>JAPPVO010000002.1:17406674-17754238 GCA_030407325.1 Camellia japonica | reverse complement strand
TCGAAATCGTGCGTATACATGGGTCGCAGACGAAAATTTTTGTAAAATAGCAAATTGAAATGTTTGTGTGATAATTGTCTTAATTTGGGAACCACTGAATTGTAGTCTCCGATGGGTCGTCTGAAAGATAATGAAACTGGCCTATGAATTGAGATGAAATGAATTAACTTAAATTGACGAGAAGAAAAAAGGGATTGAGGTGTGAATTTTGGCACTTTATGATTATATAGAAAATGAATGTTTTATCATCACTGCCTTTTAAATGCACATTTTACTTATACCTTCGTTAAAACTCATATATTGTGTTAGATTGTTCTTATTGGGTTTTGGTTCACCCTATTTGGGAAAAACCATTTTCAGGTGTTGATGATATGTCTCCGCCAAGGCAGTAGCTCGAAGGGAGTTTGGGGCACGAGCTTCACTTTTTGTACCTATTTGTATAGCCAAGGGCTTAAATTGTATAGAGTTAGACTCTCTTTTGTTGTAACCAAGCAATGACTTAGAAAAATGTAAGCCTTCAGGGCACATAATTATTTGTTTAACTTTCATTCGTCTTTACTACTTGTAACACATGCTGTAGATTCAGGATGAACTATTTATGAATGTATATCGCATATGTCACTTTTGTATAACGATTCAGGTTAATGAAAGTTTATTATTTTGATTACGTTGTCTTATGTATATTTTGTTGGGTCGAATTATTATAATTTTTTCAGAGAGTCACATGACTTTTATAAAAGCAAAAATGAAATGATTATAGTTTGAATGTGATATTTTGTCTTATTGACTTTTTATCCTATTTTTTCTTTTTGTGACTATTTTAGCCCATGTTTTTTTTGTGCCAAACGAAGCCTAAAATGTGTAAAAATATTTTAAAATATATGTTAGACTTATTTATTTTGATGATTTATTTAAGGAGTTTTCTTAAGTGTGCAAGTGCACACCATGTGCCACTTACACAAAAAGTGTAAGTGTAAGGTGTAAGTATAAGTATAAGGTGTAAGTGTAAGGTGTAAGGTGTAAGTGGGTTGCATATGGTGTGCAACCTCAAAAAAAGTGTAAGTGTAAGGTTTAATTTTTCACAAAAGGTGTAAGTGTAAGGTGTAAGTGTAAGGTATAAGGTATAAGGTGTAAGTTGCACACCATAACCAAACCCTTTATTTAATTATGTTTTAATTTATTTGAAAGAGAAAAATAGAATCCAAAATTTATTTTGATGATTTATTTAATTATATTTTAATTTATTTGAAAAAGAAAAATAGAATCCAAAATTTATTTTGATGATTTATTTAATTATGTTTTAATTTATTTGAAAGAGAAAAATAGAATCAAAATTTATTTTGTCCCATTATTTCTCACCTAAACCTTTATCCTAAATGTTGTTAGAATATATTTAATATTTGATTAAATCAGGAGTTCAAATAACCCAAAATAGAGGTTCAAACAGCCCAGCACAACAAAAGGTTCAAAAGGTTTAAGTAGAAAATATTCAAATTAGTAATGATGGAGTGGAAGAAATTCAAATTAGTAATGATGGGGTACAACGGCTATAAACTACTATAAATTCAAATGAATACAACGGCTATAAACGGCTATAATTTCATTATATATACCAAAGCCTCTAATGTAAACAAGTTACAAAAAATCAGAAAATATTCTTTGATCTATAATCACTCACATCTATTCTCTAAAAAATTCTCTGAGAGGTATTCTTCAAATTTTTGTTTATATCCTCTTTCAGAAATTATACACTGAGACGTATAGCTTTAAGCTTATTTTTCCTGTGTGAGGTTTACAGAAAAATCAGAGCTTCATTTTGTATATCCATCTGGGAGAGATATTTATTGTAAGCTTTCTTTGAAAGCAAAAATACCATTTCATCTTGTAAAAGTGTTGCAAACATTGTGTTCTTGAAATCTTGAGAGTGATTGTGAATCACCTAAGATTTGCAACGGTTTGCGCTTGTGAAGTCTGTGTAAAATCTATAGAGGATTGCTCCATGTTTATGAGGTTGCTAGCACCCCTGTGAAGCTAGAAGATAGTGGAAAATCTCAAGTGAAACTTGAGGAGTGGATGTAGGCTTGGTTGAAGCCGAACCACTATAAATCTGTTTGTCTCCTCTTCCTTAATCTCTTTACTTTCCTACTATTGCTATAACTATCTAATATTCATGTATTAATCATTTGATTTACCCTGTATGTTAGTTATACTTCGTTGTTATTTTGCTTGATCATTTACTGCTAAGTTCATCATTGTGCTTGTTAATAATTTGTTGTACTAGTAGTTAATTTTATTGGGGTATTATTAATGTTAATTTGTAGAAACCTAATTCACCCCCATCTTAGGTTGTTTTTTGGGTAACAATTAGTATCAGAGCCTGGGGCTCTCGTTCAGATTTAACAATCTTGAGTTTTTGATCCATAGCAACCATATATTCTACTTACTCTACTGTAGGACAAGCTAGTAATAGGCCACCTCTCTTTGATGGTAGTAATTATATTCATTGGAAAGAAAAAATGACTTTGTATTTTCAAGCTACCAATTATGCTTTGTGGCTCATTATCACTAAAGGTCCTAAAATCCCTTTCAAGGTAGTAGACCATATCAGTGTGCCTAAATTTGAGGATGAATTTGATGAGCGTGGTTATAAACTCCTTCAAGCTAATGCTAAAGCCAAGCTTATTATTGTGTGTGGACTAGATGCAAATGAGTACAATAGAATTTCTGGGTGTATTACCGCTAAAGATGTAACGCCCCTAAAATAATACAATAAAGATAACTCATATGCGGAATAATTATGAGAAACAACATGCTTTCATACATCAGAGTTTACTGTTTAACAAACAAATAAGTGCCATAAAAGCTTACATCTTTCCAAGTCATTGTTTGGTTACACAGATTAAGTCTTGCTTATTACATCTTAAGCCTTTGGCTTTACAAATACCAAACATACACACATAAAGTATAAATATGAAGCTCTTGCTTTCCAAAAGTCCATCCATGCTATTGCCTTGGAGGTAACACCTCACTTCCACCTGAAAATGATATTCTTGTATAGGGTGAGCCAACAGCCCAGTAGAAATAATCTAACACAATTTATGAAGTTTAGCAAAGGTATAAATACCACGTATATAAACAATACCGATATGGAAGCATCCACAAGGCCTACATACATATATATATATATATATATCCAAATGCCACTGAGGCCAATCTTGTTCCATGTTCCATCAATTTATTTCCAGTTTATATACACTACTCCATTCACGAGTTAAATCCATTATCTTTTAACAACCAAAATGAGACCACAACTCAATGGTTTTCCAAATATGCGAAACACACGTAAACACTTCAAACCTTGCCATTTTACGAAAATTTCGTCCGAAGGAACCGGCACCTATTTATAAAATTTCGAGTCTTTCACCCAAGACACTCCGGCCAACTTGCTTTAAATGGAGTCCATCCCCTTTTTCCTCCCAAACAAATATACATATACAATGTATTTATAAACATAATCATATAGGGAGTACATCTCCTATCTCCTCCCAATAAACATACATATACAATGTATTTATAAACATGATTACATGGAGTACATCCCCTATCTTCTCCCAATAAGCATACATATACAATGTATTTATAAACATGATCACATGGAGTACATCCCCTATCTCCTCCCAATAAACATACATATACAATGTATTTATAGTACGGTCATATTCAATGACAACCAACAATTGATTAGCATTAAAATCGCCTAATCCTCACACAATTTCTACAACAAATATTGCTATCCTCCACCGATAATCCAATACAATTATTTCCAAGATATATTCAATATCGGGTTTACTAGTTTATCCAAAACTTCCATAAGTGAGATAATATATATCCAATATCACCATTTATATCAATAATCATCCAATTTAACATATTCAATGTTAATTCCAATTATTTATACAAAATAATCATTTTTCAAATTAGTGCAAAAATCCTTTTTTTTTTTTTTTCAAATATTGACCCAAAACCCAAATCAACTATTTTGGTACACCAAGATCTTATTTTCAAACCTCATACTCATTTATCTCTCATACATCAAAAACCCTTCTTTTCATTTTACACTTAAATCTTAGATCTGTCCAAACCACAACCAAATCTCATTATCTATACACAATAGCAAATAACTAAGCTAAAAACCATATTAGAGTGTAGAAAATCCCTACCTCAAGTACAGAAGAAGAAAAGAGTTGAAACCCCCAAAATCAATGACGATGAAACTCGATCTCCACAGCACACAACGAAGCCCTCGAGAAGTTACACAACTTTGACGAAGGAATTATGGCCAAAATCTCAATGGATTTGGAGAAATCAAAGAAGGAAAATGATTTTCTAGAGAGAGAGGCTCTAGATTTGTATTTTGAAGACTTTTAGAGAGAGAGAGGAAGCTGACAAATGATCTGAAATGTCACTTTCATGATCTGTTATAACACGGTCCGCTCGAGTGTGGAAACCCCTGCTCGAGCGTCAGACACAACTCCCGTTCGAGCGTGAAACCCTATGCTCGAGCGTGAAATACGCTCTCCCAGTATTTTTGCAGATACAGTCCCTCCGCTCGAGCGCCCAAATTCTCGCTCGAGCGTGGAGCAAAATTTGTGAAGCCCGGTCGAGCGCAAGAATGCCCGCTCGAGCGGAAGAGCCAAATTCTGGGCAACAAAGGCTTGAAAAAACAAGCAACCAACCTGTTCCAAATACACAACTACAACCCAATAACCAACATTAAGGGGAAGACAAGAGAAACAAGACATGAACCACCATCCAAACCATACAAACCCGAGTCCGGAACACCACAAGAGGCGGGTCAAAACCAGGGTCGCTATAAAAGAGATTTGGGATAAACTTGAAATCACTTATGAAGGAACTAGCTAAATAAAAGAGTCTCGGATTGACATGCTTATTCATGATTATGAACTCTTTACTATGGAATCATTTGAATATATTTCTGAGATGTTTTATAAATTTACCAATATTATTAATGCTCTAAAATCTCTTGGTAAATCTTATACTAATAGTGAGCTTGTAACAAAAATACTTAGGTCTTTGCCAAATGAATAGGAAGCTAAGGTTACAACTATCCAAAAAGCAAAAGACCTAACAAAATTAGGTATTGAAGAATTCCTAGGCTCACTCATGACTCATGAACTTTCAATGATGGATGGCAGCAAAAAGGAAGTCATTTGGGGAGAAAATGATGGAGTAACCAACCTGTGTCTCATGGCTCTTCGAGAAGAAGAATCCACTCAAGATGAGGTAATCTCTAATTATGTAGAACTTGAAAGTGCTTTCAATGAATTATATGACATATTTAAAAATGTTTGTGTTAAGAATTCTAAATTAAAGAAATTAGTTATTTCTTTTTCAAATGATGAGGGTGTTTTAAAAATAGAAAATGCTACTTTGAAAAATGACTTTACGTCTATTGCCAATGAGAAAAATATTTTGAAAAACAATGTTGAGGATTTAAACAAAACTCTTGAAAATTTTGTAAAAGGAAAAGAAAACCTCAACAAGCTTCTTGAAAATAAAAGATGTGTTTTTGACAAAGTAGGCATTGGTTTTGATCCTACTAAACCTTTTATGAGATTAAATGTTCTTGAGACTAATCCCCATGGACCCAAGAAAGTATGGGTACCAAGAAAGAAATCAAGATATTTTGTATGTGGAATCTCAAAGAACACCAAGGACTTCGAGAGGAAATGTACAACAAGAGTGTTCAATCTAAAGAGCAAAACCAGCTCCTACAAGATGAAGAATGATGAAATGAAAATCACCAAGATAAACAATAGAGGTAATGTATGGGTGAAGATTTCAAAGAGGTAAATGAAGGTATAACTCCTAACACACTTTTAAGCTTAAAGTTCTATATTCTTTAAGGTGTGATTTGTGTATAATAGGTTGTGTCTAATCATTACTTCCATGTAACCTAATTGTACTGAATTTGCTAAGTCATGTTCTGCTAGTTTCTCTCAAACATTCATTGAACTAAAAAAGGAGAATTATATTATTTTGATGAATGCCTATTAGAATATGAATGATTCATGTATTTATTAACATTTTATATCATGTCATCCATTACTATGAAAAAGAGATAAAAAGTGATAATTTTTTTTGTGAGCATACTTTTCACATCTTATATATGGCTTTATACTAATATGTTAATTCCTTTTTTAGTCATATCTTTGTAGAATCAATTTTGATATCATAGCATGTTTTTGAGATGTATACTATCTATATTTTGAATTCTACATTTGTGATTTCAAGAATATGCTAAATATGAAAATTTCATGCTTATATGCTTTACATTGGAATATTTGAATTAGTTGTGAAATTCCTTGATTATGATCCATTAACAATGTTTAAATGAAAAGAAGTATCATACGTTTGTAGAGACATTACATCTATCCTATTGAATATCTTTTGAATATGGATTATATTGGCATACATCTCATGAAATGCTTTTGATTAATAAATTGTTGAATTAATTGTTTATAACATTCATGTTATGTTCCACATTAAGTAAAATGTTTTATCACACTTGAGTATGTGGATTGAATTGATAAAAATGTCTCTTGATAATGTTATGTGATTAAATGAGATTGTTGCATCATTTTTTAATAAAACAAAGAGTATAACACTATTTTTTTATGCATATTATGCTATGTGGTACAACTTGAAAATTCTGAAAAATAGCAGTCCAAACTCTTGTTTGATCATTGAATTATTTTTCACCTTTTGAGTTTGTGATAAGAAGTGATTTGTGCTGTATTTTTATTGAGTAATAGTGATTGTTCTATGAATGCTATATTTACACAAATCACATTAGAAAAAGGTAGAACCAACTTAGGGGGGAGAAATCATTTTGCTAACATACTTGTTAAACCCTTTTGAGATGAACTCCTCACGAAAGAAAATTGAAGATTGAAAAGCTTCCATCTCTTGAACCTAACGTATGTCTCATATACTCTCTTAAGCTTTTGAGGTAAAAATTCTATCTTATATCTTTTGAGCTAATACTGTTATCACTTTGATATGAAAAAGATTGATTATGCTTCATATAATTTGCAATGTATAATCTTTGATGATGCTCTTGCCTAAAAATCATGCCTATACTTAAAATGTGTGCTATATATTGAAATTCATGATTTTTCTTGGCATATGGATTGCTATACCTTGAACATGCTTCATTTTTTGGACTTACATTCGCTCCATGAAATTATATTGAGTTTAACCTATTATGAGCAATATTTGGTATTCTACATAATGCTTGAGCTATGATTGTTAAATCTTCTAGATTGCATATTGGTATCCTTGGTAGATTGCATGTTGGTATCATTTTGGCATCCTTATTGGTAACATTTGGCATCCTATTTGATATTATTGAGGAGAACATTTTAGTTATAAGCTTTCATTGTTCATATCTCCTATTGATTTTGCTAAATGAAACAAGGGGAAGAATTTAAACTTGATTAGTTTAAAAAATAAATAAATAAATAAAAATCCCCTTAGATTCTATCCTATTTTTAATATCACACTTATGAGCTTGCATATAGCGATCCCGATTTTCCCTCCATTGGTTATTGTATTCCGGACTCGGTTCCGTGGATGTCTATTATTGTTTATGTTGCATTTCTATCTTTTAATTCTTTGTATTTGAGTTTTAGGATGTGTTGGGCAGGTTTGTAATAGGTTGGGAGTGTTTTGAAACAAATGGTTGCTACCCAGATTTTGGTGTCTTCGCTCGAGCGAGGCTTTTGTCGCTCGAGTGAGCTCTGTGTTTTAGTTTCTTTGCTCGAGCCAAGGTTCCTTCGCTCGAGCAAGAGTTGAGTGGTGTGTCTGTTGGCTCGAGCGAGAAGTCTTGCGCTCGAGCTTGCGTCTGCATCTAGTTTTGGACCTGAAGGTTGCATTTCTTGGCTCGAGCGAGCTTTTCTTTGCTCGAGCGAGCGAGGGCTATGTTTTGGGTTTCTTCGCTCGAGCGAGCATTCTTTCGCTTGAGCGTGCTTTTGGGTTGCAGACCTGAAGCTTCGTATTGTTGGCTCGAGCGAGGCTTTCTGTGCTCGAGCGAGGTTTCTTTGTGTCTGGTTGCTCGAGTGACCATTCCTTCGCTCGAGCGAGCCTCGAATATATCAGTTCGCAGCAGCAGCTTCTTCTTCACTTTTTCATCATCTCTTTTACACAAACCCTAGATCCGGCTGCTTTTCTCTCTCTATACATATTCTCTCTAAGAATACACCTAGTTCTAGTGTGTTTCTATTCTAGTTCCTTTGTAAGAAAGGTAGAACTTGGTGTGGGCTACATTTTGATCCGAAAATCTTTGGGTTTGGAGCATCTTGAGCTTTCTCCATCATTTCCATTTGGTCTCTTCATTTGAGGTAGGGATGCCTTACTCTTTCTTATGAGTTTTAACATAAATTTTAGTCATTTTGTATGAATTGTGGGTTACGGTCATTTTGGGAAAGTTAGGGTTGATTTGAAATTATATAAAAAGCGGGTTTTAAATTGTTAAACTCCATATGTATGTGAGATCTTGGAAAGTGGTATTATTGTTGTTAAATTGATGGAATTGAGCCTTAGGGTCGATAATTGAAAAAGGAAGAAAATGCCCTAATTATGTTGAATAAATTAATTTGTATAATTAATTTGGAGAAATATGAAATTGAGTTGGAAATCATGAAATTGGAAAATTATGGGATTGAATGGTGTAGTTGGATTAGTTAATCACTCACCTCTGAAAATGTTGATATTTTATTTGTTTGATAAATTTATTATCTGTTTAGAGATAACTACTTTGGGCTATCGGTGGAGGATAGTCTTGATTGTTGTAGACACTGTATGTTGATTAGGGAAAATTGAAACTAATCACATTGAATATGTCATTGAATATGACGGTTGGAATAATACATCGAATATGTGTATTGATTGATCGTTGTATATGATAAGTATTTAAATACATTGTATATGTATATTGTTTGGGAGGAGATAGGGGACATACTCCATGGTTTGGGAGGAGATACGGGATGTACTCTCAAACCAGTTTGGAAGGAGATAGGGGATGGACTCCATTGATAACTAAGTTGGCCGGAGTGTCCAGGGTGAAAGTCCCGAAATCTTGATTACGTTTGCATAACGTAGATAATTGAAGTATGGAAGTGTTTTAATATGAGCTGTAGTCTCATGTGAATTGCGAATAATGAAAGTGTCTTAATATGAGTTGTAGTCTCATTTAATTGGTTGGCTAGATATTGAGCCAGGTTTATGAATGTAAATTGGATAAGTAAGAGAAAGTGGAATGAAACACAGATGTAATTGTCATGGAACTGGAATGTGTTGTAAGTTGATTTACAAGTGTTAACCATTTATCAAATGCTAATGTTTTAGTTATTGCTCATATTTGGTTTAGTATATCTCTATTGGGTTTTGACTAACCCTATATGGGACATCATTTTCAGGTTCAAGTGATATGCCATCTCCAAGGACATAGCTTGGGAGGCTTAGAGGCAGAAAGATCTTTTGTTGTTACCTTTTTGGTATTACATGTAAATTCAAGCCAATGGCTTATTTTGTATAAAGAGTTAGAGCTCTTTTTTTTGTTGTAACCAAGTGTTGACTTGGAAAGTTGTAAGCCCATAGGGTATTTACTTTTGATGCCAATATGTAATACTTTTGTACTTAATACTCTGATGAATGGAAATATGCCTTATTCACTTATGTCTATGAACGTCATCAATGTTGGGTTTATATGCACTATTTTGAGGGCGTTACATTGCATCTCACATATATATATATATATATATATATATTTTTAATTATCTTGTATCAAATCTGTATGCTTTTACCAGAAATTGATTGTTAGATCATGATCAAATCAATTATTAGATCATGCTCAACTGCTTCACATATACTTTAAGTTTAATTTCTGCTGGTATTATTTTATTTTAATTATTTTAATTTTTTTTTTATTTTGCTATTAGGCTTAATTTCTTTTATTTTTATTTTTTTCTCCGTATTATTTTTGTTTGGACTTAATTTCTTATTTTTTTTTACTTTTTAATTTCATTTTTCAGTACTTAAATATAAAAATAAAAACAAATCAAAATACAAATATTTACATAAAAAAAAACACCCTTCATTTTTTTTTCCGGCTATACGCCGATCAACATACACATATTTACATAAAAAAAAACCTTAATTTTTTTTACGGCTATACGCCGATCTTACTTACTCGCCTCTTCCATCGCCTTTTTTTTTTTTTTTTTTTTTTTTTTTCTTTTTATCACCTTGGGCGACCCTTGACGCCCCTGCTCCTGTGCTTTTGTCGAGAGCGATGACTCCCCGCTGACTATCAAAGGCCAAGAACGACGTTGCTTTAAATCGGGCCATGGAGGTGGTTTTCCGTTTAAGCTCTTTATTTTCAGCCTTCAGTGCGCCTATTTCTACTTACGCATCCTTGTACATGCGCTGAAGCAAAGAGAATTGGGCGTTGACCTGATGGAGCTCACTCGTCTTGTTCTGCAATCGGTGAGCTAATTTTGTGACTGCAGTCACCGTCTCCATACATGACGTTAGTGTGAAATGATTGGCTTCAATGTCTGATTGAGCTGTCATGATTTGCTCAATCGACATCATAGAAAGGTTAGGCAAAGGAATGGTAGGAAGAGCAGGAGTAGGGGCACTCGGTCCAGTAAAGCTCATGAGATCGTTCAGGTCCGGAAATAGAGTGAGGGGATGGGATGAGAAAGCCATGGATTAGAGCTGAGAGGTGTCAAAGAAATGAGTTGCAGAGAAATAGAAGCGAACAAACTGAGGTTTGGCCTTCTCCGTTCAGTTTCTTTGTCTCTCGATGAGGAAGAAGAAATAGAAGACAGTGGTGAAGAAGAGATAGAAGTGAATGGTGAAGAAGAAAATGGAAGAGTGTATGATTAAGAAGAAGGCAAAAGAGAATAAGACAATGAGGGAGAGGGAGCCGAGGCGAGTACAAATTCAGGCCTGCTTTTGTCGGCCAATGACGCAAAAAGTGAGGCCGCGTGTCAAACGCGTTTATCGAAAAAAAAAGAGAGACGCGTGAGAGTTGTATTTGTATGCATATATGTATATGTATGTTTTGAATTGTATAGATGCCATTTATCTCTATCATTTTCCTTCTCCTCCTCTAGATTCTGACCCATGATTTCCTTTTGATAATGTCACAGGGGAGAAATTATATGATGTTATGTATTATGGTATTATTTTCAAACTAATATGATGTTATGTATTTATAGTTTGATATCTTAATCTTATATCATGTTGTTGATTAAAACTTATTTATTACACACGTGCTAACCTAGGCATTTAGAGATAAATTCAGAGAGTATGACTTGAGGAGGAGCCTTTCTTACTCCCAAATCAAATCAAAACATCATTGTGTGCCATCATCAAAAAGGGGAAGATTGTTAGACTTATTTATTTTGATGATTTATTTAATTATGTTTTAATTTATTTGAAAGAGAAAAATAGAATAAAATTTATTTTGATGATTTATTTGAAAAAGAAAAATAGAATCAACATTTATTTTGATGATTTTATGTTTTAATTTATTTGAAAGCGAAAAATAGAATCAAAATTTATTTTGTCCTATTATGTCTCACCTAAACCTTTATCCTAAATGTTGTTAGAATGTATTTAATATTTGATTAAATCAGGAATTCAAATAACCCAAAACAGAGGTTCAAACAGCTTAGCACATCAGCAGTTCAAAAGATTCAAGTGGAAGATATTCAAATTTGTAATGATAGAGTGGAAGATATTCAAATTTGTAATGATAGAGTACAATGGTTATAAACGACTATAAATTCAAACGAATACAATGGCAATAAACGGCTATAAGTTTCATTATATACATACCAAAGCCTTTAATGTAAACAAGTTACAAAAAAAATCAAAAAATATTCTTTGATTTATAATCACTCATATATATTCTCTGAAAAATTCTCTGAGAAGTGTTCTTCAATTTTTGTTTACATCCTCTCTCAGAAATTATACACTGAGCCTTATAGTATTAAGCTCATCTTTCCTGTGTGAGATTTACAGAAAATCAAAGTTTCATTTTATATATCTATCTTTGAGAAATAATTATTGTAAGCTTTCTTTGAAAGCAAAAATACCATTTCATCTTGTAAAAGTATTGCAAACACTGTGTTCTTGAAATCTTGAGAGTGATTGTGAATCACCTAAGATTTGCAAGGGTTTGGGCTTGTGAAGGCTGTGTAAAATCTATGGAGGATTGCTCCATGTTTATGAGGTTACTACCACCCCTGTGAAGCTAGAAGATAGTGGAAAATTTCAAGTGAAACTTGAAGAGTAGATGTAGGCTTGGTGAAAGCCGAACCACTATAAATCTGTTTGTCTCCTCTTCCCTAATCTCTTTACTTTCCTACTACTGCTATAGTTATCTAATATTCACGTGTTAATCATTTGATTTACTCTATATGTTAGTTATACTTCATTATTATTTTGCTTGATCATTTACTGCTAAGTTCATCATTGTGTTTGTTAATAATTTGTTGTACTAGTAGTTAATTTTATTGGGGTATTATTAATTTTAATTTATAGAAACCTAATTCACTCCCCTCTTAGGTTGCTTTTTGGATAACAAGTTGCATGTTGAAAATGCAATTTCAATTTAAAAATCACATTTTCAAAAGGCGATTTCAAAAGTAAGTTAGTTTTCCAAATAGTTTAAAAATTGGGTCAATTCTCTAATTTGTTTTTTATTTTTTATTTTTTTATAGAATATTTCAAAAAAAAAAACAAAAAAACTCTTACATTTGGGAAGGATTTGGCCGGACTAAAAAAAAGATTAAATATTGAGTATTTTAAAAAGACAATTGTATTGAATTTTTAATTTGATTGAGTTTTTAAAATTTTAGATTTATATTATTTTCGAAAAAGGTGAGAGTGAGATGAAGGTGGCTTACCATATTATTTTGAATTTTAAAATTCAAAATCATAGATTATTAGTGTATTTATTTTATTTTTTATTTGAATTGTTTTGATCAACATTATTTTTAGAAAGAGTGAGGGTGACTTATCATATCATATTGAATTTTAAAATTCAAAATTATAGATAATTAGAACTTTTTTTATTTTTGAATTTTTGACTTAAGGAACTAACCAATAGATTTTTTTTTAATTTCTTTAAAAATTAAAAAAATTAAGAAAATTAATTTGAAAATTTGGAACTTTCATAATAATTACTCTTAAAAAGGTCATTTTCCATATATATATATAGATGCTGAAAAATTCCTTTCATAGTAATTTATGCATTATTGCCTATATATATATATATATATAAGGAATAATGAAATTATTGAGTGATTTCGGAGTATCAACGGCTAATATCTATTCACATGGTGCTCATAATTAATAATAAAAGTTTTATAGATGAAATTTAGATTTAAAAGTTAGATTTACTTTTTAAATTTAGGGCTATGTTAAAAAAAGATAATAAGTTAATAATTAAATATTTTTCAATTATCAGTTAATATCTTCTTCACATATCTAGAAAGTAGATTTAAAAAGTAAACTTTCATATAATTTTTTTTTTTAATACCATTATTAGGTAAGTATGAGACAAAAAACATGCTATTTTAGTAATTTTTTGACTTTTTATAAAAAGATGTACAGAAAAGTAGAGAGGTGATGTGACAACTTTTAGTAACTTTTTGACTTTTTGACTAAAATAGTCACTCCCCAAACGAGACCTTAATACATGTTGTAATTTTTCATTATTAAAGAACATGTAAATAATACAATTTAGGATAAATTATAATTAGATTTAATTCTCATCAAGTCTTATTCAAAATAAGTTTTATTATAATCATCGCTACAAATAATTTTTTGTGATAATTTTTTACATACGTCGATAAAAATTGATAAGTAGTGATTTTTTTTTGTCACGATTTTTATAATTATTGTTAAAAACTTACAATTAGTGATATTTTTTTGTGATGAATTTTTCAAATTGTCACTAAAAATTAAAAATTAGTGACTTTTTTGTGACGATTTTTTTAAATTATCGTTAAAATTTATAATTAATGATATTTTTTAAAATAATTTTTAAATTATCTCTAAAAATTAATAATTAATAATAAAATTTTGATTTAAAGAACCCTGCCCCATCCTAGAGGGCAGAGTCTGGCCCAGATTTTGACTTGGGCAGACGACCTACATCAATTAACAGCCTCGATACATACCCTCATACCCTCACAGCCTCCACACACATCTCCTCACAATGTAAGAGTTGTTTGGGGTGTCTTAAATATATATTTTTTATTTTTTTAAATTAAAAAATTAAAGAAAAAAATATAAATATTTAGATTAAATTTTTAATTTTTTATGAAAAATATGTATTAAAAAATTATATAAATTAATGTGTAAAGAAAAATTATAATTAAAATTATGTAACTATAATTTTTGATTTTTAATAAATAGTGATAATTTTTTAATTTTTTAGACAACTTATCAACCTTGGCCTTAATACTCTGCTCGCTACCAATTAAAATTTTGATTTAAAGAACCCTGCCCCATCCTAGAGGGCGGAGTCTGGCCCAGATTTTGACTTGGACGGACGACCTACATCAATTAACAGCCTTTACATACCCACCCCACACATATTTGTGAGAAAGAGAGAGGAGAGGAGAGAGAGGAGAAAAAAAATAATAATAAGTAGTCATAAATTAATTGAGAGTGGTTAAGGTCATAAATTTTGAGGATGTTAAGTATTATTCATCAATTAAACAGATAATGTTATGATATAGTAGTGATAGAGACCCATACCCTCACACATTTTGTGTGAGAGAGAGATAGAAGGGAGAGGGAAAAAAAAAGAGTGATTATGTAATGACTCCAAAATGCGTATAAGAAATCATCTTAATTTCCCTATGAAATGATGTGGTTTAATTTAATTATATCTATTAGAATTGAAGCATTATTAGTTGAGTTACGGACTTAAAATGGAAATTACCGACCTTTATGGGTTTAAAAATTAAAATTGAGTATTTGGATATGTTAATGGGAATTTTTGGAATTATTTGGGAAAATTAATTTGAAATCTAATTTGTCTGATTCGGTAATGGACGTTTGGGTGATTAACTTTATACTGCAAATTAAAGGCCTTAAAGACTTTAGATACCGGAACAGGGGACATATTTATGATCAGCATAATTTTTAGAGTTATCTGGGAAGTTTAATTGAAATGTGATTTTGTGCGATTCGTAAGGGCGTGTTTGGCCCTCCGTAATTGTGTTAAAGTTTATATAGTTAAGCATATGGGTGTATATGAGTTATAAGGGAGGACTTATCTTTTGGAAGCTCAAAAATATCTAAGAAGAGAGGGGAAGACCCGTGAGAAAGAGAGCCAAGAGAGAGAGAGAGAGAGAGAGAGAGAGGGTTCACCATTGTTGAGAGTTTGAAGATGGCTTGAAGAAATTGGGGAGAAGAAGGAGAGCAACCATGGAAGCTTGGAGAAATTAAATAGAACCATGAGGAAATCAAAGAGTGAACTAAGGTCGAGACGAGGACATTATACCATTACCACCGGGAACCGATCACTGTGAGTAGTAGTACTTTGATGTACCTTTAACCGTCTATCGTTATTGATGTTAAATCTTCGTCGTAAGAATTATGTTGACATATATGTTATGTATGCTATGTGAGAAACACTGTGGCATTATGGGAACTTCAAAAGAGTTTGTGAAGTTATGTGTGTTATGTTAGAAACACTATGAAATTATGAAAATGTGTTATGTCAAACCATGGGAATGATGTAACGGTTACCATTAAGATTCTGTTAATTACAAGGCAAGGCAACTATAGTAACATATAAGAATGATTAAACAAAGGTGTATGCTTTCGATTAATAGAGCACGTAAAGTAAGTTAGTTACCTAAAAGAATTTATGTTCATTCTTGAAGAATAGATTCTGAGTAAATATAAGTAGCCATGTGTATCCATATGAATTGAAGTTATTTTGCTATGTTGCTTATAAATTGGAAGTTATTCAGAATCTACGAGATAAGTGCAAAGTTTAGCGTCATTGTGTGACCCTCATGAGAATGTGAATTAGTCTCTCATTGTTAAGCGTACGATAATGACATGATACAACAAGAAATGCTCTAGTTATGATATGTTCCATTTGAATTAATGAATGATGTTTAAGTATGTTTCAGGCATGTTTCCAGTATGTTACAAGTTTAGGTATGTTTCAAGTATATGTTACAAGTTTAAGTCTGTTACAAGCTTATGTATGTTACAAGTTTATGTTGTTACAAGTTTATGTATGTTACAAGTTTAAGTCTGTTACAAGTTCACGTATATTACAAGTTCAAGGATGTTACAAGTTCTTTGTATCAAGGGCTTAATGCCAAACCTTTCAAGGGCTTAATGCCAATCTTTCAAGGGCTTCATGCCAACTTTTCAAGGGCTTTCATGCCATATGTTTCAAGGGCCTTAGTGCCATATGTTTCAAGGGCCTTAGTGCCATATGTTTCAAGGGCCTTAGTGCCATATGTTACAAGGGCTTTATGCCACAAGTTTCAAGGGCTTATACCCACCACGTTTCAAGGGCCTCGTGCCACCATGTTTCAAGGGCGTATAGCCACCATGTTTATGTTGCAAGATTGAACCTAAGGCCGTTATGTACTTAGCACAGAATCAGACTAACTATGTGAACTCTACATCTTTATATGCATTGCTATGTGTTATGTTTCAAGCTAAGCATCGTTTTATTTATGTATTACTATTTACTGAGCTTGGCTTACTCTGTTTAATGTCTGTTTCTGTAGGTAACCAACCAGGTGGTCAGTCCTAGTCATGACACCCGTTTTCTTTTGTCAACCTTCGTGGGTTCAGGCACTGCACGAAGCCATTTATTTTTGTAAAGTCTATTGAAATGTTAGCTTAATTTTGATTACCCATTTAAAGTTGAAGACGTAGAACTTCAATGATTTTTGTATAAGCCCAATGATGGGGCTAGGTCTGTACGTATGTTTGTTTATCACCGATGCTACAAAATATGGTTTGGAGCTTTATCTATTTTCCATGATGAATGTGATGTATAAGAGGTCCTGGCATGTAGATGTAGCTCAATGGAACTTATATGTATAGTTATTTTCTTACTTTATGCTTCCGATGAGGCCCCGTATGTTATTTACAACAGGTTAAGTGTTCGTTTTCGAACGGGTCATGCCCAAACTTTTAGGGGCGGGTTTGGGGCGTGACAGATTATAAATTAATTAGAGGTTGTAGGGGTCCGAAATTTTAGAGATCCCAAATATTATTGGTTATGGTATAATTTATTTTTTGTAATGTATTTTTATAATGTATATTATATATATGTTTTTATTAATTATTATATATTATTTTTGATAAAATTATGACAATTTATATTTTAAAAATGAGATTACACATTTTTTTTTTTTTTGTAATGCTATATATTTTTTGTTAGAAAATATTTGGATAAAAAAAATATATGACGTTACCACAAAATAAATAACTTTATTTCTCACAAATTATCATAATTCTATCAAAAGAAAAATTATTTACTACAAAAGTACATAATGTACATCACAAAAATACATAATTGGTACATATAGAATTTTCCAAAGAAAACACATGCAGACCCAAAAAAATAAATAAAATGCACAGCCATGCATGACCATTGATTTCTTATCCAAGGCTTTTTTTCATGCTGCAAATGCCACTTTTGTCCTAACAAAGATCAAGAAATTGAGATGTTAATTTAAGAGAAGAGAAGAAGCCCAAAGGGAGAGATGAAAATTGAAATGAAGATCAAACCACCACCTCCATTTATCTTTTGTCTTGCTTTTGATGATTGTCCTCCATTTCTCTATATGTGGAACAACTTCGGCTAAAAAGAGCAACTCAATGATCTCGGGAGGGGGTGTGTGTGTGTGTATGTGTGTGTGTGTGTGTAATGCCACCATTGTTGAATGCTTGCCAGATCAAGGGGGAAGGAGAATGAGGAGGAGAAGAAGAAGAGAGTTCTTAAATTAAATTAATTGTATAATAGAAGAGATAGAATTAGAAAATAGAATGGAAAAGAAAAAAAAGAAAAAGAAAGGTATTCACGTCATTTTATATTTGTCGTTAATAGTGTTAGTATTGCACTTTAGTCCAAAATTACAAGGGGATAAGTAACTATTTCCAAATGATAGGGGGGGTAAAGTGCAAAAGGGCTCAACCACAAGGGGTAAAGCGGATTTTGCCCTAAAAAAAATGACATAACATTTGTGACAAAAATACAAAACATATATATATGTATATAATTGTATAAAATAAGAGTGTATATGGTTCACAATGTATGAAACATATATCAAAAAAGGAAAAAGATTTGTGCCTCGAATTTCTTTCCCCCGAATGCCCAAAACGACGTCGTTTTGGGCATTTTATTTATTTATTTTTTTCCCCTTCTTCTTCTTCACGCAGTCGACTGAGCAGAGGGAGAGGGAGAGGGAGAGGGAGAGGGAGAGGGAGAGAAAGAGGGAGAGGGAGAGAGGAGGAGAGTCGTCTGCTCACCACCGCCGTCGCCGATCGTCTGCTCACCACCGCCGATCGTCGCAGCACTACTGCCGTCGCCTCTGGCCCCGCCTCCGCCTCTGCCTCCGCCTCCTCCCACTGGTATGGCCCCCCTCCAGTCCACTCCTCCTCCTCCTCCTCCTCCTCCCTCTTCTTCCTTCTTCTGCTCTGAAAAAAAAAAAAAAAATGGAATTCGGGGCATTCGGGGGAGCTCAAATTCGAGCTCCCAATCACGATTGATCAAAAAATTACATAATAAGGGTGTATATGGTTCATAGTGTGTCAAATGTTATGTTACTTTTCCGGTGAGTTATGACATTTTATGTTTCAAAAACTAAGTTAAGGTTACATATTTTTTTATTGAAACATTTTTTAATCATAAAATACGTAACGTTACAACAAAATGCATAATTTTATTTCTAAATCACGAATTGACGTAACTCTATCAAAAAATTATAAAATATTTGTTACAAAAATACATATATATATATAACATGTACAAAAAAATTACATAATAAATAAATAAATAAACTAGCAAAAAAAAGAGGAAATTTTATAACATACAATTATGTTTTTCCCAACCCATTCAGATAGAACAAACCAAAGCATTATACTTGTTAAACCAAAAACACATAAAACAACGTCACTTTTGTCCTCACAACAGGCACAACAAGGAGGGGCTAACAGTGGTTGACCCCTCCTCCGGGTAGATTGGGAAACATTAAGGCATGGTGATTTGTGATTGGTCAGGAATATAATTACATGGTGTCTCTAAATCAACAAATAATTTTTCGATGACTTAGGCTAGTATGGGGATAAGTTTTTAATTTTATTTTATTAAAATAGTTAAAAAAAAACGTAAAAAAATCAAAAAAATAAAATGTCACATCTTACATCGATAAATCATTTTCTCTCCCACAATCATTTATTTAACTAAAAAAATTACCCTAAATACACTACAGGAAAAAAGGGTTAGGCGGCGTTTTTTAATGATGCATTTTTAAACGTCACTTTTTTAATATTTAACGACGTTTATAAAACGTCACCTATTTATTTAACAAAACGACGCCGTTTTATAATTTGAAAAACGCCTCCAAATGTGTTGTGCCTCACGCGCTTGGTGTCCCCCTCTTTTCAAACCCTAATTTTTGAATCTAAAACACTCAACTAAGACCCAAATCTGGAGCGCTCTCTCTCTCTCTAATAAATCTCAGAGCGATTTCGAAGCTCCACCGCTTGTTCATTCTCAGAGCGAGGTAGCGAGAACCAACGAAGGTGAGCTCCACTGTCTCTCTTTCTCTCTATCTCTCTCAACCCTCTCTAAACCCTTATCAGAGCGATTCAGAGATTCATCTCAGTGATTTCATCACAGATATTCAGAGCGATTTCATCTCAGTGATTTCATCGCAGAGATTCAGATCGGTCTCCACCATCTGCACCATCGTCTACTAAGGTGAGCTCCACTGTCTCTCTCTCTCTCTCTGAAGCTCCTCCTTCCCATCTCTCTCTCTCTCTCTCTCAGTGATTGATGAGTTGTTTGTGCTCTGTTTCAGTAATTGTTTTTCACTGATGAGTTGTATATGATCTGTTTCATTGCCTTATCTTTGTTTGGTTGCTGAGAAAACTGGGAAAAAAATATTGAAGAATATAAATCTGGATTGTTTTCTTTTTTCACGCGCTTGATTTTGCTGTAATTTCAGTTCTAGCATTCATTCATTTGAGATTCAAGTTATTCTGAAATCACATAATTACTGTCCTGTCTTCTAACATTTGATAGAAGGAACCTAGGAGATCTTCAGAGCTATTGATCATGTTAGTACTTGCAACTATTCTGAAAAAGAAATTGATAAATGTGATATTTTAGAGTTATCATCCATTGAATTTGGTTAGTATATGACACATTTTCTTGGCCAAAACTAGTGGTCTTTATTACATGTATAATATGCCGATCCACTTGAAAGGGCTTTCCTTGATTAACATTTTTAGTAGAGTTTTGATTATTATTATTCCATTTTCTTTTATAGTTGCCATTGAAAAAATTAGCAGAAACATCATTGAAATGAAAATAAGAATATTACAAAATTGGAATGTGAAACAGAAGGAAATATTTCAAAAAATAGAACATTTTTTGAGAGAACCAAAACTTCTTATGTGTCTTCTGCGGGTTATATATTGTTAATTGATTTAGAAAATGCTTAATGATCTCATACTTCAGCAAAAGTGTACTAAAGAAGCCTAAGGACATGTAAAAAGGAGAAAAATAGTGAATTGATAGCTCCAGTTGGTCATTCATCTTTTTCTGCTGCCTGTATAAGGGGGAAGATGAAGGATACAGCTTTTTCTTCCTGCATTTCATCATAATACAATAAATTGATTCTTTATGCGTCATATGCTCACTTTTGGAGACTTGATCAACACCATTCAAAATTTTATTTCATCATGTAAACTTGTTAGTAACTCACACGAGGCTGTTATTGGTGGTTTGAATGTCATGTGCATTTGAAGTCTTATCTCTTTGTATGGAAATCTATGTGGGACATCATTCTAATCTTCATCATGTAGGTTATTAAGCAATTGATGTTTTGTATCAAGAATCTTAGTCTGTAATGATTCAATGAATGCCTATTTTCTTCTTCTTGCATCCAGAATGCTTGGTTATGAGGGGATGGAAGTAATTAATCCTGAGGGAGGCAAAGATGATGCTGAAGAGGAAGCTCAGAGAGGAAGATGGAAGCATGAGGTGAGTTGTGTGTTATTCTCTTTCTCTCAAGATGTGAAGCTTTTTTACTGAAAGTATTTTTACATTATCAAAATTTTAGAAAGAACGTTATACATATAAAAAAAGCTTTGTGAAGATTAAATATTGGCCCGCAAGTAAGCTGGTTTGTATATTTGTCTTAAATGTAGAATTGCTTGTTGCTTTGTAACATCACCACAGCATGAGTTTACAGTCCTGACAAACAAGTCTTGTTCTGGAAAAATTACTTCAACCTATAGCATATATATAATCCTCTGTATCTGGGATCGCAGGTATCCCAGTTTGGTAATTTACTGTACTGTTTTGTCAGTGTGTAGTGGAATAATTGCGAGTTCAATTTTTCTGTCAGTATGAGGATTTGCCTTGTTAGATATCTAGTCGCGTATTTTTCTAGGTAAATAGGCTAGAGGTTATCATTGGTGATATTTGCAATTAGAGAGGAGGCAATGGTCTCCATAAGAACTTTCTCTTTCTTTTGATTGCTTGTGTATATCTTAGGTTACCATGCTATTGAAAGTCACCTACATTGAAATTTCTTTATTTTATGCATGCTGAAATCATTATTTTCTCAAAGGAAAGGGATAGTTATTGGAAGATGATGCACAAGTATATAGGGTCGGATGTGACATCGATGGTGACACTTCCAGTCCTTATATTTGAGCCAATGACAATGATTCAAAAAATGGCAGAGGTTTGTTTCATTTTCTTTGCATATGTTTACTGCTTATTTTATGACTCTTTATAACTTTCATGATCCAAATTGTGAAACTGTTGTGACAGTTAATGGAATACTCCTACCTTCTAGACCAGGCAGATGAATGTGAGGATCCCTACATGCGGTTGGTGTATGCTTATTTCCAAAATTATGTACTTATTTCCAAATGTCAATAAAATGAAATTTGTCTAAGAAAATGATAATAATAATTAGCAAGTCCATATGTAGAAATTTTTTTTTTATTGTTTTTGTACATGCACTAAACTCTTTTTCTTTTTTTTTTTTTTGGGGGGGGGGGGGGGGGGGAATATGGTGGTATGAATAAATATTAGTTGTGGTATTGCCTAGGCAAAATGACAGCAGAAAGAGAGGCAGTGGAGTTTGGAAGGAGAAATGAAGAAGTCAACATTATCACAGTTTGTCCAGCCCTTGCCATCGGCCCCATGCTCCAATCCACCATCAATTCTAGTAGCTCAATTTTCCTCAATTATTGCAAAGGTTTTTTTAACTCATACTAGTGGTTATATATTTAATTTTCTCAAGAATTTTCTTAGGAATATCGTACACATAATGTATATAAAGGAATATGATTTCTTAAAAGAGAACACTAACAAATTAATTGTGTATAATGGTGTTCATTCGTATATACATTATGTGTCTAAACCTATGATCATTTTCTGTATTTGTTAACATCCAAAATGGGATGGTTTCTCAATATATAGATATATATATATACAGAGTCTGTTAAAAGCTACCTTTACTGGAAGCAACAAAAATAAGAAAACATTTTAAAAATCTGAAAATTGAAATATTTGCTTTTGAGTTGTGTAGTAAATGCAAAATTTAGTTTCCATGTTTGCCTGAAGTATGTGAAACCGAATCTGTTATTTGTGGGGCCAATATTGGTAAAAAAAAATAGTGTGATGGAGTTCACACCGCTCATATAATTATATTATATAATAGAATAGATAGAATAGATGGATGAATGCAATTGCAGTACTATTTTCGTATAGTATGGCCTCCCTCCTCTCTTCTTCCCGAAAAAAGTATATAAATTAAAAAGGATGGAATGAATTGACGAGTTTACTTATGCGGTTCTCCAAGCAATTTAATTATAATTATCTTGTTATTTGTTTGGTTTGAGCGAAATCAGATGCGGAAAATGATCTTAAATAACTTAATCATGCAACGTGTTTTTGACCGGAGCATGACTGTGATGATGGAAAGTGGTTTCACTTTTTACTGTTTTCTGATATGTACTGCTTATGTCTGAGATTAGAGGAAAGGAGTGGCCTGGTTGAATTCTTTTTCGTCTCTTGTTAGGCAAATACTTGATGTGTTTAGCGTGTTATAATCTATGTATGGTGAAATTATCCTCCTTGAATAGCACTTCAATAATTTTCAAGATTTTATTGTTGGGTGAAAGAAATGAAGCTTCTGGGGTTTGAATATGACCAAAACTATGCATACCTTCTCCTCTTGCAGGACTTGTGTGGCTAGAAATTTCTCATTCATCTGATAACTCTCTGTTTAGATAACTTGGCATGGAAGTTGTAACTGTTTCTAGCTCTGCTTCGAGGACTACACTGGGATTGAGTGCAGCACTTTCATCTTACCGATCTCCATTTAAAAAACCATTAATTAAAGTGCTTGAACTGGTAGAGAATGTTGGTGCTATCAGTGATCTTTCAGGAAAAGCAAGACTGTTTTTGGTTCTTCCTGTGGCCCTCTTGGATGCTTTCTTCATTCTTTGGATATTTACCTCCCTCTCTGCAACTCTGAATAAGCTTCAGGTATATTTAGTTATATTATTATTGTTTTATGGAAAAACCTTTTGATCATGTTCATTGTGTGGTCCTTTGACAATACCATGCTATGCTAGCAAAGATTCAAATATTAATTAATTTTTTTGGAACTGCGAGTTCATACTTCTATATTTGGGCTCAATGTGTTGCGTATCTAGCTAACAATAGGAGTCAAACATTTTTGTTTATTAGTCTATATATCAGATGGTATTTTAATCAGGTTAAACATACTCTATAGGAAGAAAAAAAAAAAGCAAAAACAAAAAACAAAAATGTGAAGATAAGTTCTATTTAATAATTAATTGTCAATTATTTTCTTGTCTCCACATTGAATATTTTCACATGTGGCAGCTATACTTACTCGGGAGAAGCAAGTGAAGAGTTTGACAGGGATGATAATACTTTGACACTCATAAAACCATCTCCTATGCCTTCAAAGGATATTTGAAGCCCACTTGAAGTCGGATCAGTACACAGTGGAAACAACGGGGTATTGAACGGTGATTTGGAAGAACACAAGACAGAATAATTCGAAACCCAACTTTGTTTGATTGTGAGAAGCTATTTAACTTCGAATGATCATCATGATGGATATGAAGTTGCTACACGTAGAATTTATGTGAGAGGAGAGGGAAAAAGCCATTGGAGGAAATATGATGAAGCTTTTTTTATTTGTTCTTGTTCTTTTACTTTTTCCCTCCTCTAATTCTTTTTATCTTGTTTAATTGAATTATAGTGTACTGTATGGTTCCAAATGTATCATCTGTTGCATATAGTTTAGGCTCATCTTTGGATATAGTTAGAAGATAAGTGGTATTTTTAATATTATAAGCCATATTAGTGTGCTTTCTATTCCTTTTTAATTTTTTTGGACAAATTACACTTCTAGACCATTTTGATTTTAATTGATGTATTTAAAGTCTGAATTGTTTCTATTCTTAGGTATGCAATGCATTGTTTTTTATTTTTAATTTTGTTTTCAAGCTTAGTTTATTTATTATTTTAATAAACATTAATTATTAGTTCTTAATAATTGTTTGACAGGTATTTTTTTTGTTCAACCATATAAAATTAACAAAATCTAAAAATTAAAAAAAAGGCTATGGCGGCGTTTAAAAAACGTCACTATGTCCCATCCCAACGGCTAGATTTTTAAAATGTACAAAGGTCTATGACGACGTTTTAAAAACGTCGCTAAATGTCGGAGTGACGACCCAGTATAGTTAGGTTAGCACATTTGGCGGCGTTTTAAAACGCCGCCTTTACTAAATATAACGACGTTTTTTAAACGCCATAAAGTTATAGTGACGGCCGCGTATCGACGTTTGGTACTAAACGTCACAAAAAGAATTAGTGACGTTTTTAGTACTTTTAGCGGCGTTTTTAAACGCCGCTAAAAGTGGATTTTCTAGCAATGATATGCTAACTTTTTTCATGTCATTAAAAAATCAAAAAATAACTAAAAAAGCCAACTTCTTTCACATTATACGTATGCCATAACTTAATTCTGTATTAAGTGATGAAGATGTATATTATTAATTAGGGGAAATTGTGAATAGGTATGACAGTCACAAAATAATTACACTACAAATAAGAATATTTTTTGATACAACTTTGACACATAGGAAGAGTTGCACAAAGTATAAGAATGAATTTGCACCATGCACAGGTGAATTGCACCATCATAAAAATGTAATTTTTTTAGGGTCCTGCTTAAGTGTGTAACCCCCTTAAGATTGCACACCATATGCAACCTAATTGTTAGCTGTTAGATTACAATAATTGATCAAGACCATTGAATTGTTTAATCGTGAAAAAGTTGAAACCGGGGCAACCGGTTAATGCTTGTATTTGCATGATTGCATCCCACTCACTCTCTGTATTTCGTCTCTATCTCTCTCTGTATAAGGTTGAGTCAGTGTAACTGTTGATTTCCATTAACAGGAGAAGCCCTTGTTGGGTTCGTTCCATTGACGAAGCTCTGTAGGGAACAGTATAATGGGCGATTTTCAACAACAACGTAACTACAAGGCTGTGTTGGTTCCATTGCTGAAGTGAAGCCCTTCTCTCGAACTAGATATGAGGTATGGAGCTGTCTCCCTTTCTCTGTCTCCCTCTCTGGCCCGTTCACTTCAGCTATTTTCCCTCAACTAAACCCCCATCCTAACTTCAACTGCTCTATGCTTCGCTCCAACGGAAACCCCTCCATTGGCAACTAACCTTTCTCTTTCTCTTTCTCAAGCGAGTGTTTGTGTTTGCACAAACAGCTAAACCGTGTGAAAATGTCATGTTTGTGTTTGTGTTAACAATTTTCGGTCATCAAGTAATTGTTTGTAGTAATGTCATGTGCAGTATGGCCCCAGCGGAAGTTAAAAGGGAAGGTGATGATTATGACATTCCAAATGAAGCAGATGACATTCGTTTGATGAATGAAAGTCGGGCAGAACCTGATCATGGTTGCGAAGCTGGTCCGAGCAATGAAGAAGCAACCAACATGAACGTTGAAGATGGCGGAGCCGATGTGAAAAAAGAAATGGTTGATGATGCTCATCGCAATGACATGGTTGGTGATGTTGAACGTGCTATTCTGGAACATAAATTTGATTCGGTCGAAGATGGAGAAGATTTCTACAATGCGTATGCTAAAGCCAAGGGATTTAGTATACGAAAATCCAGATTTAACACAAATAAAGAGGGAAAGGTCGTTAGTAGGCTGTGGTTGTGTTCAAGGGAAGGTCAGAGATTACCAAAATACTTGGACCGTGTTGCTGAGAAGAGTAGAGCTCCCAAGGCACTAACAAGAGTAGGTTGCAAAGCCCAATTTCGTATACGGTACGATGCGGATGCTGGTGAAGGGGGAAAGTATGTTGTGACTCACTTTGTCGCAGATCACAACCATGAATTGGCGGAACAACACTGTGTGATGTATCTGAGGTCACATCGCAGTTTAAACAGCGCTGACAAAGCTCAAGCAATGGCTATGCGCAATGTCGGTGTGAAGACTAGCCAAATCATGGACTATATGGTAAATCAATCCGGGTCTTATGAGAAAGTTGGTTTTATCCGTACGGATCTGCACAACCATATTCAAGCCGAACGTAGAGCAGAAGTTGAGGATGGTGATGCGCAGGGTGCGTTGGTTTACCTATGTGCAAAACTTGATGTTGATGCACGTTTTTTTTACAAGTATGATGTGTGTAACGATAACAAGTTACAAAATCTGTTCTGGGCAGATTCGAAATCGCGGGCCGACTACGCAAAGTTTGGTGATGTGTTGATATTTGACTCAACTTATAGAACCAATGCATACAAGAAACCTTTTGTCATGTTGGCTGGTGTGACTAGCCACTTTAGGACCACGATATTTGCATGTGTTTTGCTAGCTAATGAGACAATTGAGACATACACATGGGTTTTGGAAACATTTATGGAGGCGATGGGCAATAAAGCACCTGTGTCCGTACTGACAGATGGGGATAAGGCGATGCGAGAGGCAATCAGAAGAGTATTTCCAGACGCAAGACATCGATTATGTAATTGGCATCTTGGGAAAAATGCTGTTTCAAATGTTCACATAAGTGGCTTTGCACATGCTTTCAAGCAGTGCATGGACATGGAAACGGATGAGACAAAGTTTGAGCATGGCTGGATGACAATGGTCGAAAAATTTGGACTTCAAACCAACAGTTGGGTGTTGGAGACATATGAGAAGCATCATATGTGGGCTGAGGCATATATGCGTGGACATTTCTTTGCTGGGATGAAGAGCACTCAGTGCTCGGAGTGTATGAATGCTTATTTCAATCCCTTTCTCCAACACAAATTGAAGCTATATGAATTTGTTAGGCACTATGATCGGGCTCTTGCAAGGATAAGGTATAACGAGGCTGGAGATGATGCTGAAACAAATAATACTTTTCCGGTATTGATTACTCCATTGCGAGATATAGAGAGACATGGAGCTGAGCTATTCACCCGAAATATATTTAGAATGTTCCGTGATGAAATCTTAGAAGAGGGGAAGTTGAATGTCAAGGACGTGTTCCCTTTGTCGGATGGTCAGAAATGCTACTATATTCATAAGTACAAAGTGAAGGACAGATCATGGATAGTAACACACAGTCCAGTGGATGCTGCAATGAGATGTTCTTGTATGAAGTTTGAGTCGTTGGGGCTACCTTGCTGCCACATGATATGTGTTATGAAAGCCGAAAATTTAACGCAAATTCCCCCAACTTGTGTGCTGCATAGATGGACAAGGGCTGCAAGCAAGGATGGCCAGCAATGGCCTCAATCCTCAATTGATAGCACTACAACACAGACGGCCCGGTATGGGATATTGAGTTCTTCCTACAACGAAATGTGTTTCTATGCCTCGCAATCAACGGAAGGTTTCAAAGAGGCTAGGGATGCATGTCTTCCGATGACGAGCTGGATGAAGGAGTTATATGAGAGGAATTTGAACGGTGGGAATGGAGACAAAGGGAAACATTCATTCCGTCGACAATTTGGAGTAGAAGATCCTGATGTTGTGAAGACAAAAGGGAACCCAGGACGGGCCTCATCCAACTGTCGAAGACCAAGAAAATGTGGGAATTGCAAATGCATTGGGCACACAAAGCGAACGTGTCCTAAGGTTTGATTTAGCCAAACAGTGGGTACTAACTCAGATGCAGATACACCCCACATAACTGACCGTGAGTACAATGCGAAGTCATTGCCCGTTCGCTGCAAAACTGGGTTGGTGGATCCAAGTACACCGCACATTAAGCAACGGCGACTATTTTTCGATGTTTCTTCCTGATTCCAAGCAGCCTGTGGGCCAATACGGTAGTGTTGAAGCAGCAGTGTGGAAAAATGATTCGAACACAATTGATGAGGTGAATTAGGTAATTGTATAATTTGTATGATTTACTTATTCCCTTAATTTATTAGGTAGACAGTACTAGCTATTGAAAACACATGGAAATAATCTATGTAGTTTTCATTTTGCACGGATTGCTGTACGTAACGTGTAAATAATTGGTTATGTACAATGCCAGGAAATGGCACAACGTTACTTATGTACAAGGCCACGAGTTGTAAATTTCCCATACTGTTTAGAGTGATGTTGTCATTTGTGTTTGCAGTGACTTGTCATTTTGAAAACTAATTGAAGGTGAGGTGAGATATATATGGGTTGTCGTGTATTGTTTTGGGTGGGAAATTGGCTTATGTCTGTATTCCAAGATTCCTATTGCGGGCTTGTTTCTGTTCCATATTTGGTTGGATCTAACTGAAGGGTTTTTTGCGGTGTGGTTTATCAACTAACGATGTGTTTCGCTTCGTATTGATTTGTTATGACTTGTGTCGGTAAATTAGTATTATATTTCGAGTAAAATACGAATTTTGTCCAAGTGGGTTTGCAAAATTACATACCAGCACATGCATTTTGTATATAATCCAAGTGGCAGTTAATTTTGGGTGTTACCTGGAGAAAGTAACCCAACGAACTTGTTACTTTATCTCCATGCCGATTGGTATATGAATTACGAGTTATGAACAGGAGTTGTGAAATTATTTAATGTTTACTATGGAAGTATGGGTTATTGTTTAAAAATTATGATGGGCCTATATCGACAGCAACGAAGCAGTAATTTAAAGTGACAAGTTCAAGAAGAAAATCAAGCAATTGTGGTATCGGTTCGAATGCCTGAAAAGGATGAAGACTTCTTTCGATGAACTGATGGTAACAAAGTAGAAAGTAAGTTTTGTGTTGTTGTGTTGTTTGTAACAAGTAGAAAGTAGAAGGGAAAAAAACTACACAGAAGCTACAATGTAGAAAGTAAGTTGTGTTGTTGTTCATGTCCTCTCTCTCTGCAAACATTCTGCCCTTTATAGCTATAAAATTCCCACGACCCCATGATCTGCCAATTCTGCAACTGCTTCTGTGCAACTTCTGTAACTGCACGGTCATTTCCGTGTATTGAAACCACATAAAAGCTTCACTTGTACCTGTCGAAGTGCATATTATTGAAGTTACCACCTGTGCCCAAGTCCTTTTAGCCTCCAAATGTGCTTTAAGGGCTCTACAACCCTGAGTTGGGTGCCCTTCTTCATTGTGGTAAGCACAACGCCTACCAAGATTCCTCCCATAAACTCTCCTGGTGCCATTGCTGGCGCTCTGAAGTAGGGTTGATTCCGAATTTGGTCAAGAACTTTGTGGACCGGAATTCGGAACACCGTTGTTACTGCCTGTTTGGCTCTCAACTCTGTCTCTTGTTTGTTGGGTGCATTGTTACCTCGGCCTCGCTTCGGCGAGCCGTGGTCTTTTTCTTGCTTTGTCTCCTTACTCCTCGATGTATCCTCCTCGGCTCTGGCATACTTCTCAATTCTCGCCATGAGCTCTTCCATGCTCTTTGGCAGTGTCTTTGCCAAAGACTTCCGCAGTGAACAATCATCCTTCAGGCCGTTCTTAAAAGACACGACCGCCACCTCCTGGTTGCATTCAGGTATACGATTGAACACCTCGTAGTACCTTTTTGCATAAGCCCTAAGGCTTTCGTCTTTGCTGATCTTCAGAGCCATCAATGCATCCACCCTCAATGGCTGCAGTTTGTTTGTAATGAACCTGGCCACAAACATCTCGGCCAGACCTTCCCAGCTCTTCACGCTTCCTTTCGGTAATTTGTGGAACCAGTCTGATGCGATCTCCCCGAAGGATGAAGGGAAGACTTTGCAGAGCAACGGCTCGTTCCCACTGTATAGTGCCATTGAATTCAAAAATAATCCAACATGGAAGTTAGGGTCTGACTTACCATCATATATCTGGAACCTCGGCATATTGAATCTTTTCGGCGCGACGAATCTATCCAATTCCGCCGAGAATGGCGTCCTCGGCTTAACCGGGGAGGTTACTTCGGCTCCGGCATTCTCCCGCTTCCTCTTGAGATAATCTCTCAAGTCTTCCTTACTTCTCCCTGCAGCCCTGCTGTCGTCGGACTTCATTCTTTTCGGCGCACTACTCTCGGCCTCCTGATGGCCCCTTTTTGATCCTTCCCCGCAGGATGCATCGAAGCACAACAACCGCCCCGAAACTTGCCGATGTTCTTTGGGGTCTGCTTCCTTCTCGCGACATGTCCCTCGGGACTCTTCTCTTCTCGGCTCTTCTCGGCCGACGTCTCTGGAGGGTCGGTGGGAGTGCCTTCCACTCTTCGCGTGCTGAGGTGCTGCGGGGATTTCTTTCTGTGCGTTTGCTGCTGGCATTGGTGTGTCCTGCAGCGGGTAGGGCGGCTGCATGACGCTATTTTGCATCATGAAGTTGACGACCGACTGAAGGTCTGCCAACTTGTTTGCCATCTCCTTTACTTCTTCGTCCCTCCTCAGACATCTGTCTTTCCAAGTCTGAAGGTCGTCCTCGTTATAGTACCTTCCCTTGTCCGCTCTCTTTGATGCGTCGCCGCCTTGGCCAACGCCTTTCTCTGCGTGATTCTGATCACGAACTTCTTCGTTGTGGTCTCCTTCTCTAGTGTTAGGGTCGACGGGTCTTCCACCCCCAACAGGAGTGTCGTTCCCAATCCTTTCCCTCTGCGAGTTACTGGCCATCTATTCTTCTTTCCTTCCCACAGACGGCGCCAAATTGTGTGAGTGGTTTTTCGATCACACTGCCCTCCTTAGTAATCCAGCTGTAGAACACAGGCAGAGTAGATGGCACCCTGTAATCTGCACAGAAAGAAAAGGCACCGGCGGTGGCTCTTCCACCCGGGGGCACTCCGACGATCAAGTCAATATTTCTCAAAGATAAATCAAGTACTTAAGTAACTGCTCAAGACTTCAAATTGCGTACCTTAGACCCGCCGGGGGTGCCTCTCTTTTATAGTAGAATTTTCTCCTAGTCCCACTAGAAGTTTCACTCCTATGGACTCTCATTCAGTTAGGATTCTTCCGGATAGTTAGGGATAAACTCTACAGGAGTTCTTATCCTTATCTATTCTGAAGTCTTTCCTCATTCTAGGACTCTTGTCCTTTATCTGCTTACTTCGGACTCCGATTTCTTCGGAGTGAACCTCGGCAACTCTGAGATAACCTCGGCACGCCCGAGATCACGTCAGCACAATTACCAGGACACGTGGAACCTCGGCTGACACGTCGGCGTCACCTTACCACGTGTTGGTACTCTGAAAATACAGCCCCACAATTAATAATCCTGTTAAATAAAGTTTACACAATTATATCCGCATAAAGACACCTACCTAATCGTAAAGTTGGTTTTTTATGTATATGTAAGAACAGCATACTAAATGACCACTGTCAGATCCTCATAACAGAAGAACACGGTTTCGCTACTGTAAAATCTTCATATCTAATTCCCGTGAAGAAAAAAAAAAAACAGCAATGTTAGGTATCATGAAAAGTCTTTCATAAAAATAGTCATAAAAGATTTGTGATCTTTGGATTACACATACAATAAACCACCACACACTAATCAAGGTAATCTAAGGGTCACAAATTTTTCATGATCATTTTCATGAAAAAAATTTTATGATCCCTAACATTTCTAAAAAAAAAAATAAAAAAAAGTTAATACGCTCCAAAAATCTGTACCAAATTTGAACTCTTTTTTATTTTTTTTTTGTGTCTTTCCACTTTTGAATGCCTCGTTGTCCAACTTGAAATTGCCTGTCTTGAATCTGACTGATGACACAGCCAAATCTTATGCCATATGTCGTTAGACATGGCTAGACGCAAATATGACTTGTTGGCCTTAGACTTGTTGTGTCACATATAAGGTCAATGTCCCACACAATGCCCTTTTTGATGAAACTTTTGAGTAAAAATTGAAAACATCTTTAAAAAAAAATAAATTTCTCTAAATTATTTTTATCTTATAAATTGTAAGTAGAAATTAAATGCTAATGATTTTCTATTCTCAAATCTCTTTGTTCTCTTATCTCAATATAATTTTAATTATTAGATCATGTGAGAATCTCGAGATATAATCCAAAATTTATGAATACTCTAAGAAAGGACAAGAAGGAAGATTTGAGAACAGAAGGTCTGTGCCACAATAAATACTATAACATTGACTTTCAAAAATAAAATAAAAAATTTAACTGCCGCTCATAAGTTGTACTTAATGGGGTTCAATTCATCTGTTTCTCGTTAGCTTTTGAACATAATTTTCTTGTTTCTGAAAGCCAAAAAATTGCTGTAAAAAAGGATATATAGTGTTATATAAATTAATATAACACTATATATCCCTTCAGAAACATATATAAATTAATTAAGGGGTATTAGGACCACTTCTTCTTCCTATCCTGTGGTTCTTCCAACTTTAGTTGTTTTGCAAGTTAAGAGAGAGAAGCATGAGGCATCATATCAAATCATGTGTTCTCATATTCTTCTATCACTACTACATACACATAAATAAAGTAATACTATAAGCTTATAAATTTTATTAAGAAATTATTCAAAAATGTTAATATATGATTCAGATTCATCCTACACATAGATCCCACAATTCACACTTTCAAGATCCACACTAGATTATCATTCTTGACACAAATTCTGAGACCCAAAATTTGAGTCCTAGACTTTTCTTTTCCATATATATATATATAGATATATACATAAGAACACGTGGAAATATAATCATGGGATGCATGATGTGCACATGATGATTATCCCTGTGATTCTCTCTCCCACAAAGTAACACGTGGCACGCACAGAGCTTTGGCATGCTTAGTAGCTTTGAATACATATCCTGCACATGCATGCAACTGATGGGAGATATATACATAATACAGACCCAGTTAGTTATTAGGGGGTAAGGAATAAGCTTCCAAGTACTGCTAAAAATCTTTCATTATTGGCAGAATCTTACATTAATGTTCCATATCCATCACATTTTACTATAAAATTAACTGAGAATCTACACCAACTAAGATTTCGCATGGCAGCTTGTGCACACACTTAAGATTGCACATGCCTCACCGACTCATCTACTTTATGCCATTTGATTGGTGAGCAGCAAGAATTCTTCCATGGACCAGTATAATAGTTAAGTCCTAATGGGGAGGCTCTGGACCACTTTACAATCTGCATATTGAAGCATCAAAGTGATCATAATAGTCTCTCATACTCGTACATATAGGAAGTGGACTACCATTTGGGAGATTTTTAATTATGTTGAGAAGATCATTACAGCATTGATGCATCCTATAGCGATGATGGACTGACAAAGCATCGTAGCCTTGCAGGCACCTTTCATATAAGGTCTTTATTAATATGCATCTTTAACGCAAAGTTTAAAAATTATAGTCTTTTTAAATTTTATTATCATGTATTTTAGGACAGATCAATCAAATCATGGCAGTTACTTGATGCTTGATGCGGCTTTAATTCTTGGAACAAAATGGATTAATAGGACTAATTAGTGAAATATAACAATTTTCAGGACTAATAATATATATATATATGTATAAGTCCATATATTTCCAAGCGTTGCTAGTTAAAAGTTAAATCAAATCGCTAGTCCCTTCTTTGCCCCTTTATTTGTTCCATTCCTTGCCTAATTAAGGGTACACAATTTTTTGTACTCAAATCTTTATATTCTCCTATCTTAATATACTTTCAATTATTAAATCATATTTTAAGATTCAAGTGTCTCAAAATGTTTATTTTATATTAGAATGAGCCAAAGCAAGAACTAAGTAATACACTTGAACCAAACCTATAGATATGGGCTCTGTATCTATATATATATAAGAAGCTCTTTCTTTCCCTGGCTCGTCTTTTTTTTCGTATTTTGCCATTTCATTTTGAATAATTTATTAATGGTAGCCTATATGTTAAGTAAAGGTTTTTTCGTAATTATGTAAACATTCTTGGTTAATTATGCAACATAATTTTTTTTAATTTATTTATTTTTTATTATTATGATTACGCAAATATTCTTGGTCAATTTTGAAATATAAATCTCTTATTTTTTAACAAATTACAAATACACATATAAAGTTTGTTTAAAATATAAATTTGTCCTATAATATGAGAAATTACAACTATCGTTTGTTATAAATTGTAATTAAACACAATACCTAAGGGTTGAAAAAAAACTATTCTACGATGCAATAATAAATTATCAAAAAATTTTATTGAAAAATATTTCTCATATCATGAAAATTTGTTAATTGACCTAATGATTTATTTATTAACAAAATGGTTAACTGAAAAATATTTTTCATATCATTAAAAATTGTTAATTTACTTATGAATAAAATTGATCATTTGTTATGCGAGTATGATTTATGTATTAATAAAATTAGTCATTTGTATATGTATGTATTTTCTTCTGCTTCTTTATTAGTTCAATGACTTATCTTAGTAGTTTTTTTTTTAGATAAGAGAATTATCTTAGTATTTGTTTTATATTTATCTGCTAAGAAAAATTACACACCATAATTTTGTTTTGTTTTTTTTATTTATAAATTTGGAAGAAATATTAAAGATTCATAAATTCACCAAAAATGATATGGTAATAGAATTGGAGTCGATATTATTGGGTGTATAACAAATCAAAAAATGATACATATCATATGTCTAATGATTTATTTTATGTAATTTCATAAAACAATAGTTGAAACTTTTAAAAAAATTATCAAAATACAAAACTTACTGTAATAATAGTCCTTATATTGCACGGGCCTGTGTAAATTAGTATTGTAATATATTTTAAAATTCCAGGCCCAGACTAGCCTTTTTATCGGACTTGGGTTTACGATGTGGGCTTTGTGTTGGACTAAAAGTCCGATGTAATTGGTGCGCTTCTTTATAAGAATTGACTGATATTGTCCAGACGCAGCCCATTTTTTTTTAGCGGACTCGGCTTTACGATGTGGGCTCTATGTTGGACTAAAAGTCCGAAGTAATTGATTCACCTCCTTATAAGAATTGTTTCGGACCAAAAAATCCTGATCCAAATATATATATTTTTTATACTGTACTTACCTTCTGCATTCTCATTCTTCATCTCATTTTTTTAATCTCAAATTTATTTTAATTTTTATACTTTCAATTGTGAAGGTTAAATCTGATAATTTTGGTCAAATTTCAATGTCATCAATTATGTGAATAACATGGCACTTAAAAATAATTTCAATGTCAATTTTTAGTCAATTATATGAATAACATGTGACTTAAAAATTGATCTACCAAATTAAAGAAACACATACACACTTTTTTTTTTTTTTCCCTCTATTTATTTTCCTATTAGTTTGATAAAATATCCATGCTATCAAATTGTACTACCAACTTGACACATTATACGAGAATTATCAACTTGTTAGATGATTTTTCTTTTCTTTTTCATAGCTTTATTTTTTTTAGGGGGTGTGTTTTTGGGAGTAATTCATTGGCATGTTTCACCAGCCTATCACCACACTATGTGGCACATTATGGCTTTGTACACCACACAGTATGGCACACAGTGATTGGAGAAAATGAAGGGTGTGATTAGTCAAAAGTATGGGAACAATGCAGATGAGTTGCTCTCATTTTGGGGAACCCTCCATAAAGATGAGGATTGATTTTGAGTTTCAAATTGGGACATCTACAAAGAAAACCCCTAACTACATTGCCTATTGATATATTTAAATTTTTTTTTTTGTTTTTGAGAATTGTGTTTGATAGTCACATGAATGGTTCAGATTATTTTGAGGGTTGTGGGGGTTGTGTTTTGTGGGGGTCTCTATCATTACTGAATTGCTATTTTGGGAGTAGTACCAAAATGGGACTATTACAAGTTTATTCTTTTTTATTTTAATCATAATACAAATTTTATTAATGTTTATCTTTCTGATATGTGTAAAAAAAAATTAAAAATATTATATATGTGCAATAAAGTTAATAAAATAAATAATATATAATACTTAAAAAAAAAAAATTAAGATGTATCCCTCCAAAAAAAAACAAATTTCATATAATAATAGCACATATAAATAGATTTGATTATAAAAACTACAAAACAAACATTAACAAAACTCATATAATAATATATAAATTTAATTTGATTACCGAAATTTATATCAATTTTTTTGCTAAGCGTTAACCAAGTGCCGACATGTATGACCTCTTAATTTCCGAAAATTGAAATGTATAGTTGAATTTTTCTTCCGCCCAAAGTTGACATTTTTAGCCCAACCCATTCCAATGTTTGGACTCAATATCCAGATGGCAGCTCATTTTTTTTACAAAAATACTAAAGATTCCAAATGAATTAATAAATATTTTACATAATAATCACATATGAGTATGATATATATATATATATATATATATTGGTACATCTGTAGGAAAATTACAAATATATGCATCTCCCCAAATGGAAAATAGATACCAAACAAGGTGCGAATTGAATACATCGATCCTGTTTGGTAGTGTTTTTCCTTTTATCTTTTTCCTTTTTTGTTTTTTTTGGTGTTTTTTCATAAACAAAAGAAACCATGAAAATTTCGTAATTGCATTAATTTTTGTGTAAAATTATTTTTTAAAAATTTAAAAGTAACTTTTTGGTGTTTTTTAAAAAAAGTTAATTATTTTTAAAATTTTAAAAAGAAATGCAGTTTTCAAAAAACAAATCGCTAAATAAATTTTTTTGTGTTTTTTAAAAGTAAATATATACCATCTAAAATAAAAGTAAATACAAAAAACAGAAGATACTACCAAACGAGTTGGGGGATGCTGTTGTGCTTTAAGCACAGCAACTAATATTGTTGTACACTTAAACGGGGCCGTATTTGTTATTTTTTTGATAAACAATTCCATTGCCTAAGATAAATACATGAGTGGTCCTTTTTCTTTTTTATTTTTAATTGTCATTCACACTAAGAGGTATACTTCTTATGCAATTTCATCTAGTTAAACAAAAAGAAATTATGATCAATATAATATTTTATAATATAAATTTATTTAGTTGAATAAAAAGTACGTAAAATAGAATTTTAGGTTTTTAAATACATTTCAGTTTCTGGAGTAGTTATGTGTTACTGAAAGGGTTATGCCAATGATGGCTTAACAAATGTTTATTAAGAACTACAAAATGATAAAAGAGTTACAATTTCAATACAAATTTTATATATTCTCACTAGGGGTGGGCGCGGGTCGGTTGCGGCCACGGAACCTCCAATCCGCCATCCGTCCGCCAGATTGGCGGATTGGAGAAAATCAATCCGCATTCGTCCGCCAATCCGGCGGATGTGGATTGAGCGGATTGGCGGTTTGGCGGATGGATGCGAATTGGTTTGGCAGTTTAAGATTTTATAAATTTTCAATATAATTCAACTTGTGCACTTCCTCAAAAAAAAAAAAAAAAAAGTATTACAGTCAACGACTTAAAAAACTATTACAATCACTGTATGTCTCATCCAAAAAAAGAAAGTTTGAAACTTTAGAATATCACAATCACTGCATGGCTCATCCATATATTACAATAACAGCATGATTCATTCACATAAAGTATTACAATCTGTGATTCTTAAAATATAATAACAATTCAAACCATCAAAACCATGAATAGGGCAGTAGTAGAGATTGTATGTCTCTGTATTGTTACATCTATATATGTTTTTGAAAATAAAAACCAACCAGCATATATCATATTTTCTATTTATTATTTTTAGAGTTAAATTTAAAAACCAAAAAATATAGATAAACAATATGTTTATTTTTTTCAATTCAAAAAATATATTCAAGTTGAAAACTTTTTTTCAACTGAATATTTAAACTCTTTTTCAATTGAAAATATAAACAAAATATTTAAATAAATTGAAAACATAAAGTCTTATAAATTATTAAGGGTGTTCGCGGTTTGGCGGTTCGGTTGCGGCCAAAGGAATCTCAAATCCGTCATCCGTCCGCCAAATTGGCGGATTGGAGAAAATCAATCCGTAACCGTCCGCTCGTCATAACGCATCCGTCCAAAATGTGGCGGATTGGTTCGGTTCGGTCGGTTTTGGCGGATCGGTATATCCGCTACTCACCCCTAATTCTCACTTCTATGTAGTGGTATATATTTTTACATATTTCGATAAATTTTTTACATACATACATACCAGTGGGTTGTGGTTAACATTTACTTTTTGAAAACTATGGATGAAATTATTTATAATTTTAACTGAATTCCATTTATAAATTTAAAAATCTAAACCTTATTTTTTATATATATTTTTTCATTATTAGATTGATTCAAAAATAAAAAAAAACAAAGATTAGATTATTTGAAATAAGAAGCAAAAATATTAAGAGTAATTCAGATTCATTATACAAATAAATCTCACAATTCACATTTTCAATATCCACGCTAGACTATCATTCTTGACACAAATTGTAAGACCCAAAATCTGAGTCATAGACTTTTCTTTTCCATATATATATAGAAATATATATACATAAGAACACGTGGAAATATAATCATGGGATGCATGATGTGCACATGATGATTATCCCTGTGATTCTCTCTCCCACAAAGTAACACGTGGCATGCACAGAGCTTTGGCATGCTTAGCAGCTTTGAATACATATCCTGCACATGCATGCAACTGATGGGAGATATAACATAATACAGGCCCAGTTAGTTATTAGGGTGGTAAGGAATAAGCTTCCAAGTACTGCTAAAAACCTTTCATTATTGGCAGAATCTTACATTAATGTCTCATATCCATCACATTTCACTATAAAATTAGAAAAAAATTAGGGATCATGAAATTTTTTTTCATAAAAATGATCATGAGAGATTTATGATCTTTGGATTAGCTTGATTAGTGTGTGGTGCTTTATTCTAAGTGTAATCCAAGCGTCATAAAACTTTCATAATTATTTTCATGAAAGGTTTTTGATGATAGCATAACTCACATGGCAGCTTGTGCACACACTAAAGATTGCACATGCCTCACCAACTCGTCTACTTTATGCCATTTGATTGATGAGCAGCAAGAATTCTTCCATGGACCAGTATAATAGTTAGTCCTAATGGGGAGGCTCTGGACCACTTTGCAATCTGCATATTGAAGCATCAAAGTGATCATAATAGTCTCTCATACTCATACATATAGGAAGTGGACTACCATTTGGGAGATTTTTAATTATGTTGAGAAGATCATTACAGCATTGATGCATCCTATAGGGATGATGGACTGACAAAGCATTGTAGCCTTGCAGGCACCTTGTTGGAAAAAATAATTTTTTGGTGACTTTAATTTAATATTAAAATATGGTGACTTTAATTAAATATTAAAGTGGGTCCCAACCATCTATTGTGTTGGGTCCAAGTGAGCCAAAACCCATTGAGATTTGAATAAGAAATTACTTCATGATGTTAGATTCATAAATGGGATTTTAAAAGGTATTTAAATCTTTTTTCTTGGCTAAAGGGTGTGAATCTTTTGGGCATCCAAACTTTTCAACTTTTTGAAAAGGGCTATGGATGTTGGTTAATGGTGTTTTAATTACCAGCCTTAAAGGCTGGAGACTCTTCTTCTCTCCCCTATGCATGTATAAATTGAGACCCTCCTGTCAAATCTCAATATTGAAATTTGTGCTTCCATTTTACAAGTCAGTTTGCCAGAAAGTTCCTACAGTGAGAGAGTGCTGCCACATTTTTTGTTCGTTAAGCTAGACAGAGAGTGCTTCTGCCGTAACTGGTTTTTGACCGTCGTATCCTGGGAGACAGACGCCAGGATTCTCCAAGCACTCGACCTGTGAGGCGGCGAAATCTGTTTTAAGGAAACTACTACCGTGCAGGCTTCGGTTTGGTTTCTTTACTATTTTATTGTTTTGTGTATTTCTGTTGAAATTTAGTTGTAATTATCAGCATATGTTCTTGGTATATAATTTTGATTTCTTCATAAATCTATTTATTTAATTTCACAATTTAGACAACAAGCTTGAAACAAATTTCTTATATATTTTCTATGAAATTGATCGAATAGATTTATATAGACAATTAGGTTAGTTTTGTATAATATTACTAGGACTTTGATGAATAGATTTCTACAATTTTTGAATAGTTTTGAGTAATGTTTACAAACTTATATATGTACAGTTTTGAATGGTTTTATAACTTTTTGGATAATTTAAAACTTAAGGATAGTCTTTTTGGATGTTTGGAATGTATATATTGACAATTTTTGAATGTTTATAATTTATAGATATAGTTTATTTTTCATGGTTGAAATAATATTTTGGTGGTTGATTAATATTTTGTGAAGCTTGTTTGTAATATTAGATTGTACAAAACAGGTCAAATATAGAATCTGCTGAATTAAAAAAAAAAAATGCACATTCTACGGCAAGCAAATTAGGTCATTATATAAAATATTCCATAGCATTTCACGTACGCCGTGGTATGTTCTACTTATCTACGGCAGGCTGAGCAAGTCGTTGTATTATATATTTTACGGCGCGCAATCAGCGTTGTTGTTTGTCTCACCAATTAACGGCGTGCAAAAGTAGTCGTAGAAAAAGTAACAACGACGCACAAAATCTATCGTTAAATAGTTTTTAACGACGTACTATAGCATGTCATAGAAAAAGTAACGACGACGCACAAAATCTGTCGTTAAAATAGTTTTTAACGGCGTACGAAGCATGTCATTGAAAGTGAATGACTTTCCATGACTGATCATAATATGATGTGTGCCTGCACGTCATAGAAGGGTTTTTACGATGTGCATTGCGCGCCGTAAAAACCCTTTTTTGTTATAGTGGCCATAGTTGGTTTTTGACCGTCGTATCCTGGGAGACAGACGCCGGGATTCCTCAAGCACTCAACCCGTGAGGCGGTGAAATCTGTTTTAAGGAAACTACTACCGTGCAGGCTTCGGTTTGGTTTATTTACCATTTTATTGTTTTGTGTATTTCTGTTGAAATTTAGTTATAATTATCAGCATATGTTCTTGGTATATAATTTTGATTTCTTCATAAATCTATTTATTTAATTTCACAATTTGGACAACAAGCTGAAAACAGATTTCTTATATATTTTCTTTGAAATTGATCGGATAGATTTATATAGACAATTAGGTTAGCTTTGTATAATGTTACTAGGAACTATTGCAGAATTGCTCACTGTTTCAATGATACAAAATATAAATTTGCATGTTTAGAGATTCAAGTAATTTATATGAATAGGCTATTGTTCCGTTTTCTGTAGGTTAATTGCCGGTTCATGATTTTGCTTCTTTGCATGCACATAAAACTATTTTTATGCCTTCTTGCACTGATTCATCCTTCTGAGTAAATTAATAAATTTGTGTTTGCTAGTGAATAGATCCGTGTGTGTCTTAGACATATTGCATGCTATTGCTTCTGTTATTTAAGTAGACTACCTGTACTAAAGAGAAAGTCCACTGTTTTTTTTTTTTTCCTTGGAAATTCAATGATTGTAAATTATGCAATGTTATTCTCTAATTGCTTAGTTTAATTAGAATGCTCTATCATAATTTGCTTACTTAATTGTATTAGTATGATCTTATTTTATACGTATGGTTCATCATTTCCCTACCATGATTTGCATGAATTTTAAGGTTATAAAATATAATTTATGGATGTTGCAATTTTGACATGCTAATTCTATTCTAGTTTTTAATTTGTTACATGCTTATTATGTTCTAGACTAGATTACATAATTTATTTATTTATTTTTTGAATTATTTGCATATGTTAATTGCTAAATGGTTATTGGTTTGTAACTCTTGCCTATTAATTTTAGTTTAATGTATTTTGGAGTTATAGAGTTTTATGAATTGTGTACATGATTAATTTGAATTTAATTAGGTGCATTAATTTGAATTTAATTGGGTGTATTAATCTGAATTATCTAATTGGGTGCATTAATCTGAATTATCTGCGTGCATTAATTATTGGTTTTAATTTATTTATTTGGAGTTACAAGTTTACATGGTTGTTGTGAATTAATAACTCATGACTATTAAATTTTATTTTAAAGTTATAATTTAATTTTGAAGTTACAAATTGTATTTTGTTTTGGTACCTTATATTAATTGGTTACTTATAGATTTAATAGTTGGCTAGATGGTTTCATTTAATTTATTAAATTTACTTTTTTCTTAGATTATTTGTTTGTATTTTGTTGTGGTTTGTTACTAACTTTCTTTGTAGGCATACCAATGCGAAAGGGAATGGAAAAACAAATACAAAACCAAATGAATAGTATTTGGGTTGTAATAACAAAAATATTTGGACTACTAACATTTGTGTTGAATAAGAATACCTAAGCGTGGAAAGGCTTTTGGACTAAATAGAATCCTTATGGATTGGCTATTTTATTTAAATGTTTGAAGCATGTTTGCTTGAGATTTAGTTGGTTTGTTTACCAATTTGTAGTAGCAAGTTTTATTTGCTTATATTGTTGTAGCAATTATTTTACATTGCTTGTAAAAGTTTTGGACCTTGGTTTGTTTTAACCTAGTTCATCCCTAAGGAAATTTAATTCTATAAATTGTTTATCACGGACTAGGAGTCAACATGCTCTTGAAAGTTTTATCAAAAGGTTAAGTGGGTTTTAAGTGGGACCGATGTGACCCCTCCAGTCTTCCTGGGAACTCTCTTGACCATATTCGATTCTAGGTTTTGTGGTGAGACTAATTTTGAATTAACTTTTCATCTAAGGGATTTTCTAAGGGTTAAGTTTAATTTCTGAAAACACAGAAGTGATATTTTGGTGTAATTTTCGAAATGGCAACTATCACTGATGCTGCTGCTACTGCTAATGTTGGTGGGGATCTGAACCCCGGGGCAACTGGGTTGCCAACCATTACTGCTGTGACCTCTGTGGTCAACCCTGGCGTTACTCCGGCTGTTCCGGGAGGACCGCTTAGTCACTATGAGCGCCCAGAAAAATTTGCCGGGGTAAACTTTAGGAGATGGCAACAAAAGATGCTGTTTTACTTGACCACACTAAACCTTGCAAAGGTTCTAAGTGAGGATCCTCCAACCGTGGCAGAGAATGAGCCTGACAAACAGAAAGTCATGGCGCTTGACACATGGAAGCAGACATACTATCTCTGCTGGAACTATGTGTTCGACAGCTTGGCAGACTCACTATACAGTGTGTTTTGTGCCAAGGGCTCAGCAAAGGAGTTATGAGAATCTCTAGACAAGAAATACAGAACTGAGGACGTCGGGGCAAAGAAATTTGTAGTTGGCCGGTTCCTGGACTTTAAGATGATCGATTCAAAGACTGTGATAAGCCAAGTCCAGGAGTTCCAAGTGATCTTGCATGAAATTCATGTTGAGGGGATGCCTTTGAACGAGTCATTCCAAGTTGCTGTGATCATTGAGAAACTTTCCAATGGTTTGAAGGACTTCAAGAACTACTTGAAGCACAAGCGCAATGAAAAGTCAGTTGAAGAGCTGGTTGTCCGACTCCGGATTGAGGAAGATAATAGAAAGAAATGAGGGAGTACCTCCTCAGTAAAGGCCAATGTCATTGAGCATGGCAAATCTTCTGGGGTAAGGAAGACGCCTCATGTGAACAAAGGCTCTAAGTTGGGGGAAAGAGGTGGTGTTGCAAAGAAGCCGGCATACAAGCCACAGGAACCAGGTTATCGGTTCTGTGGTAGCGAGGGGCATCGGGCTAGTGACTGCCGCAAGCAGAAAAAGCCATACAAGACCAAACCTCATGCTCATATGGCAGATATATAAGAGCACTCCCATAAGGAGGATGATATGCACTTGTCTGCCGTTGTCTCTGAGGTGAATCTGGCGGGTTCAAACCCAAGAGAATGATGGATTGATACTGGGGCTACACGTCACATCTGTTCCGAGAAGAAGCTGTTTACAACTTTTGAGCCGGTTACAAACGGTGAGAAGTTGTTTATGGGAAACTCTGCTACCTCGATTGTTGAGGGGAAAGGAAAAGTGGTCCTGAAGTTGACGTCAGGAAAGGAGCTGACCTTGAACGAAGTCCTGTATGTTCCGGACATTCGTAAGAATCTTGTCTCAAGGTCTCTTCTCAGTAAACATGGTTTTCGCATGGTTTTTGAGTCCGACAAGGTCGTTCTAACCAAAAGCGGAATGTATGTGGGTAAGGGTTATATGTTGGGGGGTATGTTTAAACTCAATGTAATGACTATTATCCCAAAGATGAATAAAGGTGCATTTTCTTCTGCTTACATGCTTGAGTCTTCCAATTTGTGGCATGGTAGACTAGGACATGTGAACTTTGAATCTTTACGTAGATTAATCAAGTTAGATCACATACCATCTTTTAAGATTAATCCGAAACACAAGTGTGAAACTTGTGTTGAAGCGAAGTTGACAAGATCTTTGTTTCATTCTATTGAAAGAATTTCAGAACCGTTGGATTTAGTGCATAATGATGTGTGTGACTTAAAATTTATACAATCACGTGGTGACAATAAGTACTTCATCACTTTTGTTGATGATTGCACTAAGTATTGTTATGTCTATTTGCTCAAAAGCAAAGATGAGGCTATTGACAAGTTTGTTCTTTATAAGAATGAAGTTGAGAATCAAGTAGGCCGCAAGATTAAGGCTTTAAGAAGTGATCGTGGTGGTGAGTATGAATCTCCGTTTATTGAGATTTGTGCTCAATCTGGGATTATCCACCAAACCACGGCACCTTATTCTCCTCAATCAAATGGGATTGCTGAGCGAAAGAATAGGATGTTAAAGGAAATGATGAATGCAATATTGATAAGTTCTGGATTGCCACATAACATGTGGGGGGAAACAATTCTCTCTGCAAATTACATTCTAAATAAAGTACCCCGGAAAAAGGTGGACAAGACGCCGTATGAGTTATGGAAAGGCGTTAAGCCTTCGTATAAATTCTTACGAATGTGGGGGTGTTTTGCAAAAGTAGCGATTCCTACACCCAAACAGGTTAGGATAGGCCCGAAATCCGTGGATTGTATATTCATTGGTTATGCACATAATAGTAGTGCATATCGGTTTCTTATACATAAGTCTGAAATTCCAGACATACACAGGAATACCATCATGGAGTCAAGGAATGCATGTTTCTTTAAAGACATTTTTCCTTGCCGAACCCATGAAGGGGTTCCGAGGTCTTTGGAGCAATTTGATGAACTTGCTAGTGATGATGATCATGTTGATGATCAAGGTGATGATCAAATTGAGGTTTTAGATGAGCTTAGAATGAGTAAAAGGGCTAGGATGTCCAAATCTTTTGGTCCAGACTTCTTGACTTATATGGTTGAGAACGAACCTCAAACTTTTTACGAAGATGTGACTTCTCCTGAGAGTTCTTTATGGAAAGAAGCGATCAAAAGTGAGATTGACTCCATCTTACTGAACCTGTAACAACCCCGATCTCTGATTAACGTTAATCCATGATTAATTATGCCTAATTAGTAATTAAGGTGAAATTCTGAATTAAAATACATGTGTGTGTTGCATTGTTTGTGTTTATATCTGTTAGGCGTAGGAAGACCTGTTCACGTTCTAGTTTCAGTTTACGAATTGGAGGCCTTATCGGCGTCCGAATCAGAAATTGACTTGATTTATGTGCTAATTAGGATTTATAGAATTTTATGGTAGGTTTAATTTTAAATTCGATTTGGGATGATTAAATTAGAATAAATAAAGTTGAATTATTTGATCCAAATTAATTTCGAGTGTGCCATTGAGTGGGCTTCTTCAAATTTTTGCACACCTTATACATATTTTGACTTGTCATTTTCCATCCTCTAGACCCAAAACGTGAGAGAGAGTGAAGAAGGAAGAATTGGCTCAAAACTTAGAGAATTTGGGGCTCAAATTATAGGATGCTAGGAATTGTTGTCATTGATGAAGATTTATGAGTTTCGACTTCAACCATTGTAGATTCAAGCCTCTAGGTAAAGGACTAAACTCTAAATTGAGTAATTGAGTTAGATTCTACAAGATTATTGATGAATTCAAGTAAAATTGAACTTTAGATATGAGAATCAAGCTTAAGGAGTAGAGTGGTGGATCAATCCATGCATGCATGTGCATTTTTTCACAATTTGAGCATGATTTCAAAGACTTCTTTCATGCATGTGTTCATTTCATCTATGTTTTGAGAATTCACCATGTTTTCTAACAATTTGCCTAGTTTGATCATGTTTTGAAGAGGTTGAGTACAAGAGAGTTCATGCATGTTATGTTCATGAGTTAATCTTGAGCTTCAAGTTGAATTTTGCACAATTGGCATGCTTTTGGGCCATGATTTCTTGAAATAATGCTTTAAACATGTTTTATGAGTTTCTAAGTGTTTTCCAAAGTTTTGGGCCCAGAAAAACTGAGTTTGTTGCATTTGAGGTTGAATTTGAGCTTGGTGATCAAATCTGGAAATTCCAGAAATTTGATCCACGCTCGAGCGAGAGACTTCACGCTCGAGCGTGCACTCTGAGTACATGCACTTCCGCTCGAGCGTCGAGGGTCACGCTCGAGCGTGAAATGCATATACCCAGAAGTTTGTGTGTTTTGCAGTCCGCTCGAGCGAGGGAATTCACGCTCAAACAAGGGTCTGAGTCTCGCGCTTGAGCGAGGGTCGAGCGTGAAAATCATGCAACCAGTACTTTTTCAAAAGTTTGCAATCCGCGCAAGCGGGTAAAGTTGCGCTCGAGTGGAGCTTCATTGTTTGCATGTCCGCTCGAGCGAGGAAAGCCACGCTCGAACGTGGACCTTATTTTCAGCAAGTCTTGAAAAATGTTTTCCAATACACTTTTGCATCCTTATTCCATCCTAGGCATTCCTAGGCTATGTTTAAGACTCCATGATGAGGATTAAAGACTAGAAGCGCACTAAGAACAAACGAAATAAGTTATGTGCAATTCGAGCGTGTGTTTCAGGTGTGTTCTGTTATGTGTCATGTAGGTCACGTGCCGTATACCGTTGACTAGTTTGCCTCGTCTGTCTGCCTCGAAGCCAACTATGAGTAATAACTTAGTAAAGCTATGTTCAACCTTATTTATTTTCTATGTAATGAATCAAGTCTGTTTTCTGAAATGATATGTCCTGTACAATGAATGATTGTCCAAATTTCTAATAATGTATTCGTGGCATCCTTAGCATCATGTGATATCTATTAGCTGTTACCCAGTATCGAAGGTTTCATCATGGAACTTAGGCGTCGTTTGGGAAGGCAAACCCAGGCTAAATTAGCCGCTACACGACAAAAGTGGCTTAAATAGCCAAATGAAGACAAAAAAGGGTGTTCTGCTGGGCAACCATCAACGGCCAGCTGAATTTACGAAAGTACCCCCCACATGATTTGAGGGGCATCGCCTCAGGTCCTGAAAAGTTAAATAAAAAAAAAAAACTTTTCCCTTTTGTTGACCTTTTCCCAGGAAAAGACAAAGAAAGTAGGAAAAAAAAAATTAAAAACATAAAAAAATGTTTTTTATTAAAATATTTTATAAAAATAAATGAAAACTCTATTTATAAAAATATTTTTAAATATTTTAATTTTTTTGTTATGTATTTGGTTATGATTTAAGTATAGAGTTGTGAAAGTAGTATGGAGTTTCGAATTATGTGTTTGGTTATGAGTTTTAAAAATAATTTATTAATTGAGTTTTATTTTATGTGTTTGGTTATGATTTGAGTGTAGAGTTGTTTTAAAATTGAAAATATTAACATTTTAAATTATTTAAATTTTTTGAATATTTAAATTATTTAAATTTTTACGATTTAAATTTTTTGAATATTGATTTTAAATTTTTGCCAAGGTAAATTTTTTAGATTATTTACATTATTTAAACATTTAAAATAAAATTAATAAAATTGAATTAGCAGTTGTCAAATATAAAAATAAATTAATGTTAAAAAAAAACTTAAAATAAATAAAAAACTTAAACTTAAAAAAAACTTAAAATTAGCAGTTGCCACGTAATTTATAAATAAATAAAACACATGAAAACCCATTTGTCAAATATAAAAATAAATTGATGTATACAAATAAAAAAATTACAGAAACGCATAAAAATATATAAAAATAAATTAATGTATAAAAATTTAAGCAAAATACGCCAAATCGAAACCCAAAATAAAAAAAAATTAAAGTAAAATACGCCAAATCCAAACCCAAAATAAAAATTAAAAAAAAAATTAAGCAAAATACGCCAAATCCAAACCCAAAATAAAAATTTTAAAAAAAATTAAAGCAAAATACGCCAAATCCAAACCCAAAATAAAAAATTTATAAAAAAAAAATATTTTAAGGAAATATGCCAAATCCAAACCAACATAAAAAAAAAAAAAAAAAAAAAAACCAAAATATGCCAAATCCAAACCGAAAATAAACAAAAAAAAAAAAAACATTTAAGCAAAATACGCCAAATCCAAACCCAAAATAAAAAAAAAATAAAATTTAAGCAAAATATGCCAAATCCAAACCCAAAATAAAAAAATAAAAAGCAAAAAGGGCAGTTTGGTAATTGAACAGGAAGACACCTCATCAAAAAGCCAAAAAAGCCGAAAAACCCTTCCCAAACCAGGCTTTTTAGCCCCAGGCTAAAATAGCGAAAAAAGCCAAAAAGTCAAAAAGCCAACCCACTTCCCAAACGGAGGCTTAATATGTCTACACTCTATTACCTGTACCGGAGGCTCCATCATGGGGCTCAATATGTTTATCCTCTGTTACCCGGATTCGGAGGTTCCTTTATGGAACTGGTTATTCATAACCACCATGTGTCTGCATCGGTTCTGTATTTGCTCTGTTAGCGCTAATGGATGTACCACGTATGCTTAAGCAAGACTTACGACTTTTGTATATGATCTGGACAAAGATATGAATATGAATTTATTATGACAATGAATTATGAATTCTAAATCTATATGGACTCATTCATTAAAACCCCTTTACTCCGTTATTATTCACTAGGCTTCCGCTCACTGTTTATATTATGTATGTAGGTGAGCCTACACGTGATCAGGGCCAGAGTTAACGACATTCGTTCAGTTTTTGTCAGCCAACCTTTGCGCCTCCCGAGGAGGTTCCGGACGAAGTCTTGTTTTGAGGCTGTTTTTTTTTTGTAATCATATTAAACTCTGTTGTTTTGTTAAGTTGGGTTGGTTTTCTTATATTACCCTTATGGGAGGTATATGTACATATATACTGCATCTTTTGGTCATCACTCTTATGTTTATACAAGTTTTAAATTATTCTGTCCCATGTATGTCGTCACAGCTCATTGGACCATTTATATTTTGTATATTAGCTTCCGCAGCCCCTTATTATATGTTAATCTGTTAAGAGGCCTTTGGTAATCCAAGGATTACTGGCCGGTTACGATGCTAAACCTACAGGGGCGGGTTTGAGTCGTGATAGAACCACATCTGGGAGTTGGTAGATTTACTTCCAGGTTGTAAGCCTTTAGGCTACAAATGGATTTTTTAAAAGAAAGATGAAGGCCGATGGGTCAATTGACAAGTATAAGGCGAGGCTCGTTATCAAAGAGTACAGGCAACGAGAAGGCCTGGATTACTTTGATACATACTCACTTGTAACTAGGATAACATCCATTCGCATGATGATTGCGATAGCAGTTTTGCGCAATCTAGAGATACACCAGATGGATATAAAGATAGCTTTCTTAAATGGGGATTTGAATGAAGAAATCTATATGGAGCAACCTGACGGGTTTTCTGCTCCAGGGCAAAGCAAGAAAGTCTATAAACTTGTCAAATCATTGTATGGTTTGAAGCAAGCGCCTAAACAATGGCATGAGAAGTTTGACAATGTAATGTTGTCAAGTGGGTTTAGAATCAACGAATGTGACAAGTGTGTTTATGTCAAAGACACTGACAGAGGTTATGTCATTTTGTGTCTATATGTTGATGATATGCTCATTATAGGTAGTAACGATGAAATGATCAAAACTACTAAGAAGTTGTTAAACTCTAAGTTTGACATGAAGGATATGGGCATTGCAGATGTTATTCTGGGAATTAAGATTTCCAGAACATCTGGCAGAATTGTACTTTCTCAGTCTCATTATGTTGATAAGATACTTGAGAAGTTTAATGGATCAAATACGAGTGTGTCATCGACACCTGTAGACTTAAGTCTACATTTTACCAAGAATAATAAAGAGAGTGTCTCTCAATTAGAATATTCTCAAGTAATTGAAAGTTTAATGTATCTGATGAGTTGTACTAGGCCGTATATAGCTTACTCGGTTAGTAGGCTTAGTAGATACACAAGTAATCCCGATGCTTCTCATTGGAAGGGCATTGTGAGAGTGTTAAGGTATTTACGCTACACTCGGGATTATGGGCTGCATTATACTCGATATCCAGCGGTGCTAAAAGGCTATAGTGACGCGAATTGGATATTAGATATAAAGGACTCAAAGTCCACTAGTGGATATGTGTTCACTCTTGGTGGGGGCAGCCGTGTCTTGGAAATCTTCTAAGCAAACGTGTATATCTAGATCAACGATGGAATCAGAGTTTATTGCTTTAGATAAGCAACGGAAGAAGTTGAATGGCTTCGCCATTTCATTGAAGATATTCTACGTTGGTCTAAACCTGTGCCAGCTATTTGTATTCATTGTGATAGTCAATCTGCAATTGGTAGGGCACAGAGTAATATGTATAATAGAAAGTCTAGACATATCCGTCGTAGACATAATTCCATACGACAACTACTCTCAAATGGAGTTGTCTCTATAGACTATGTAAAGTCCAAGGACAACATTGTTGCTCCGCCAACCAAAGGGTTAAATCGAGTGTTAGTCAAAACGTCGTCAAAAGGCTTGAGGCCTTTGGAAGTTACCGGAATGGAAACCTAACGTAGTTGACTGGAGATCCCAAGATTTAGGTTCAATGGGACAATCTAATTACGTGTAACGGTGGTATGTCACTGAGGAGGTTAAACCTCCAGCCATTCTTTTTATCAGTGATACCTGCAAGTGTAGAGGTTAAGTTGAGCTTTTAATGACTCTAGTGTGTTAAGCTGTTGAGCTAAGTATAGCAGGATACTAAAGTAGAGTCACCTATGTGAGTTTGAAGTGGGGCCGCTTCTAGAAGAATTGGGCAGGCCAAGATTCTTTGAAACCATTCGCTAAACCAGGCTAGTACCCAGGGCCATACAGGGCACACCAGTGAGAACAGAATGGTGGTAGGAGTAATTCCCGTGTGAGATCTATTGTCTCAGTTTACATAAATGGCAGAACAGTTCAAGATGTCATATTCACTGATCAGCCAGTAAACTCGATAGGTTTTCACTCGGAGAGGTTCAAAGCCAAAAGCTACATTCTCTGATGTTAGGGTTAGTTCGTTGTACTCTATCTCCGAGTCATTATTGTTGAACGATGTCCGTTTGTTGAGTCATTCGGTCAATTTTTATTTATGTGGGGGGATTGTTGGAAAAAATGATTTTTTGGTGACTTTAATTTAATATTAAAGTGTGGTGACTTTAATTAAATATTAAAGTGGGTGCCAACCATCTATTGTGTTGGGTCCAAGTGAGCCAAAACCCATTGAGATTTGAATAAGAAATTGTCTCATGATGTTAGATTCATGAATGAGATTTTAAAGGGTATTTAAATCCTTTTTCTTGGCTAAAGGGTGTGAATCTTTTGGGCATCCAAACTTTTCAACTTTTTGAAAAGGGGCTATGGATGTTGGTTAATGGTGTTTTAATTACCAGCCTTAAAGGCTGGAGGCTTTTCTTCTCTCCTCTATACATGTATAAATTGAGACCCTCCTGTCAAGTCTCAATATAGAAATTTTTGCTTCCATTTTACAAGTCAGTTTGCCAGAAAGTTCCTACAGTGAGAGAATGCTGCCACAGTTTTTGTTCGCTAAGCTAGACAGAGAGTGCTTCTGCCGTAGCTGGTTTTTGACCGTCGTATCTTGGGAGACAGACGCCGGGATTCCTCAAGCACTCGACCCGTGAGGCGGCGAAATTTGTTTTAAGGAAACTGCTACCGTGCAGGCTTCAGTTTGGTTTCTTTACCATTTTATTGTTTTGTGTATTTCTGTTGAAATTTAGTTGTAATTATCAACATATGGTCTTGGTATATAATTTTGATTTCTTCATAAATCTATTTATTTAATTTCACAATTTGGACAACACACCTTTCATATAAGGTCTTTATTAATGTGCATCTTTAATGCGCAGTTTAAAAAATATACATTCTTTTTAAATTTTATTATCATGTATTTTAGTACAGATTAATAAAATCATGGCAGTTACTCGGTGCTTGATGCGGCTTTAATTCTTGGAACAAAATGGATTAATGGAAGGACTAATTAATGAAATATAACAATTTTCGGGGCTTATATATATATATATATGAAAGTCCGTGTGCTTCCAAGCGTTGTTAGTTGAAAGTTAAAATCAAATCTCCAGTCTCCTCTTTGGGCCTTTATTTATTCAATTCCTTGCCCAAGTAAGGGCACACAATTTTTTGTACTCAAATCTTTATATTCTCCTGTCTTAATATGCTTTCAATTATTAGATCATATTTTAAGATTCAAGTGTCTCAAAATGTTTATTTTATATTAGAAAGAGCCTAAGCAAAAACTAAGTAATATACTTGAACCAAACCTATAGATATAGGCTCTGTATCTATATATATAAGTAGGGATGGCAATTTAAACTCGGCCCGATAGGGACTCGATCCCCCGATCCTGATTAGAACGGGTTTTTCCCGAAAATTATCTCCATAGGGTTGGGGATGGTATTAAAAATTAAATCCCCGATGATTTTCGGGCTGAGGACGGGGATAGATTTCCTCGACCTCGGTCCCAACCCCGCCCCGGCTCGAGTAATCCCCGTATAATCTCCGAATATATATCTTGCATATATATATATATATATATGTTTAGGTTATATATATATATATATATATAACAAGGAAGCTAGGATTTTGAATCTGGATGGGACTTTTGTCCCTTTGTCCAAATTTTGACCATTAGATTGATTTAATCTAAGGGGCTAAAAACATCTCACTCTCATCTCTTTCAACACACACTCTCTCAACACACACCCTCTCTCTCTCACACATACTTCTCTCCTCTCTTTTTGTTTTCAAATTTTGAACACTCTCTCTCTCTCTCTTTCTTTACTTCCATTGGAGCCCATTCCCGTGCTTCCCTATCGAAGCCCAACCCTTGTCGTGCTTCCCTGTCTTCATCTTCTCTCTTCTTCTCTCCCTCTCTGCCGGAATAAAATAGATCAATAGGGGAACATCAACAAGGGAGTCATCACTGCCGGAACCGGATTGAAGTCTGTCCCCGGCCAGGGCATCATCGTCACCGTCCCCGGTTACCCCTCTTTCTCTCTCTCTCAAGCCAATATGTATGTATTTGTGTGTATAATATATATAATTTGCATTTTGGATGTATATATATGTATATGTGTATATATATAGATGTATGTAATGGGTTTAAAATGTTTGATATGGTTAATCCGATATGGTTAATTTGAAATGTTTGATGTTGAACATGGTTTTGATTTATGAAATGGGTTTGATTATTTAATGGGTTTGATTTATGAAATGGGTTTGAAATGGGTTTGATGATTTATGTTGAACATGTATGTATTTGTGTGTATTATATATATCATTGTGAACACACACCCTCTGTAATCTGTCCCTGGCCAGAGCATCACCGTCACTGTCCCCGGTTACCCCTCTCTCTCTCTCTCTCTCTCTCTCTCTCTCTCTCAAGCCAATATGTATGTATTTGTGTGTATAATATATATAATTTGCATTTTGGATGTATATATATGTATATGTGTATATATTTATAGATGCATGTAATGGGTTTGAAATGTTTGATGTTGAACATGGTTTTGATTTATGAAATGGGTTTGATTATTTAATGGGTTTGATTTATGAAATGGGTTTAAAATGAGTTTGATGATTTATGAAATGGGTTTGATGATTTATGTTGAACATGTATGTATTTGTGTGTATTATATATATCATTGTGAACACACACCCTCTGTAATCTGATGGCTCTGTTTTTTAACACACACCCTCTCTCTCTCTCACACACATACTCCTATCATCTTTTTCAAATTTTCTTTGGGAAGACACTATGCTGTGTTTTGGATCTAATATCTAGAAATCTTTTTTTTCTCAAAAAGTCAACTTGGAATTTTACACAAATTGTTAGTGTTATTGGGACAATTATATATGTTGTTTAATTATTGTTTTCTTTTTCTTTGATTTAACTAGGTCTTTCCTTGTTGGACTCTATTGTTTAAAAAATTCAACTTCAGTGTTTCTGTCATTAGAGAATAGAGAGATGGTCTGACAACAATAACAATTAGCTTATATCACAATTGTTGACAAATAGGGTTCTGTCATTAGAGAATAGAGAGATGAGCTCTTGCCAAATTTTGGCATTGTTATAATTTGGCACCAAAAAATAGCACATGAATTGGAAGTGTTGTTGCCAAATTTTGGCTTTCGCATGAAGGGGAAGCATACCGATAGAGTTGCTCTAAAATGCAATTTCCATGTCATTTGAATCTTTAAAGCTGCTTTGCCACGTTCCAATATGTATTTTTTTTTTTTTGTGGGGTATAGGTTAATTGGAAATGTTGTTGCCAAATTTTGGTTTTCGCATGAAGGGGAAGCACACCATTAGAGTTGCTCTAACATGCAATTTCCATGTCATTTGAATCTTTAAAGCTACTTTGCCACGTTCCAATATGTATTTTTTATTTATTTATTGTGGGTTATAGGTTATTTGAGAAAATGGAAGTCATTGCCGCCACTATTGATAGTAATAAACAGAATTGACATTTTTTTTTGTGGTGTTTCTTTTGATAAATGTGTATGAATGTGCACTAAATCTGAGCATGTTAATGAACAGATTTAAGCATCCATTTTATGAAGTTTTAATACATATCGGAATGTATTATCAAATATGCAAAACAATTATATGTATCTGTTTACACGTGGTATAATCATAATAAGTTGCAAGTCTGTGGGCAACTTATTTATGGCCTTAATTGGTTCCATATTAGTGTATCAGTTTTATGTTTTTGGGCCAAAACTTGAAAATTGAACTGCAAGTCCACATGACATTTGGTTATATATGATTAGGGACAATGGAAATATTGAGAATACAGATATCCCAAATATTGAATCAACTCTTTTATATATAGATACGATTATGGTTACTTGATCTAAAATGGGTTTTGAAGATGGTTTTGAAGATGGTTTTGAAAAGGGTTTTGAAGATGGTTTTGAAATGGGTTTTAAGATGGTTTTAACTTATAAAAGAGTAAGGATTGAAGATGGTTTTCTTTTATTAAAAATGGTTAAAGTTGATTTTAGGATAAGTTTGGAATTTTTCAAAAAGATTTGCTGAAAAAAAAAAGAGAAAAATAGTAAGGATTGGAGTACTCCTATCAAATTAAGTTTTTAACTAAGATTTCAATTGAATTTGATGAAAAAAGAAGAGTAAGGATTTGAAATATCATTTAGTTGTTGATGGATGGCAGATATTATTCTGAAGGGGAAGAAGAGAGTTGCAGATGTTATGCCAATTGTTACAGGTCATGAGCGTGAAGAACTTGAGGCCGAACTCGAGGTATCCTATTGTTTATTCAATGCAATTCATGTGTTTGATACGTATGTGTAATACCATATACATTTGGTAGTTTGAGAGAGAATTGAATCCAATTCTTTGATTTAGGGAAGGAATGTTCTAGAGATGAATTATCCAGTTGGACCTTTTGGCACCAAGGTTTGAATTATTGGACCTTTGCTGTGTACTGTGATTTCTGCTTTACTTTGATTGTGCTTTCATTTTTATCCAGTGAGTTCTGCTTTATTTATATGCATTTTGATCCCAATCTGATATGCATTTATAAAATCAATTTGAAATGTTTGATTTCTCACATGGTTTTGATTTATGAAATGGGTTTGATTCTTTAATGGGAAATGGGTGTTGATTTTCTATGGTTTTGAAAAGCTTTTGATTGATAAAATCATTGGAACGAAGACTGGGGTCTTTCTGAGTAGAGAATTCTAATTTTACATAACGAAACAAAGGGTGTTTTTTTTATAAAAAAATTGGAAATTGGAAGAAGAAAATAAACATACATTTTTTGTGTTGGATGGGTTTATTTTTTGTGGGTTGAGAAAAGAATGGGTTGGTTTTTTGTATTAATTTTAGACTTTTTAGCTAATGTTTCAAATTTAACCAATATAGATAGGAGTTAAATTAATCTTTTATTTTTATTTTTATATATGATTATGGATGTATATATATCTATACATATGATTCCAATATGTATGTATATATATATATATATTGATGTATATATATCTATATATATGATTCCAAATCCCAAACCCCCTATTTATGTATGATTCCAGTATGTATATATATTGAGAAGCCATGTCTAAGAAAGCCATGTCTAACAAAACCTGTGCCAATTAATTAACAAACTGAAGTGGGTTTTTGCTTTCCAGGCAACCAAACAGAGGGCATTTATATATATATATATATATAAATGAAAAATTAGAAGAAGAAAATAAACATACCTTCCTCTGCCTCTTAGGGCATGGTTTTTTTTTTTTTTGTGTTGAATGGGTTCATTTTTTGTATTAGTTTTTGACTTTTTATCTAATGTTTCATGTCACGCCCTCAAAATTTAACCCATTAAATATAAAACAAGGCATGCATTATTAAAAGAAAAACATTATATTATTTAAATCGTCAGAGTATTCCGAAATAAAACATCAAAATAAATGCCCTACGGGCTTACTTCTTGCCAAGCCAACACTTGGACACAATTTCATGAGTTCTAACTCAAAACAAATAAAGCCCTGGGCTTGAATGTTTACATAATTCAAATAAAACAACTAAAACAAATAAAACAAGTCTTCAAGTCCAAATCCTCACAAGCTAAGTCCTTGGAGGTAGTGAACCACCTGAACCTGAAAATGAAATTCCCATATAGGGTGAGCCACAGCCCAGTAGAGAAATACTAAACCAAGCATAAGAATTAACTAAAGCAGTAGCACCCGATACATGGTTAACACAAGATAATCAATTTACAATTTATCGACACAAACGCCTACGTTGTCTATGACACATGGTCTATGACACCTTTTACTTTCCATTTATACAGTCATGGCTCAGAACCTGGCCAAACAACTCAACAAGGATAACAAATCAGGTTAAACCTTTCTCATAACATAATAAACACACATGCTGGTGTTATACCAATCTCAATCAAATTCACTTCCTTACTTCCCAACTGAAACACATGGTAGTGATGTATCATATCAACAACAAATAGAAATATTTCTATTATAATTAAGCACACACATAAGTGATGCTACTGGAGTCCATCCCCTATCTCCTCCCAACAAATCCGGTTTAGAGGTCCATCCCCTATCTTCCCCTAAACCGTGGAGTTCATCCCCTATCTCCTCCAAAAACAAATGCATATGCAACATAATCAATACTTGCCATATACAACATATAATTAATACACGAATGTTCTGTATTAACTCAACAGTCAAACAATTGACTCAATTTCAGTTATACCTAAGCCGCATGCAAGGTCTACAACAATCAATGGCTATCCTCCACCGATAGCCCAAAACAATTATTTCTAAGCAAGAAATAACTATAACAATAAATGTAATTTCAATATTCTCAAAGGTAGTATTTAAACTACCAAATACATCATTAAACCACTAAATTCCCCAATCTCATGAATTTAACCCAATATCACAATCTTCCTTCAAATTAATTATATAAATTAATCTATGACGAAACCCTAAGGTTTCTTCCAAAATTACCAAACTACCCCCACATATCAAAATACCACCACTTAGGATTAAAGCATATAAATGGAGTAGGAAATCCCTACCTCGAAGAAATAACTCAAAAAGAGAAGACGAAGATGAAGCCCCAAACTCCAAAGTGCTCCAACCCACCAAAAGTTCAGATTAAACTGAAGCCCTCGACCCACTCTAACTTTTTAATAAAGGATCTAGGGTAGAAACACCCTAAAACTAGATGAAACCTAGGGTAGAAGGTGTGTAGGGAGAGAGAATGGTCGGACCTAGGGTTTCGAAACAAAAAGAGATAGAAAACTGATTAAAAAACCCTCTGCTGCCTATTTAAACTGAACAGGCTCGCTCGAGCGAAGACATGGTCGCTCGAGCGACCAGACACAAAAATCCACGCTCGAGCGAAGAAAAGCTCGCTCGAGCCAAAAACTCGATGCTACAGGTCCGCAACCCAGAATCTCGCTCGAGCGACGAAATGCTCGCTCGAGCGACGAACTCGAAAACATACACCTCGCTCGCTCGAGCGAAGAAATGCTCGCTCGAGCCAAGAAACACATCTCTCAGGTCCTAAGCCCAGACGCAGACTCTCGCTCGAGCGACAAAACCCTGGCTCGAGCGAAGAACAAAAACAGCAGCTCGCTCGAGCGACCAACTCCTCGCTCGAGCGAAGGTCCAAAAATCTGGACAGCAACACTTGGTTTCCAACCCAACCAACCTGTAACAAACCTGCCCAACTCAACCCATAACTCAAAATAAAGAATTAAAGGACAACAACAACAATACACAATGCCTGGATCCACGGAACTTAAGTCCGGATACAACAATCTAAAGGAAAAGACCGGGGTCGCTATATTTCAAATTTAACCAATATAGATAGGAGTTAAATTAATCTTTTCTTTTTTTTTTCTTTCTTTTCTCCTTGAATGACACTTAGGGCATGTTTGATTAGTAGTATTAGTGGTACTATTTTATTAACCTATGAATCAAACAAGGCCTTAGTTTGAGTTTTATTTATTGCATAAAACACGTGTTTATTAGTTTGTATAGCATTTTGATAACATTCGAATTTATTAGTTTGTATAGAATTTTGATAACATTTGAATTTTATTAATCTATTAGGATTTAAATTAATCTATTATCAGTTTGAATTTTATTAATTTTATTAGGAGTTAAATTATTTTTTTTTTCCTTTTCTCCTTCAAGGACACTTAGGGCATGTTTGATTAATAGTATTAATGGTACTATTTTATTAACCTGTTAATCAAAGTGGTACTATTTTTATGAAATTATTTGTTGGCTTTTTGACTTTATGAAACAATCTTGCAATATTTGCTGTCTGAATATCTCAAAATAGAATGACTATGGAGGATCAATAGATGTATTCCATTCCACTGCATGATTTTCTGTGAGTTGGAGAGGCATTTGAGTGCGACAAGATGAAAAAAGAAGAGAGAATGTAACAGTGCTATTCTTATATACAAGATATATTACCTTTCTTGGTAAAAAGTGTCATTGTCCACATGAAATCACTCTAATATTTTGGGTACCAAAAAATGCCATTACACATGAGAAATGTGTTTGGGGCTTTAATTTTTTTGCATTTGTGTGTAAGTGGCTTCTTAGTTTGTCGTGGTGGCTGACCACAATCACTCTTCAAAATAGGCAATGGCTTTTTTTATTTTATTTTATTTTTTTATTAAACTAATTTGAAATTGATTATTTTATTGTGTACATTTTTATTTATGCAATCGATCCCATTTGATGGGACTTAAGGCTTGGTTTGGTTTAGTTTGGTTTACTCATCTAAATTTGATTGTTTTATTTTTAGTTTAATAGTGATTACTAAAAAGTTACGTTTGTTTCATCTGAGATGGGCCTAGAACAATTTGTGATCAATGTAACTTTTGATTTGAATTCTTTTCACAGGTTATCTTGAACCAATCAAAAGTTTCATATAGTGTTCTTTCTATGGTTTTTTGATATACTATTTAGGGCTATATTTGTTTGGGTATGCTACATAAGACATAATTTCTCTTAAAAGTTTTACGAAAAATCATCTAGCGTTTGTTGGTCGATTGATTGATCCTAAACATTCGAATTTATTAGTTTGTATAGCATTTTGATAACATTTGAATTTTGATACAAGTCTATAATTGTATTTTATGTATGTATGTATGTGATGTTGTTTCTTTTATTAATTTTATTTTTTGTGGCTTTTTAAATAGAGGGAATGGGTTGATTTTATGTGTTAGTTTTTGGCTTTTTAGTTAGTTTTCCTATTCGCAAACAAATTTAACCAAAATAGATAGGAGTTAAATTATTCTTTTTTTTTTTCTTTTCTCCTTGAATGACACTTAGGGCATGTTTGATTAGTAGTATTAATGGTACTATTTTATTAACCTGTTATTCATTTTATTAACCTGTTAATCAAAGGTACTACCCGTTTATTAGTTTGTATAGCATTTTGATGACATTCAAATTTGATTTACAAATAACCTCTACGATTTATTAGTTTGTAATGCATGATAATTTCATTTGGACTGCTATTAAATGTCATTCATACACAACCAACCAAGCATTAATTCGTAGCTAACAATTGGGAAAATGGAAACCTGGACTTTGATTTTTATATTTCTATCTTTGGATATCTTTTGTTTCAATAATCTTTCAAAATATTAAAGAATGTTACCAGAATGTTTGGATATCTTTAATTTTTGGATATCTTTAATAATCTTCAATAATCTTTTGTTTCAATAATATTGACAACAAGTTTGAAGCATTGAGTCTGAAACATTGTGGACTTCCTTAAGACCTTTCATATTGAAACAAGGTAAATTAATCTTTTATTTTTATATATGATTATGGATGTATATATATCTATACATATGATTCCAATATGTATATATATATACATATATATATCTATATATATGATTCCAAACCCCAAACCCCCTATTTATGTATGATTCCAGTATGTATATATATATTGAGAAGCCATGTCTAAGAAAGCCATGTCTAACAAAACCTGTGCCAATTAATTAACAAACTGAACTGGGTTTTTGCTTTCTAGGCAACCAAACAGAGGACATTTTTTTTTTAATAAAAAAAATGGAAAATTGGAAGAAGAAAATAAACATACCTTCCTCTGCCTCTTAGGACATGTTTTTTTGTGTTGAATGGGTTTATTTTTTGTATTAGTTTTTGACTTTTTATCTAATGTTTCAAATTTAACCAATATAGATAGGAGTTAAATTAATCTTTGTTTTTTTTTTTCTTTCTCTTTGAATGACACTTAGGGCATGTTTGATTGGTAGTATTAGTGGTACTATTTTATTAACCTGTTAATCAAACAAGGCCTTAGTTTGAGTTTTATTTATTGCATAAAGCACCTGTTTATTAGTTTGTATAGCATTTTGATAACATTCGAATTTATTAGTTTGTAACATTTGATAACATTTGAATTTTATTAGTTTGTAAAACTAATCTATTAGGATTTAAATTAATCTATTATTAGTTTTAATTTTATTAGGAGTTAAATTAATTTTACAGATGTGGTAAGTATGGAAATCTAAACCACATTTCGTATTTTTCTATTTCAACGAAAAGGCCCTTTATAGAATTCATGAGTTAATTTTTTAAATTCATACTGTGGTATCATACTGTTTGATTTCTTAAATTCATACTTTGGTTTGAATTTGTGGTATTATATATTGTTCAAGCTTTAATAAATTCGAAATTTTTGTGTCAAACAGTTTTTGGGGATTAATCAATAAATCGGACAGTTTTTGGCCAATAAAGGGTTGTTTTTGGCCAATAATGGCCTCCATATGTGTTTGTGTTTCTAAGGATTTGGAAAATATTCTATCATGTTTGGTAATAAACCTAGGGAATCTTTTATTTTATTTTTTTTATCAGCTCAGGAAATCGTACAGTATCACTACATTGTTTTTTATTTTTAAAACAGTTTGGTTTGTATACACTGTATTGGTTTCTATTGTTTGTTTCATGTCTTAGATGTGTTCCAGTTTTTACCTTTTCTATAAGATGTGTTCCAAGTCTTAGATAGCATGAGTTGGATCTCAAGTTCTAAAATTAATTAGCTTCGTTATAGGAATTCACCCAATTTTGATTTGAGTCTGATTGTGTTTGGAAGTGCCATTAAGACTTATGGTAAATATAACATATATTTTGGGATTGGCTTTATTTATTGTTGTTCATGGTCAAGACGTTTTCCTATGGTAAACATAAGATATCTTTGGGGATTTATATGGTTTCAATTGCCTCATCAATGCCTAAAGCAGTGTATCATAACTTTTCTTAAATTGAGGAAGCAAAAAATAAATTAAGGTTATGGAAGAAAAACAAAATTAAGTTAACCAATTTATTTTTTTTATCTTTTCCGCTTCTTTTTTGTTTTTTCTCCCAAAAATGAAACAATCTTGGAAAGTCAATTCTTATATCTTTTAAGGTTATTTTCTTATGTAAATTGAAATATTTTTTTTATCATATCTATCTTTTGTAAAAAAAATGTTAGCTTAATTATATCTAGGAGACATTTTAGTGGTTGACCACCCGGTGGACGAATTATTTTTTATGAAATTATTTGTTGGCTTTTTGACTTTAGTGGTTCACTTTGTCCACTTTAGGTGCAGAAGTATATATTTCCATCCTTTGCTAATACATATATGTCTACTCATTTGCACCATTTGCTAAGAAAAAATGGTAACATTCATTAATATTTTCTTTTGCAGTTGTTTAGAGTCAAATTGTGTTACCAATCCCTGAAAATGTCCTCATACAAACTGATTTATTTTTTATTTATTTAATGCTTGGAGTGAAATTATTATTTTAAAACTATGTAGATGTGCAAAGCTTTTGTTATTTGTTAATTTTAATAAATAGATTCTTTGAAGCAAAGTACTAAGTGATTGATGTGTTTTATTGATAGTTTCCGTTGGAAACACAACTCATTTTGATAAATTCTTTAATTTTAGTAAAATTTGGTGGCAGAAAATGATTGGTAGGTTATTAGTTTGGCATCTGCAATTCAATAGAGCTTAAGCCATCGATATGTTTGATTCCTAACAATAATGTAGGAGCCATCGATATGTTAAGTATCTATTGATTGCTTCGTTCGATTTGACTTGGTGAATTAAAATATGCTATGTATTTAATATTTATTTAGTGAAGTTCACTTTTGTATTACAGGTTTTGGCAATACTAAGCTGCATCAACCTTTTAAATTTCTTGCCATTTATTATATTTATATAGATTTACAGTCTAAAAGTGATGAGATATAGTGGGATTTAATTTTATGATAATGTATTTCAAATATAATGTGTTCAATATGTTCCGGATAATGGGTCTCAAATATAATGATAATGTGTTTCAAATATAATTTTAAGTTTGAGTTATCCTCTACCGTTTATAACTTGCTGTTTAGTGGATGGAGCTCTCAACTTTGCTAAATAAACTTTCAATAGTCTTTGATAGTCAAATATGCCGATTTTTTGACTTTTTTTTGGTCCTTACTTCGCTGGTTTTTTGACTTTTTTTGGTCCTTACTTTGTTGGTTATTGAAAAAAATAGAGGATAATTTCATAACTTCTGAAATTGTGAGATTGGGGTGGCTAAGTTTGACTTTATTAAATTACAGAGGATAATTTCATAGCTTTTGAAATTGTGAGATTGAGTTTGTCCACGTCAGGTGCAACAATATATATTTGTTGACTTTACTACTACACATGTTTCTACTCATTTGCACCCTTTGCCAAATTGGGATGATGTGGCATATTAGACAATTTTAATATTTATTAATTTGGAAGAAAAATAGTAAGATTCATTGCTACTTTCTTTTGATGTTGTTTGGATTCAGATTGTGTTACCAATACGTGAAAATGTTTGGAGTCAAATTATTATTTTCAAACTGTGGATTTATTGCAAATCTTTTGTTATTTGTTAATTTTAATAAATACATCCTTGAAAACACAACTCATTTTGGTGGCAGAAAATGATTGTTAGGTTATTAGTTTGTCATATATGTGATTTTTTAATAATTCCTTTAATGAGATATTTTATCATATGAATTAACTGTGGATTTCAAAATGATTGATGATTTTTTATTAGTTTGTCATATGAATTAACTTTATAAATTTTGCAGTTCCATTTAAACCTCTTTTAGTTCAATTAAATTCAACATTAAGCCATCGATAGGTTTGATTCCATTTAAGTATCTATTGATTGCTTCGTTTGGTTTCACTTGGTGAATTAAAATAACTTTTGTATTTACATAAGCTATGTATTCCAAAATCTTTACAGGTTAACTTTTGTATCATGTATTACTGGATTAATATGTATTTACTGAAGTCAACTTTTATATTATAGGTTTTGGCAATACTAAGCTGGAACGGCCTCTAACATTATGGATAATGTAAGTTGTCTTTTTAAAAAGAAAACGGGTACATAGATTTTAAAAAAACTTTTGTATTATAGGTTTTGATTATAAAAAATTAAAAAAAAAATCCTTATTTTTTGCAGCTAGGTGGAGACTTACAACAAATTGTAATATTCGTTCCCTTTACTCATCGTCTTATAAAATTTCATTTTGTGTACATATCAGCTACTTATTTGTTTTTCTATGTATAGGTTCAGTTTCTTCAACAAAGAAATGTCGGTGTAGTGATTCGTGATGAGCATGATTTCAATATCGTTCGTATTTCTAAGGTCAGCCCAAAAATCATTTTCTTATCTTTTTTATTTATTTATTTCTTTTACTTTGGTTATTTCTTAGACTTTGGTTATTTTTTAAAGGCAATGGAAAAGGAAAATGCAAAGGCAATGTCGAAGGGAAAAGAAAAGGTGTCTTATGCTTCCAAGGGCAAGGGAAAGGAAAATGCATGTCCAGCGGTATAGTTCTTATTGGTTTTTGTAGAGTGTTTTTTTTTTTTTTTAAATTGTTAGTTTTCGTATGTTTGTATTTTAAGCCATAATTGTATGTCGAATTGTTTATTTTAAGTCATAATTGTAGAGTGTTTTTGAAAATGCATGTCCAATTGTTTATTTTAAACTATAATTGTATTTTTATTTTTTAAACTGTGCATTTTTTTGAGTGTCTCCTATATATATGTGGAAATCTGCACCACTTTTCAATGTAAGTGCGCGAAAATTTTGAGATAAAGAGAGGAGGGAGAAAATGGGCAACAATTTTTTTTTTTTTCTAGCTACGTGAATGGGGATACTTTATGAAGTTCATAAGTTAGCCGAACATTTGTTTGTTTGTATAACAAAACCACACAATTTATTATATAGATTATAAATGACAAAGGTGACTGATTGCAAGGGCAAGCGAAATGAAAATGCACGTTTAGCGGTATCGTTGTTACTGATTTTTGTAGAGCTTTTTTATTTTTTATTTTTGTATCTTCATATATTGTATTTTATTTAGCCATAATTGTATTTTATTTTTGAAACTTTGCACATTTTTTAGTGTCTCCTGTATATTCTTAGGAAGAAAGAAATATATAGGGGATATGAGAGGGTAATTTATGAGTAAATTTGGCTGAGCTGGGTAATGGACCGTTCTATGGGCCACAGTAAGAAGGGCTTAGTAAGTGGACCACAGTCCAAGTGTTAGCTCGGTCCAGGTATGGAAGTGACCTAGCAAGTGTTAGCTCGGTCCAAGAATAATCACGGTCACCGCGGTCGGAGTAGAGATAGTTAGGTCAGTCAGGGTATTCGGAGCCGAGGTATGGTGCCTTCACTTGATGGACCTCGCTCTGGTTGGCACGGTGGTAGCTTGCTAAGGTTAGTTCGGTCTCAATAAGCACAACCGAGGTACAAACAGATAAAGGAAGGGACGAGCTAGGGCATAGCTCGGTCTAAGTTGTCATTTCAACATGACAATACTAGCTCGGTCGTTTGGTCGTACCACCAAGCTAGGACCATCTCACTTGGTTTAAGCAGTGAGGGGGGTATTGAAAGATAAGCATTATCTTTCAGGAGTGTGACTCCTAGGAGGACTCTACATGGAGGAATAAGAGTCCAACAAGGATTGTGCCACGCGGAACCTATAAAAGCTCATAGCATCACCTATGGAGAGGTAACACAACTTTGATTCTCGAATACACAGAGCTTTTGTCTATTTGTCTATTTTGCTGACTTAGGCATTGGAGAGGTATCCAGCACACACCCGCCGGCTAGCTCACGTTTGTGTTTTCAGGGAGTAAAACGGCGACGTACGGAGGAGCGTAGACTTGATCAACAGGATTATACGAGAAGAATATTTCTTGCTCGTACAATTGGCGCCGTCTGTGGGAACACCAGAACGAACAAAACCTCTTGATCAAGTTTTTCTCGCTAGTTGAAAGCAATGGCGCACAATGAAGATTTGCCGCATTCTGCCATCGACGGTCAAACCCCAGAGGGGGGTAGGAGGTGCGAAGGTTTGTCTTCTATCCCTCCCATGGCGAATTTGGAGCCCCAGCGACAGAACCCCTGGAGGGATGCAAGGGGAAGGCGGACTAACAGCCCCCGTCGCTCCTAAAGTCCAGAAAGACAAAGGCGGAGGATCGATCCTCAAGTTCTGGAGGATCGCGTAAAAGAACAAGATGAGTTAATAAGGAAGATGACAGCGGACATGGAGTCTATAAAACGCCAGATCAAAGGAAAAAGGAGTGGCGACAGGAGAGGGGCGCAAAGGCAACACGTCTCCTCGCCACTCGGAAGATCGTAGTAGGCATACCACACCATCACAAGCAGAGAGCAGAAGCTTGAGAACAGTCGACACTCAATCAAGGAATACTAGAACTCGTTATTCCAGGTCTGAGAGAACGAGGATTGAGAGGTCATGTACTGAGGGAAGCACATATCGGCCCTCACGCACACACTAGACTGCATCCAGGCAAACGGAGTTGCCTAGATCGTCCGACCTACGGACTGTGCTTGAAGAAAAGGCACGATGGAAGGAGGATGCCAGGGCACGTGACCCACGCAGAGTTTCAGCCCTTCAGCGGTTGGCTCTTCGGACGCATGGAAGCGTCGAGGTCGGAATGCCAGTACCACGCCTGGCTTACGAATCAGCAGACAAAGTATTAGCCAGATTGCAAACCTCGTCGTTCATTCCGGCAATAGAGAACGCGCCTCTACCTTTAGGCTTCAACCAGCCTAAGTTCACCACTTATGAGGGGAAGACAGACCCCTACATGCACTTAAGCCACTTTCGCCAGGTTATGGCAGTATACCGACGGAACGAAGCTTTAATGTGCATCCTATTCCCATCCAGCCTTGGCGACCTAGGTTTAACCTGGTTCGAAAGGCTACTAGAAGGCAGCATCGCCTCTTGGGCACAATTGGCAGAAGCGTTCGTGACCAGGTTCAGAACGAACACCAAGACGCCAGTGGAGATCGATCAGCTACTCTCCATTGACATGGGCGACAAGGAGACGTTGAGGTCATACAACAGTCGCTATTGGGAGACCTTCAACCAGATAGGAGATTGCCCCACAAATCTCACCATCGCACAGTACAAAAGAGGTCTTCCAGTCGATAACAGGCTGAGGGACTCAATCACCATGACGCCCCCCCTCACAATGGAAGCCTTAATGGAGAGGGTACACCAGCACATTCGGGTGGAAGAGGATGGCGCCCGTACTAAAACAAAGTCTGGCACAACCGCAATACCAGATAAAAAGACTTCGGCAAAAATCAATGCGGTAGAACGTCCAAGTAGAAACGGGCGAGGCAGGCGGGACAACGGAGAGGACCAAGATAAAAGGTGGTTGAGAGTCCGCACTACCATTACCACAGTGTTCAAAAAACCGATCTATCGGATTCTCAGTAAGATACGTGATGAACCTTTTGTCAGGTGGCCAGCTAAGTTAGGAGAAGCGCAAAAGGACTATGACAAAAGATCTCGGTGCACATTCCATAAGGAAAAATGACACCGCACTGAAAATTGCACATCGTTGAGACAACACCTGGAGGAGTTAGTGGCAGTTGGGCACCTGGACCAGTACATCGAAAGAGGGACACAGCCAACCCCCTCGAACCACGATCACCCAAACAGAATGCCGATCGACGCCCACCTCAAGGCGTGATAAATGTAATACATGGGGTATTCAAACCTGAGCAAGTATATGAGCTCAGGGGAATGATCAAGAAGGCTGAGCACTTAAGGGAGGTATTAAGTGCACAACCTACCATTAAAAAGGGGAGAACAGAGGCCACAAACGTCATGTCTTTTTCAGACCGAGACTTGGCAAGGATATATTGCCCTCACAATGATGCACTGGTCGTCACTCTCCGCGTCAAGGATTACGACATCAAGCGAATTTTGATTGACCAAGGGAGCTCATGTGAGATAATGTATTACGAAACCTTCAAACAATTGAAATTGGAGGACAAAGACTTGGCACTTGTCGTATCTCTCCTGATCAGATTCAACTAAATGCCAGAGTGGCCAGTTGGCAAGATAATCCTCCTAGTTAGAGCAGGAAGCATGACGAAACAAGTGGAATTCTGGGTATTGAAAGTCCCTTCCACTTACAACATAATCTTGGGAAGGACATGGTTGCATGCCATGCGATCGGTAGCGTCAACCTACCATCAAGTAATGCGGTTCCCCAACGAAGCCGGAGTAATTGAAGAGGTCTTTGCAGATCAAATCATGTCCAAACAATGCTTCGTCACCGTAAATGGCAGCCGCGCTGCCAAAGGGTTTGTTCAGATAGTGGAAGAACCTGAGAGCAATGAATTGTTTGCGGATGTTGGCAAAGCCGCTGAACAGAAGGTAGTGGAAGACTTGGTACAGGTAAGAATAGATGAAAAGAACCTTGAAAAGTTCTTTTTGCTTGGCTCCTCTATGTCTAGCACTGAGAGGATAGAGGTCATGGAATTCTTGACCTCTAACATCGAAGTGTTTGCCTGGACGCTGTATGACATGCCTGGCATTGACCCAAACTTCATCTGTCACCAATTGAACGTCCACCCAACTGCCAGACCAATTATACAGTGCACTTGCAGATCAACACTCCACCACGCCGAGATAGTGGCGGAAGAAGTGGGGAATCTTTTAGAGGCAGGAGCTATCAGAGAAGTGCACTATCCCAAGCGGATATCCAATACAGTAGTGGTGCCAAAGAAGAATGGAAAATGGCGTGTCTGTGTGGACTACAAAACAGTCAACAAGGCGTGCCCAAAAGACAACTTTCCCCTACCGCGGATAGATCAACTGGTAGACCTAACGGCAGGACACAATCGACTTAGCTTTCTTGATGCGTGCAGAGGTTACCATCAGATCGCTATGTATGAACCAGACCAGGAGGCCACATCCTTACAACGCCAAGAGGACTGTATTGCTTCAAGGTCATGCCCTTTGGCCTAAAAAACGCAGGGGCAACATTCCAGTGGATGGTCACCAAGATGTTCGAACCATTGTTAGGCAGAACAATGGAGGCTTACATCGATGATATGGTAGTCAAAAGCAAGGATGAGAATGACCATCTCAGGGACCTAGGTGAGATGTTTCAGATCCTAAAGAAGCACAAGTTGCGCCTTAATGCATCTAAGTGTGCGTTCGGCGTAGGATCAGGCAAATTCCTAGGCTTCCTGGTGACCAACCGAGGTATAAATGCAGACCCTTCTCAGATCAAAGCAATTCAGGATCTAGAGAGGCCCAACTCAGTAAAAGAAGTACAGCATCTCACCGGTATGGCTGCCGCGCTAAACCGGTTCATAAGTCGGTCGTCAGACAGACGTCGACCATTTTTTCAAGCATTAAAGGCCAAGTTTGAATGGGATGAAGAATGCGACCGCGCCCTAGAAAGTTTGAAAGAATACATGTCTTCTCCACCATTGCTAGTGACCTCAATATCTGGAGAAGAACTATTTTTGTACCTGGCAGTTTCACAGCACGCAATTAGCGCAGTGTTAGTCCAAGCGGAAGGAATCCAACATCTGCCCATCTTCTATGTCAGCAAGACATTGCTGGGCGCAGAAACCAGGTACTTACTATTGGAAAAACTGGCCTTAGCCTTGATGATGGCCTCTAGGAAGTTGTCACATTACTTTCACGCCCACACCATAATCGTCCTCACAGCTTTTCCATTAAAAGCTTTGTTTGAGAGGGCGAACTTTTCTGGGCAAATCTTGAAGTGGGCAGTAGAGTTGGGACAGTTTGACATCAAGTTTCAACCCCGAACCGCAATAAAAGCCCAAGCTTTAGTAGACTTTGTGGCAGAATTTTCACCAGGAAGTCATCACATCTGCCCAGTCGACTTAACTGGTACAACCGATATAAGGATGGAAAGTGGCGCCGGAATAGCGCAACCCCTAATATAGGATACCCAGCTACATCCCAGGACAAACCAGAGTAAACAAATGGAGGAAGAAGCAAACCATGCTACACCAAGCAAAGACTCATCAACAAATAAAGACTTGGTACAGTCAGATAGTGAGGGGCAAATAGCAAGTATGGACCCTGAAGAAAACGCCAGCAACAATCATGACCCCAAGACATCATCTGATCCCTCTACTTGCTGGAAGCTGTTCGTTGGAGAGATGTGAAAGCTCTTTGTGGATGGAGCATCCAACAGGCACGGTGCAGGACTTGGCATAGTCCTCATCTCGCCAGATGGCCTAATAGTGGAACAAGCAGTCAACCTTGGCTTCCCAGCATCAAACAACGAGGCGGAGTATGAAGCACTTTTAGCAGGACTGAAATCAGTATTCTACATGAAGGCAACCGAGCTAATGGTTTACAGTGACTCCCAACTAGTTGTAAACCAAATTTCAGGCGACTACAAGGCAAAGAATGAAAGGATGGCTAAGTACCAAGAGTTAGTTAGAAAAAAGATCAAGAAATTTGAAGTAGTACGGATAGAGCAGATCGGTCGTGAAGAAAACAGCAGAGCGGATGAACTAGCGGGCTTTGCCTCGATGGCAGACACATCCATCCCGCATCCATTACTGATCGACTTCCTACCAAGACTAAGCATTGAAGAAGCTGAAGCAGCAGAGGTATGTTGTGCCGAACTAGACCCTTCATGGATGGATCCCATTATAGTGTTCCTAAAAGATGGCATTTTGCCCGAAGAGAAGAAGGAGGCCAACAAAATAAGAGCAAAGTCACAGCGATTTTGGCTCTCTTCATCAATGCCTTCACAGGACCTTACCTGAAGTGTGTCCATCCCAACAAGGTCGAAGCATTCCTGTTCGAAATTCACGAAGGCGTATACGGCAGCCACCAAGGAGGAAGATCTTTAGCCTACAGAGCAATTTCACAAGGATATTGGTGGCCTTACATGCAAGCAGATTCAGAGAAGTATGTCAAGAAGTGCGAGAAATGTCAGAAGTTCGCACACCAAATACATCAGCTAGCTAGAGAACTACTACCATTAACTAGCCCATGGCCTTTCGCAATATGGGGCTTGGACATAGTAGGACCACTTCCAACAGCACCCGGCAACAGGAAGTTCTTTCTTGCAGCAACAAACTACTTTACGAAGTGGGTGGAGGCAGAAGCACTCGCTTCAATAAAAGAGAAAGATGTGAAGAAGTTCTTCTGGCAGAATATCATTACTCGGTTTGGCATACCCAAGGCTCTAATATCAGACAACAGCACTCAGTTCGACGGCAAAATTTTTAGAGGCTTTTGTGAGGAATACAAGATAGAATTCTACAATTCTACACCGGCATACCCCAAGCAAATGGCCAGGCAGAAGCATCCAACAAAGTCGTCTTGGATGGATTGAAGAAAAGGCTGGAGAAAGCAAAAGGAAAGTGGGCGGATGAGCTTCCTTATGTTTTATGGGCTTACCGTACCACGCCTCGGCGATCAACTGGAGAAACACCTTTTTCCTTGGCCTATGGCATGGAAGCAGTAATCCCACTGGAAGTTGGCCTCCCCACAAGAAGCGAAAATTTTGATCCAGACTTAAATAGAGAAGCCATCACATTGGAGCTCGACCTTGCAGAAAAAAGAAGAGAAAGAGCACTGGTTCACATCGCCTCATACAACAAAAGTTATCCAGAAAATACAACAAGACCGTACATCCAAGGCAATTCAAGGTTGGAGATTGGGTACTGCGCAAAGTAATGGGAAACACCCTGGTGCCCGGAGACGGCAAGTTAGGGCCCAATTGGGAAGGACCTTACAAAGTGGTTGGGTTAGCAGGAAAAGGGGCATACCACTTGGAAGACAAGGACAACAAAGCCATTCCCAGGCCATGGAACACTGCCAATCTCAAACTATTTTATTTTTAGCTTTTCTTTAAAGTACTTGTAATTTTTCTTTTTCTCAATAAAAGAAGTAGTTTTCTTTTCAACATAATTGTTTTATTCTGTAAAAGTTGTTTTAGTGAGCTAGGGACAACAAAACCAGAGTTGGCCGGAATAACCAACTTTGTGCTCTCTTCAGTTAAGATTAGGATCTGGGCTGAAGAGGTTGGCTGGAAAAACCAACACTTACTTCTCCTAAGCCGAAGATCAGGATCTAGGCTGCAGGATGTTTGGCAAGAATAACCAAACACTTTACTCTAGGTTGGCATGAATAACCAACTTAGAGGTTGGCTGGAATAACCAACACCCCTCCTAAGCCCAGGATAAGGATCTAGGCTACAGGACGTTTGGCAGGAATAACCAAACACTTTACTCTAGGTTGGCAGGAATAACCAACTTAGAGGTTGGCTGGAATAACCACACCCCTCCTAAGCCCAGGATAAGGATCCAGGCTGCAGGACGTTTGGCAGGAATAACCAAACACTTTACTCCAGTTGTTGGCAGGAATAACCAACTTAGAGGTTGGCTGGAAAACCAACACTTCTCCTAAGCCCAGGATAAGGATCCAAGCTGCAGGACGTTTGGTCGGAATAACCAAACACTTTACTCTAGGTTGGCAGGAATAACCAACCTCAAGCTCCCTTCAGCTAGGATTAGGATCTAGGCTGAAGAGGTTGGCTGGAAAAACCAACACTTAGAACTCCTCAATCGAGATAAGGATCAAGGCTGAAGAGTGGTTGGCTGGAAAAACCAACACTTAGTACTCCTCAACCGAGATAAGGATCAAGGCTGAAGAGTGGTTGGCTGGTAAAACCAATACTCAGTACTCTTCAGCCGAGGTAAAGACCCAGACTGAAGAGTGGTTGGCTGGAAAACCAACACTTATTGTTCTTCAGCCGAGATAAGAATCTAGGCTGAAGAGGTTGGTAGGTATGGCCAGTTAGATTGCAAAGTTAAGACCGGGATAAAGTATCTCGGCCAGAGAATGTTACACTACATTCAGATTACATTTGGAAGGTAAATACAAGCATGGAAAGAAACTGAACAAACACTTGGAGCAAAAGAAGATTTCATTGATAAGCGCAAATCAAAAGTACAAAAGGTAAGGCCTTAGCCCGGTTACAAATTCTTTTGCTAGACAAAAAAGAAAAATTAGGAGAAAAGGTCGTCTAGGTCGGCGTCCAAAACAACCCGGCCTTCACCCAGAGGTAGCTCGGTTGTTGCAAGCACCTCTTGGTTCAGCTCGGTTGGAGATACCGCATCAGACACAGCAGGCAAAGCTGGGATGGAGACCACTGTAGTTAGGGAGATAGACTGGCGACCGGGCTGGGTGTTGTCTTCTGGAGCAGCATCTTCGTCTTTCTCTTGCAGAAATTTTTACTGAATGGCGGCAGCATACTCCGCCATAGAGCTCGGTATGAAATACGGAGGAGGGTTGAGGAAGACCTCGGTCTCTGGGCTATGATCGAGCTGTGCCACAACCCCCGTCCATCCACACTTGAAGAAAAGATCTTTTGCAGCCTCACATCACTTGATGTAAGTGGCCTCTCCCTCCTTGTAACCGCGGTCTTCCGCGTCCTCAACCTTCTTCTCTAGTTCGGTTATCTCGGCGTTCTTTTTTCCCTCGAGCTTGGCCAGCTCACGCAAGTATTTATCTTTCACCACGGCCGCAGCCTTCTTCTTATCAGCTTCGGCATAATTAACTAGGCCAGTGAGCCGGGCTACTTCAGCCTGTAGCTCGGCCATCTTTTGCTGAGATTCTTTTAGCTCGGCCGTTTTTTCATTGGCCTCTGCCATGGCCTGCCTTGTAATTTTTCGAAGTTCCAGCACGCGTTTGTGAGCAATGTGGTTCTTCTGTAAGGCCTGCGAGGGGAGAGAGGCAGTATTGAGTAGAAATCAAGCTAAAAGATGTTGAAATTAGGAGAATGAAAAAGAGAACTTACCAACACCATTGACTTTGAAGCCGAGCAAATGGCCTTCAGCTCGATAAGGTGATCATGATGATTCATGTCAGCTGGAAGGCAGACGCTCTTGGCCAGATTGAAGGCCAGCAAATGATCTTTTTCCACGACCACTGAATCGGAGTCAGTGATAGTGCGGTTCTTGAAGGTGACCTTTGGCACCCACTTGGAGGAGCTAGCTCAGTCTGAGCGCTCCGGTTGTGGGCTTAGTGGAGTGGATTGTGGGAGAATGGTGTCTTCCTCATCAACAAGGCGTGGCTCGGTTGTGAAAATCCGAGCACGCTTGCTTGCCCGAGATGTTGAAGGCTGATGGGTTGGCAGGGCTACCACGGTCTCTTGAGTTTGGCTGGCTGGTGGTACCTCGACCTGGTTTGTTTCGGTTAGAAGGGCCCTTACTGCTCTTTTCTTGGCCATCTCTTGCTCCGCAGTCAATGGGATCAAGTTGACTTGTGGAAGGGAAGGATCAAGTTCTGGGGATGACTCTAAGAGGAAATCGGTCACCCTGGTCTTCCTACGGCTACTATATCGGTAGGTCGGTTCAAAATTCAGTAGCTCGGCCCAGCTCTTGTTTGGATATCGGAGTGCGGCGCGAAGTGTGTTTAAGTTGGGATAGTTGTACTAGGACTTGAGAAAGTTCAAATCTGTATGAAGGAAGGAGACAATAGTTAGTACAGTTAAAAGTAAGTACCGAAGTAAGAGAAAGAACATGAAATTGGGCCGAGGTAGTTATACCGGCGACTCCTCTATTCTAATTAATTCGGTCGCCCGAGATCTGGGCTTCGTGGTCTTCGAAGTTCCCAGAAACCCAGAAGAAATCATCATCGTTTACATCCTTGTCCGGGGTATTCTTTATTATCTTTTCACGCCGGAGCCTTATTCTTAGATAGTAAACCCAGCCATCTTCATTTGATCCTATGGAATATTGGTGGAAGAGCTCGGCTAAACCGAGATTAAGGCCAGCCCGGTGGTTTAGCTCGGCGATGCCATTTATTATGCGGTATGAATTTGTGGAAAGTTGGGTAGGGCAGAGGTTGGTTTGTCTAAGGAACTAGCAAAGAAGAGGTTTTTCAGGGAATCTTAGTCCGGTTTCTACAATGGAAAGAAGGGTAAAGGGAACGAAGCCAGGGTTTTCCCAGGGTGTGGTATCTAGTTCGGTCAAAGTAAGATGGACATCATCAGGGATGTGGTAGTCCCTTCGGAACTCGACCATGGCCCCTGGTGAGTTTACTAAAAATCTATATTTACCCATTTGCTATTAAATTATGAATAAATTAGCTTAAGTATTAGCTCGGTCGAGAAATGACACTGAGTAGCTCGGTTGAGCGCTCAAAGGAGTGCCTGGCCAACCTAAGTCTGCAAAGTAAAAGAGAAAGGTGTTAAGCACTGATCGTTGGACCGTACTAAAAGCACAAAGGCAAGATAAATGAAGTCCTAGCTCGGCTACGCGGGATGCTATTCAGTCTTAGCTCGGTTTGAGCAAAGGGGCTTTAGCCCGGTTGAGCATTTGGGGCAACATTCTTAGTTTAGTTTGGACTAAGGAAGCTGGTTTAGCCCCAAGTCGTTGCTCGGCCAGTGAGTGAGGCTTTCTAACGCGGTATTGCGCGAACCTAAGGCAGTTCGTTAGCCCAGCTAAAGTATAGCGAAAGGTACTCAGGATTATTGTTACTACGAGTTCTAGTTCGGTTGTTTAGTTTTGCTAAGCTTACACCTAACACAAACAGTATCCTAGTCCGGTTGAAGTGTGATTTTGGATCAAAACTACCATTTCCCAGGTTATTCATATAGACAGTGGTTATGTTACAGAGTTTTTTCCAGAAAAAGGGAAGCAAAAATGGTGTATGCTTTGAAAAACATACAAATAAACATGCAATGTGTTGTGAAACGTGTGCGAAATCGACGAAAAGGAAGTAGATTTGAACCACTTACTAGTTCAAGATGAAGGCACTGAAGATGGAGGTAGCAATAGCAAAAAACACGAGCTCTGCAAGTGTAAGGTTGAGGAGAAATGGAGGCTCAGAGAGAGAGAGAGAAGAAGACGAATAGTAGAAGTGATTGATTCAAAGCAAGGAGTTTAGTTTTGTGTAAAGAGAAGGTGAAAATTGGGCGGGACTGTTCAAATCTCGCGAAATACGAAGACGGCGTGACAGCTATACTTGATGAATAGAAGCTAGCCACGTGTCCAAGGAATAGAAAGCGATTCAGTTGCAGCGGCCGAAAAGACGTTTTGACCGGACAGATTAGTAGCTCGGTGTAAATGTAGCTCGGTATGAATTTAGCTCGGTTAAAGGTTACAGTTTAGCTCAGTTAAAAAAACTAAAATGGTTAGCTCGGCTGGAAACAGGTAATCCGATCATGCTACGCAGATGGAATTAAGGGGCAATTGAGAGGGTAATTTATGAGTAAATTGGGTTGAGCTGGGTAATGGCCCGTTCTATAGGCCACAGTAAGAAGGGCTTAGTAAGTGGACCACAGTCCAGGTGTTAGCTCGGTCCAGGTATGGAAGTGACCTAGCAAGTATTAGCTCGGTCCAAGAATAATCACAGTCACCATGGTCGGAGTAGAGATAGTTAGCTCGGTCAGGGTATTCAGAGCCGAGGTATGGTGCCTTCACTTGATGGACCTCGCTCTGGTTGGCACGGTGGTAGCTTGCTGAGGTTAGTTCGGTCTCAATAGGCACAACCGAGGTACAAACAGATAAGGAAGGGATGAGCTATGGCGTAGCTCGGTCTAAGTTGTCATTTCAACATGACACTACTAGCTCGGTTGTTTGGTCGTACCACCGAGCTAGGACTATCTCACTTGGTTTAAGCAGTGAGGGGGGTGTTGAAAGATAAGCATTATCTTTCAGGAGTGTGACTCCTAGGAGGACTCTACATGGAGGAATAAGAGTCCTACAAGGATTGTGCCACGCGGAACCTATAAAAGCTCATAGCATCACCTATGGAGAGGTAACACAACTTTGATTCTCGAATACACAGAGCTTTTGTCTATTTGTCTATTTTGCTGACTTAGGCATCGGAGAGGTATCCGGCACACACCCGCCGGCTAGCTCACGTTTGTATTTTCAGGGAGTAAAACGGCGACGTACGGAGGAGCGCAGACTTGATTAACAGGATTATACGAGAAGAATATTTCTTGCTCGTACAGGATACTTTATGAAGGAATATATAGTGAGAAAGGAATATATAGTGTCTCCTGTAAGTGCATGGGCCCTACAAGAAAATGGGGATACTTTATAAAGCTCATTTGCTGATCGAACATTTGTTTATTAGTGTTACAAAACCACACAATCTGCTGGTCGAACGTTTATTATTCTCATAAGTTGGTCGAACATTTGTTCATTAGTGTAACAAAACCACATGATTTATTATTATTATTATTATTATTATTATTATAAAACTATGGGTAGTCATGGGCAAGAGTATAATGCATTTTTTTGGAAGAGGGGATATAAAAATAGAAAATTGTATTTTCTTTGGACAGTGGAAAATGGTACTTGATAATATTTACATTTTAGGCATCCAATGATTTAATATTCATATTTTAGGGACCCAATGGTTATGTTATATCGAGAGCTGTATTAGCTCAACGTGCACGACGAGAACGTGAAAGAAATGAAAATGCATACTCTACGTATTAATCGGGACAACGCTTGCAACAAGAACGAGAGAGATTAGAAGCATATGTTAAAGACTTTCCTTCATTAACACCGAGTCGTCGCAGTCACACTTGCCTAGAACAGGGTACAAAGACACTTGCGGATACTTCGTTAGCACAAAAACGAACAATGGTTACACATGCATCCACATGTTCGTTCTCTATGGAAAGTACATCTTTAGCTCGGAATTGGTAAAACATGTTTAATTCTTTAAATAATACTTTTACTTTTACATGTGTATAAATTTTAATTTATGCACAACAAATATTTGTAGGCCTAATTCTACAGTCACATTTCTTTAAGAGGATCTATGTACAGATGATGAATTAGAAGATGTGACTATAAGTACTGCGATTAATACTCAATCACACATGAATTCATGTCGTCATTCTCTCGGCAAGATGGATGTGTTATGTCCTTACTGTTCAGCCTTACATTAGATGGACGAAAAATTAGTACAATCATATCGAAAGCGTCCCCTATTTGGAACTTGCTGTTCAAAAGGAAAGACTAGGCTACCTCTGCTTATGACACCCCCTCCACCGCTTCAAGCATTATATGATGGGGATGATGATCAAGCAAGATCGTTTCGACGTCATACTCAAGTGTACAATGCATCTAATGCTTTTACAAGTCTTAGTGCTACATTGGATCCAAGAGTACTAAGGGGAAGCGGCCCTAAACCATTTATTATCCATGGAAATTGCGACATTGAACAGGATCACTTCTACCACAGCCAGGTCAGGATGCGACTTATGCTCAGTTGTACATTTATGATCCTGATTCAGCTTTAGAAATTCGAAATCGTAGAAATCCTCACTTACGAAGCGATGTTCTCAAAACTATTCAAGATAGTTTGTTGCAAGTTAATGCATTTGTAGACAAATTTCGCCAAGCTCATGCAATTTTGAATCAATTAGCCTTCACTGGACAAAATCTATCTGCTCATTTTCACTACAGTTAAGCGACAGACCGACGATGGTATAACCTACCAATTGCTGATGAGATTGTAGTTGTAATACCAGGTGATGGAACCGAGGTTACTGCAATGAGAGATGTTGTTTTACATCTACAGGGAAATAATGAACTGATGCAAATTAATGAATGTCACCCAGTGTATTTACCACTGCATTATGTTTTATTATTCCCGTATGGTGAGCTCGGATAGGAACCTGAGTTGAAATTGTGGGACGTTAAACATGATCAGCCTTCAATTGATCGACTTACTCAAATGGATTTTTATAGTTATCGTTTGTTTGAGCGACCTACAGAGTATTCAACAATTTTGAGAGGTGGAAAACTATTCCAAGAGTTTTTGGTAGATGCTTGGGCTGCAACTGAGCAAAATTGGTTGACGTACTATAAGCTTAATCAAAGAAAAATTCGGGCTGAACTTTACCAAGATTTAAGCGATATTGATCCAAATGACTTGCGACCTAATCAAATTGGTCAAAGGTTTATTTTGCTATCTTCATTTACTGGTAGTCCTAGACATATGTTTGAAATCTTTCAAGATTCAATGGCTATCACGCGATACAACCAGCACCCATATATTTTTCTCACAATGACTGCAAATCCTAATTGGCCAGAAATTACTTCAGTATTATTACAACACCAAAAAGCTATTGACCGTTCTGATTTGATTGCCCGTGTTTTTGAGCTAAAAAGAAAGTGTTTAATGAAGGAGATAGAGACAAACAAAGTGTTCGGTAATAAAGTTGCATATATTTTTACAATTAAATTCCAAAAACGAGGCCTACCATATATGCATGCGCTTCTCTTTCTTAAAGGTCCAGACAAAATCCGAACATGTGCTCAAGTAGACAAATTAGTTTGTACAGAATTTCCAGATCCAAAAGATGATCCTACACTTTTTGAAACTGTCAAGTGTTGCATGGTACATGGACCATGTGGTGCTCGAAATCCCTAACCACCATGTATGGAAAATGGTAGATGTACTAAGAAATACCCTCGAGCCTTTGCAGAATCAACAACTATGGACCAAGATGGATATCCAATCTATCGTCGTTGCAATAGTGGTCAAGTATATACTGTGAGAGGACAGAAAGTTGATAATAGGGATGTGGTACCATACAATGCATATCTTTCTAAACGGTTCAACTGTCATATAAATCTAGAAGTTTGTGCTGGAGTGAGATGTGTTAAGTATATACATAAGTATATTTACAAGGGTTATGATCGCACAACAATAGTTTTGGGGTTGATTAATGAGATCCAACAATATCTTGATGCGAGGTATATTGGACCACCAGAAGCTGCTTGGCGAATATTCGGTCATTATTTGCATCAGAGATGCCAACAGTTGTTCGCTTGGCACTTCATCTACCTGGAATGCATTGTGTTCTTTTCAATCCTAATGACTCATTGGAAATGATTCTTTCTAGAGCTGCGCAACAAAAATCGACTCTTACTGATTTTTTTGATTATTGTGCTTCCAATGAAAATGAATGGCAATTCACTTACCAAGAATTTCCGCAACATTTTGTTTGGCTCAAGTCAGAACATAGATGGAAACCAAGAGAATATGGATATGCAATTGGTAGAATGTACTTTGCTAGCCCTAACTGTGGTGAAAGATTTTATCTGCGTTTGTTGTTAACTATTGTCAAAGGGCCAAGATCATTTCAATGTTTATGTACAATTAACAATGTTTTGCATGAGACGTTTAAATCAGCATGTGTTGCAAGAGGACTCTTAGAAGATGATGAAGAATGGATATAGTGCCTGAAAGAGGTTGCAGTTATGAAAACCGAATATCAATTGAGGAGATTGTTTTGTATTATTCTGACCCAATGTTTTCCACTACAACCACATGCGTTATGGAATCAATTTTCAATGCATATCTGTGATGATCTTGCACATAAGCTTCGTACATTGTTTGCCATTTCTAACCCAACTGAGGCTCAAATTGAAGATTATGGTTTGTATCTTTTGAATCAAATGCTTCAAGAATCAAGAAAGAGTTTAATTGACTTCCCGTCCATGCCACAACCTATAGCAAATTAGAGTGCAACAGTTGGTAACCGATTGATATTCGAACATCAACAACTACAGAATGAGGCGCAACAGACAGATGTGCAAATTACTATTGATCACCTCAATAATGGACAACGAACTGCTTATAACGCAATCACTTCTTCAGTCTTTGAAAGTAAAGGGACTATTTTCTTTTTGAATGGGGGTGTTAGAACGGGGAAAACATTTTTGTACAATAAGATTGCATTAAAATGTCGCAGCCTTGGCCATATTGTTGTTACCATGGCTTCATCTGGAATTGCATCATTGCTATTAGTAGGAGGTCGCACTGCACATTCAACATTTTCCATTCCATTGGATGTCTTGGAAAATTCAGTTTGTGGTTTAGCAAGCAATCATTACAGGCTGAATTGTTTAGAGAAACAAAACTCATAATTTGGGATGAAGTTCCTATGCAACATAGACATTGTGTTAAGGCAGTTGATCGCACACTTCGAGATATTTGTGATTGTGAAAAGCCATTTGGGGGTATCACTGTTGTTCTTGGTGAAGACTTTCGACAAATCTTACCAGTTATAACCAAAGGAGTTCGTGAACAAATTGTGAATGCATCATTGAGACACTCTGTTTTGTGGAAGAATCTACATGTTTTATCTTTAAATTTGAATATGCGCTTGAATCATACAAACCTTGGAAATGCTATTTTTGCAAAATTCTTGACGAAGGTAATACTCATTCGAACTTTGATTATACCATTTGAGGATACTTTGATTATACCATTTTTTTTTAATTTATTTTATTTTATTTATTAGGTTGGAACCAATCCACAAGAAATCATTAAAATTCCATCAACAATACACAAATGCCAGGATCTAAAGGAATTACTCTCAACAGTTTATCCACAATTGGATGTGGCAAATACATCAACCCCATCATTCTTAACGGAACGTACAATTCTTTCTGCACGAAATGATGATGTCAGTGCTATCAATATTGCTGCGTTGAATATTTTTCCAGGGAATACATATATGTATCTTGCTGCAGATAAGATGGCTGAAGATGATGAAATTGATCCTTCCATTACAAACAGATATCCTAATGAGTTTTTAAATTCATTGGATCCTCTTAGGCTACCAGCTTTTAAGATAGAGTTGAAAGTGGGTTGTCCTATGATGTTATTAAGAAACATTGCACCGAAAGATGGACTGTGTAATGGCACAAGATTGATGGTATCAAGGTGCGACACTCGCATAATTGAAGCTCGAATCTTAACTGGAGAGAAGTTTGGCAATTTGGCATTTATACCAAGGATATCATTGACTCCGTCTTCTGCAGAAATGCCTTTCCGAATGACAAGACGTCAATTTCCAGTTTGGTTGGCATACGCCTTGACCATTAATAAATCTCAAGGACAATCTATAAAATTTGTTGGGGTTGATTTGCGTACACCTGTTTTTAGTCATGGGCAACTATACGTGGCATTATCCAGATGCACATCTTTCGATCGTATAAGTGTCCTCCTCCCCAATGATGAGCCAGATTCCACTACAAATATTGTTTACCCTGAAGTTTTGTTATGAAAACCTTTCGAAAATTGATGAGGCGTTCGTAAGAATTGTGGGAAAGAACAAATTTGAAGACATTATCAAATACATATTTTTGTGAAGTATACACATTTTGTAAAGCAGACGATAGCTATGACCCACTTTTTGTAAAGCTTTCCACCTATGTGGACTTTGTTGCATTTCAAATATTTTTGTGAAGCCTTTTATTCCCCTATATTTTTGCATTTCCAGTATAGCTAAGTTTGATTTAAGTGTATTTAATATAATGTTTGTTTGGATTATGTAGTAGCAAATCATATTTTATTTTTTTTGCTTCCAGTTAATTTAATGGCTTTATTTTTGTCTAAAGATGCACACGTTAAATTGGGACATCTCTATATGGGTGTTTTTAGGTGTGTTTGATTTCTCATTTAGAACATGTTTCTTTCCTAGAATAGAATTCATACTCCTTTGTACCAATGAAATATATCTAAGGTCAGTTGTTTCTCATGTTCCTTTTGAAAAATTACTATTGTTTGATATTATTCTTCTTTTGAAACTCTATACCTTTTGTTTTCCTTTTGTACTTATAAATGCACAATTCATAGATTGTGCTAGGGCGGATTTGAGCAATATATTTTTGGTACCTATTAATTTATTTAAACTGTTTTTTGTTTTTGTTGCAATATCTGTTTGTAGCATTTCATTACACCATGTTAACCCATTAAAGGTATCTAGATTGTTTAATAGAGTAATTGGCTTCCATTCGGAATGAAATTGTGTAAGGTTTTTTTTTAGTTCATGAAATTTTTTAAGATTTAATATTTTAATATTGTCATTTCCTATTGCATAACATTTGTTTAGGGTGCACTGCAATATGTCATATGGTTGCTTGGTCTATTTATTACTTCTATTTTTTTTTTTTTTATTATTTTTTTTTAAAGTTTAACCGGGGAGCTCTGTTTTTGGTTAGTTTACTTTTTGGTTTTTGTTTTTGTTTTTTTGGGACAAATTTGTTTGGGTTTACTTGCAGTGTTTATGAAAGAGATCATGTTTTAATTACACCTAAAAGTCATGTGTTCAACCCTTTACTTGATTGGTATATTCAATTACAACTCTATGTTTTGACATATGTCTTGGATATTGTTGACTTAGTTAAATGGATTTGATATAACATGAACTGGAAATTGATGTTTTATTAGGATGTCTCTATTTTATTTTATCAATGAAAATAAAACACAACATAACCATAGTATATTGCCTTTGTTGTCCTATTGTTCTTTCTACTTGGGACTTGATTATTTAAAAAATATGGTTCAGTTGGCAAGGGAAAACATGTGTGCTCATTTTTTTTCAAGTGCTTCGAAGAAAGTAGTAAAACTAGAGGAGGGGAATATGCTAAGATCAAGAGAGTAGGACTATGTTAAGATTAGAGGAGGAAAACATATTAAGATCAGTTGATGGCTATTGGATGACTTTAAATCTTTTTAATTTGGCTATTTCTTAAAGCAACAATTTCTATTCTAAAGTTGTCTATAGTTGATGTAATTGATGATTTTCACATTAATTTGACACACTAGATTAGTTGCAGGAATTATTTTTTTTACAAAATTAAATTTCCCCGTTTAAGCAGTTTTTCATAAACGGTTTTATTGCTGGGATGCTATGCATTTAGTTTTTCAATTTACAATTGACTGCAAAATTCATTATTTTAGGGTGACGATTCGTGTGTTTTGTTATATAGATTGTCTATTTTTTGTTGAGGTGTCACTACTTTCTTCAAATTGATTGGAAAATTATTCTTTGAGATTTAATTTCTGTATCTTCATATGTAAACAATTTCTATAGACTACTATTTTGTCAGGTTATACTCCATGTTGTCTATTTTATATTATTTCAATCAGATATTTGTAGTTTGAGGTACTATGACACTCACCAATGTATCAGGTCTTAGCCACAAACTAATGGTAAGAGTGCTGACTTGATTTTTTATTTTGAATCAGTTTATTACAATTGAGTTATTACTTTGGACATGTAAGTTGATTTATTACTTTGGACATGTAAGTTGTCACTATTTTGGACATGCCAGTTGTCACTACTTTGTATACACTTTTTTTTTTTCCTTTTTTGTATAAAATTATGTTCTCTTTTATTTTGCACCAAACTATAATATGGACTCCCTTTATTCATCTTCTTATTTCATTGAGAAAATTACAAATCAGTGAGTTTTAAAATATTTTGTGAAGTTATCACCTATTTATAATTTTTCTTATTTAATTTACTCTTCTTACTATACATTTTCTTAAAATCTTGATACTAGCAATACTTGATGGCTATTAGATGACTTTAAAATCTTTTTAATTTGACTATTTTGTAAAGCAACAATTTGTATTCTATAGTTGATGTAATTGATGATTTTCACATTAATTTGACAAACTAGATGAGTTGCAGGAATTATTTTTTTTACCATTTAAGTGGTTTTTCATAAGCGGTTTTATGAAAAATGTATTGCTATATTGTTGGGATGCTATGGCATAGAGTTGATTTCTTCTTCATGATATGATGCATTTAGTTTTTCAATGCTTTCCGTATCTTGATTGGAAAATTATTTCAAAATATTTCATTTTCGTATCTTAATTTGTAAACAATTTCCAAAAGACTACTATTTGCGAGGTTATGGTATTTATGTTTTGTGAATTATATTATTTCAATAAGATATTTGTGGTTCGGGGTACTATGACACTCACCAGTGTATTAGGTGTTAGCCACAAACTAATGGTAGGAGTGCTGACTTGAACTTTTATCAAGTGCTACAGACTCTACAAATTTTAATATGATACGTACAAATTACAACTACATTTTAATCTCAATATTATTTACACTGTGCCTTTAGGCACAGGCATACACTAGTATATATATATTTAGGTTACTTTTGAGACTCACACTCACCTCTCTTCTCTAACTCTCTCCCTCTCTCTCTCTATGCTGCAGTGCTCACGGCGTCTTTCAGACTTTCTCCCTCCCTTTCTCTCTCTATGTTGCGGTGCTCACGGCGTCGGCGTCACTCTTCCCTCACGGTGTCACGGCGGTGGCTCCTCCTCTCTCTCTCTCACGGTATGTCCTTCTCTCTCTCTCTCTCTCTCTCTCTCTCTCTCACGGTATCTCCTCTCTAGTTACTCTCTTTCTCTTTCTCTTTGTTTTTTGATTTTGTTCTGCAGATCTGGAAGTTCTGGTCACCGGTGCCAAGATCCAAGTTGAGGAGTGAAGAGACGAATCTGGTGTATGCTAGGGTTTCGCCATTTCTGCTGTTGAATCTGTCGAATATATAAGCTAGGAGTGAAAAGACGAATCTAGGTATGTTGTTGATGATCCTCAGATCTGGAGCTGAATATATATGTTAAATATGTTGTTGTTGTTAAATCTATTCTTAAATCTATTGTTGTTGTTGTTGTTGTTCATGAGTATTAAATTTGTTGTTGAATATTAAATCTTCTGTTGTTAAATTTGTTCTTGAATATCTGATCTGAAGCTGATTTTTTTTTTTTTGGCCGGGGACTTTTTGGGGTTAGGGAAACCTGATCCCCGTTGGGGGGCGGGGGCGGTGATAGGTTCCCCGTCGAGGATCGGAGCCGGGGACGAAGGTATTTCCACCATCGGGGATCGGGGATGAGGAGTGCGATCCTCGGCCCCGCCCTGCCCCGCTCCGTTGCCATTCTTATATACAAGAAGCCCTTTCTTTCCCATGGCTTATCTGTTTTTTTCTTATTTTGCCATTTCATTTTGAATAATTTACTAATGGTGGCCTATATGTTGATTAAAGGTTTTTTTCGTAATTATGTAAACATTCTTGGTCAATTATGTAACAGGTTTTTTCATAATTACGACAAATATTCTTGGTCAATTATGAAACATAAATCCTTTATTTTTTAACAAATTACAAATACACCTATAAAGTTTGTTTAAAATATGAATCGGCCCTATAATACTAAAAATTACAACTATCGTTTGTTATAAATTTTAATTTAACACAATACCTTAGGAATATATATATATATATATATATATATTCTCCTATGTAATAATAAATTATCAAAAAATTTTATTGAAAAATATTTCTCATATCATGAAAAATTGTTAATTGACTTAATAATTTACTTATTAACAAATGGGTTAACTAAAAAATATTTTTCATATCATTAAAATTGTTAATTTACTTAGTGATTTACTTATGAATAAAATTGATCATTTGTTCTGAGAGTATGATTTATGTATTAAGAAATTATCATTTGTATATGTATATATTTTCTTCTGCCTCTTTATTAGTTCAGTGATGTAACGCCCTCAAATTAAACCCATTATATATATATCATTGACATGCAATATTAAAAGGAAACAATTCATTATCTCATTCATCAGAGTATTACTAACTAAAAGTATTACATGTAACATCAAATTAAATGCCCTACGGGCTTACATCTTTCCAAGCCAACACTTGGACACAAAAATATGAGTTCTAACTCAAATACAAATAAAGCCCTAGGTTTGAATGTTTACATGTACTGTCAAATAAAAAAAACAATAACGAAAGGAAATCTTCAATATCCAAATCCTTTCAAGCTAAGTCCTTGGAGGTAGCTTATCACCTGGACCTGAAAATGATGTTCCCATATAGGGTGAGCCACAGCCCAGTAGAAATATACTAAACCATATATAAGTATTGAATAAAACATTAGCATTCAATAGATGGATAACACAAATTATCAGTTCCACTTTCTATTAATTATTCAACATGGCTCAGAACCTGGCCAAACTTACAACAGTGAACTACATATCATATTCACAATAATTCCAATAACGACAACACAAATGAGACTCAGGCTCATATCATAAACACTTCATACTTCCAGATTGATACACATTTTAGTGCTGTATCAATAACATGTAAAAACACTTCAATATCAATAAGCACACATAAAAGTGATGCTAATGGAGTCCATCCCCTATCTCCTCCCAAACAAAATCCGGTTTAGAGGTCCATCCCTATCTTCCCCTAAACCGTGGAGTACATCCCCTATCTCCTCCCACACAATATGCAAATGCATGCTCAATCAATACATGTATTTTCTGTATTAATTCAATAGTCAAAACAATGACTTAACCAATATGATTAATTTCAGTTATCCCTAATCCACATGCAATGTCTACAACAATCACGACTATCCTCCACTGATAGCCCAAAACAGTTATTTCTAAACTGGAAATAAATAAATCAACAATTCAATAGGCGAGTGATTTAAATTAACCAACTACCCTATTTATTCAATAAATTCCTCAATTTCATGAATTTAACTAATTTCCCCAATTTTCCTTAAATTAATTATACAAATCAATTTATTAAGACAACTAGGGTTTTTCCCAAAATTACCAAAATACCCCCAACATATCAAAATACCAAAACTTAGAACAAAACTTATACATTGGAGTAGGAAATCCCTACCTCGAAGAAATTAACCCAAATGGAGAAGACGAAGATGAAGATGAAGACCCAAAATCCAAAGTGCTCCAAATTCACAAACTCTCAGATTAAAACGGAGTCCTCGACTCACACTATCTTTTTAATAAAGCAACTAGGGTAGAAACACACCCTAAATAGATCAAACCTAAGAGAGAAGAGAGGGAGAAGTCGGACCTAGGGTTTGGAATCAAAAAGAGGATGAAAAACTGTTCAAAATCCCGCTGCTGCCTATTTAAACTGGACAGGCTCGCTCGAGCGAAGACTTGGTCGCTCGAGCGAAGAAAAGCTCGCTCGAGCCAAAAACTCGATGCTTCAGGTCTGCAACACAGAAGCTCGCTCGAGCGAAGGACTCGAAAACATACACCTCGCTCGCTCGAGCGAAGAAAGCTCGCTCGAGCGAAGAAACACTGCTCTCAGGTCTATACTAGACGCAATCGCTTGCTCGAGCGAAGAAATCCTGGCTCGAGCCACCAGACACAAAAACAACCCTCGCTCGAGCGACCAACCCAAAAACTGGACAGCAACACTTGGTTTCCGAACCCAACCAACCTGTAACAAAACCTGCCCAACATATCCTATAACTCAAAAATAAGGAATTAAAGGACAACAACAACAATATAATAACAACTGAATCTACGGAACATAAGTCCGGGTACAACAACCAAATGGGAAAAGACCGGGGTCGCTATAAGTGACTTATCTTAGTAGTTTTTTTTTTTTTTTGTATGAGAGAATTATCTTAGTATTTGTTTTATATTTATCTGTTGAGAAAAACTACACACCATAATTTTGTTTTTTTTATTTTATAAATTTGGAAGAAATATTAAAGACTGATAAATTCACCAAAAATGATATGGTAATAGAATTGGAATCGATATCATTGAGTGTATAATAAATCAAAAAATTATACATATCATACAACATAATTTTATCATATATCTAATGATTTATTCTATTCAATTTCATAAAACAATAGTTGAAATTTTTAAAAAAATTATCAAAATACAAAAGTTAAACATACTGTAATAATAGTACATATGTTGCACGGGCCTTCTAACTAGTATGGTAATATATTTTAAAATTCCAGGCCCAGACCAGACTTTTTATCGGACTTGGGTTTACGATGTGGGCTTTGTGTTGGACTAAAAGTCCGATGTAATTGGTGCGCTTCTTTTTAAGAATTGACTGATTTGTCCAGATGCAGCTCATTTTTTTTAGCGGACTTGGGTTTTCGATGTGGGCTCTATGTTGGACTGAAAGTCCGAAGTAATTGATTCACCTCCTTATGACAATTGATTCGGACCAAAAAATCCTGATCTAAATATTTTTTGGGTAAATTACATTGGCACCCCTGAGATTTATGTTTATTACAGTTTCCTATCTCACCTTTTGAAAATTACACACCCCTCTCTGAGGTTTAAAGTTTCATTATAGATTGTCCCATGAGATTTAAAGTTTCATAACAGTTCTCCCTTTACCGTAATGATCATCATACATATAATTAAATTAACATGGGGTCAGTGTAATTTCCCAAATGTAAGGGGGGTGAACTGTAATAAACATAAAACTCAGGAGGTGTCAGTGTAATTTACCCATATTTTTTTGGGGGATGCACCAATAAATCCCAAATTAATAACTTATGCACTGTTTAGTCCTAAAAGTTTTCTTATAGACTGAAAGGTCCCATTACAATGTTAATAACATCAGAGTCATGTTACAAACATTAGATTTCAAACATCTAATGTTCATCAAATTTCAATAATGTTTGAAAATATAGGATGAAAAACATCTAATGTTCATCAGATTTCAATAAATTTTGAAATTATAGAATGAAATATCAGATCATTTACATCATTTACATCATGCTGATGTAAAAATGGGACTAAATGGAGCATAAGAAAACTTTTAGGACTAAATGGTTCAACGTTTCAAAAACTAAGACTTATGGGTAAATTTTCCTCTTTTTTTTTATACTATACTTACATTCTGCATTCTCATTCTTCATCTCATTTTTTTTAATCTCAAATTTATTTTAATTTTTATACTTTCAATTGTGAAGGTTAAATCTCATAATTGTGGTCAAATTTCAATGTCATCAATTATGTGAATAACATGGCACTTAAAAATGATTTCAATGGCAATTTTTAGTCAATTATATGAATGACATGTGACTTAAAAATTGATCTACCAAATTAAAGAAACACAGCACATTTTTTTTTCCCCACTATTTATTTTCCTATTAGTTGGATAAAATATCTATGCTATCAAATTGTGCTACCAACTTGACACGTTATACGAGAATTATCAACTTGTTAGATGATTTTTTTTTTTTTCATAGCTTTATTTTTTTTAGGGGGTGTGTTTTTGGGAGTGATTCATTGGCATGTTTCACCAGCCTATCACCACACTATGTGGCACGTTATGGCTTTGTACACCACACAGTATGGCACACAGTGATTGGAGAAAATGAAGGGTGTGATTAGTCAAAAGTGTGGGAACAATGCAGATGAGTTGCTCTCATTTTGGGGAACCCTCCATAAAGATGAGGATTGACTTTTGAGTTCCAACTGACACTGTGACTTATAAATAGCTATTTTGGGTGAGAGTTTTAATTTTAAAATTTTAAAGATAGTTTTAATGATATAATAATGAGTGGGGTTCATATGTGATGTGATGTATGTGTTTATATTTTTATTTTTCTCTTTAGAATTTTGAAATTAAAATTTTCTATTATTGTTGTTTGGAAGTAGTACTAAAATGGGAGTGTTACAAGTCTATTCTTTTTTTTATTTTAACATAATACAAATTTTGTTAATGTTTATCTTTGTGATACGTGTTAAAAAAAATAAAAAATTATTATATATGTGCATAAAAGTTAATACAATAAATAATATATAATACTTTAAAAAAAATTTAACATGTATCCCTCCAAAAAAAAAACAAATTTCATATAATAATATCACATATAAATAGATTTGATTATAAAAACTACAAAACTCATATAATAATATATAAATTTAATTTGATTACAGAAATTTATATCAATTTTTTTGCTAAGCGTTAACCAAGTGCCGACATGTATGACCTCTTAATTTCCGAAAATTGAAATGTATAGTTGAATTTTTCTTCCGCCCAAAGTTGACATTTTTAGCCCAACCCATTCCAATGTTTGGACTCAATATCCAGATGACTGCTCATTTTTTTTACAAAAATACTAAGTGCCGTTTTGAGAACCAAAATAAAAAGTCACGTTTTTATCAAAATGTCCAAAAATACAAGTGGTAAAAACGCAACAAAATTGGTTTGGGAAGTGCCAAAAACGCAAGTGTGAAATTACAAATTGGGGTCAATGACAAAAAAAAAAAAAAAAATTCTTATGTTGGATAAGGGTATTTTGGTCATTTTAATTTGATTTGACACCATAAACAAATATTAAACTAAAAAGCCAAAAGTCAGTTTTTTACCAACTTCCCAAATCACTTTCCAAAAAGCTAAAAAGCTTGACAAAAAGCCAAAAGCTAACTTTTTATCAACTTCTCAAAACACCCTTAAAGATTCTAAATAAATTAATAAATATTTTATATAATAATCATATGAATATGATATATGTATATTGGTACATCTGTGGGAAAATTACAAATATATGCATCTCCCCAAATGGGAAATAGATACCAAACAAGGTACGAATTGAATACATAGATCCTGTTTGGTAGTGTTTTTCCTTTTATTACAATATATGATATATTTTATAGGGCTGTGCTACATCCCCTAATTTTTGGCCCTCTAATTCCCCTAAATTTCAAACCAAGGCAAAAAAAAAAAACCCAAAACGACGTCGTTTTGGGCATTAGGGGGATTAGGAGACTTTTTTAGGGGGACAAATCATTTTCCTATTCTATATTAGAAACCATGAAAATTTCGTAATTGCATTAATTTTTGTGTAAAATTATTTTTTAAACATTTTGGTGTTTTTTAAAAAATGTTAATTATTTTTAAATTTTAAAAAGAAATACAGTTTTCAAAAAACAAATCGTTAAATATTTTTTTTTTTGTGTTTTTAAAAGTAAATATATACTATCTAAAAAAAAAGTAAATACAAAAAACAGAGGATACTACCAGACGGGTTGGGGGATGCTGTTGTGCTTTAAGCACATCAGCTATTGTTGTACACTTAAACGGGCCATATTTGTTATTTTTTTTTGATAAACAACTCCATTGCCTAAGATAAATACATGAATGGTCCTTTTTCTTTTTTATTTTTAATTGTCATTCACACTAGAGGTATACTTCTTATGCAATTTCATCTAGTTAAATAAAAAGAAATTATGATCAATATAATATTTTATAATATAAATTTAAAATTTTAATTTTTTAATATATATTTATTTAGTTGAATAAAAAGTACGTAAAATAAAATTTTAAGTTTTCAAATACATTTCAATTTCTGGGGTAGCTATGTGTTACTAAAAGGGTTATGCCAATGATGGCTTAATAAGTGTTTATTAAGAATTACAAAATGATAAAAGAGTTACAATTTCAATACAAATTTTTATATATTCTCACTTGTATATAGTGTATATAGTTTTACATATTTCGATAAAATTGTTACATACATACCAGTATTTCATTGGGCTATGGTTAACATTTACTTTTTGAAAACTATGGATGAAATTATTTATAAAAATTATTAATTTTAAGTCAATTCCATTTATAAATTTAAAAATCTAAACCTTATTTTTTATATATATTTTTTTCATTATTAGATTGATTCAAAATTAAAAAAAAAAAAAACAAAAAGACTAGATTATTTGAAATAAGATTATGGAGTTTGACTCTTGTAACAAAATTAAAGGGCCATTCATCTCTTTATTTTAGGCAATGGAATTGTTCATCAAAAATAGCTATATTACGGTACTGTTTAAGTTTGCAGCAGTAGCTGTTGTGCGTCACAACAGCATCCCGAATCCCCGTTGGGGAATGTTGTTGTGCTTAAGCACAACAACAACTACTGCGAGCTTAATGCAGCACCGTTTTGCTCTTCTTCTTCTTCTTTTCTTTGGCATGTGGTTTGTCTTATTATTTTCTCAAAGTCACAAATAGTGTGAATAATTGTTACCCAAAAGACAACCTAAGAGGGGGAGGAGAATTAGGTTTTTATAATTAAAATTAATAATACCCTAATAAAAATTATGACTAGCATAATAGATAAATATAATTAATGAAATAAAAATAATTAAAACAAGTGTCTTAACAACTATATCAGTTAATGATTTTAGCACAGTAAAAATATGAAATATAGCTATAACAATTTAAAATAAAATAAAGAGATAAGGGAGAGAGAGGCAAACAAATTTATAATAGTTCGGCTTCAACTCGGCCTACGTCCACTCCTCAAGCTTCACTTGAGATTTTCCACTATACTCTAACTTCACAGGGTGCTAGCAACATTTTCACAGATGGAGCAATCCTCTACAAATTTTACACTGACTTTCTAAGTCAAGAACACTGAGTGTACTACACTTTTATAAGGTTGAAAAGAATGTGTTTTTACTTTTGCAGAAAGTTACAAGAATTATCTCTCAAAGATAGATATAAAAATGAAGCTTTGGTTTTTCTGTAAACCTCACATAGGAAAGATGAGCTTAATGCTATAAGGCTCAGTGGATAATTTCTGAGAGAGGATGTAAACAAAAATTGAAGAACATTTTTCAGAGAATTTTTCAGAGAATAGATGTGAGTGATTATAGATCAAAGAATATTTTTTGATTTTTCTGATAACTTGTTTACATTAGAGGCTTTGGAATATATAATAAAACTTATAACCGTTTATAGCCGTTGTATTCATTTGAATTTATAGCCGTTGTACTTCCATCATTACTAATTTGAATATCTTCCACTCCATCATTACTAATTTGAATATCTTCTGCTTGAACCTTTTGAACCTTTTGGCCTGCTGCTGTGCTGGGATGTTTGAACCTTTGTTTTGGGCTGTTTGAACTCCTAATTTAATCAAATATTAAATACATTCTAACAACATTTAGTATAAAGGTTTAGGTGAGAAATAATGGGACAAAATAAATTTTGATTCTATTTTTCTTTTTCAAATAAATTAAAATATAATTAAATAAATCATCAAAATAAATTTTGGATTATATTTTTCTCTTTCAAATAAATTAAAACATAATTAAATAAATCATCAAAATAAATAAGTCTAACAATAATGTTCCACTTAATTTTATCACTGGATGCAATAAAATAAAAATAAATCAATTAAATATAATAAGCACACATTTATGCACTATATTTGTTTGAAATATATATATATATGTTCGATAAATTACAATAAATTCCTTTAAATTACATTTATATTTTATCTCCTTAAATTTTAAAACTCAACAGTTAAATTATGACCCATTTGTATTTTATCCCCTTCAACTTTAAAGCTCAATAGTTAATCATTTCAAAGTATTATTTTGTTATAGTTAACCTTTTTTGTTACAATTCTATTACGAATTTACACAATCAGATAATGTGTAAAGTACATGACATATATATATATATATATATATATAAGTAGTGTTTTTTTCTTACTTAGCTGATACATTCTAAAGACTTACTTTTTTTCTAAAAAATTTACATCAACATGCATTTTTTATTTACATATAAAGTTCTACACAAACTCAATTTGAATTATAATAACTAATTTTATATGGAATCTATTTGAGAGATACTTATTTTATATAAATATATATATATATATAATTATAATTTAATTATTAAGATATTTGAAAAAAATTAACTCGATATACAAATAAATAAATAAATAAGACAGAATGTACTTAATTATGTGCATCGCACGGATTAAATTAATTTTTTTGATATTTTTTTATTTTTTGCCTATCTTATTGATGTCTCTCTTCTGTTGTTGTTGTTGTTCTTCTTCTTCTTCTTCTTCTTCTTCTTATATAAAAAAAAGTGTCACGTAACATACCCTTATATTTAATTATTTCTAAAATATAATATTTTAAAATTTTCTACTTAATCTAAATTACTCATAAATAAAATTTAAAATAATTATATGTACTAGAAAATAGTTTATGAATTAATTTTCTTCTACTTTTTTCACTTTTATTCAAGTATTCAATTTCTATATTAAAATTAAATATATTTCTTTTTTTTTTTCCTATCTAATTTATATTTTATTATTAATTTATATTGAATTTCCTATTTAATATGAAGTTGTTTATTATGAAAATTTTATATTTAATTTAAAATTTATATACATATATATAATTATATATAAAATGTATAAACAATTTTAAAATAGATATTAAAGAAAAATTAATACTCAACATTATTAATCTATCTATTTTTTATTAATCTAACCGCAACATACTTATATTTAATTTTTTAAAATAATTTTTTTTATAACTTCCATTCTTACTTTTTTTTTTCTTAAAAAAAAAAAAAATTTCCAACTGAATAAAAAAATAAATAATTAGAATCACTTGTATGTTACTATTTTTCTTCCCAATTTAACTATTATTACTATTAATGTGAAATTAAATATTTATTTTACTATGTTATAATTTAATATCATATAAAATTATTATATATTTATTTTAGTTATACTTTTATAACACAATAAGATTAAGATTATTAAGTTACACATAAATAATTTAATAGATCATGTCATTTATATATTATTATTATATTTCATGATAAAAAAAATTAAGTGGAACATTATTCAAACTATTTTCCATGGGACCAAAAAACTAAAATAAAATAAAAACCAAGAAAAATAGCAAAATGGTGTTGCATTAAGCTCGTAGCAAAACACATCAGCATTCCCAACTCCTACCAAATAGATCTTTATCCTAAAAAGGTACAAGGACACTTTGGCCTCTTTTGAGGAGATAAAAAAAGTCAATCTATTGATTTATTAGTTTATTTAGATTACATTATCTTTTTATTTTTTTTTAAAGTTCTTTCATAATAATTCAATAATCTAAAAAAATAAACTTCCCTAAATAGCCCTTTGTCGTTAAGGAAAGAAAGAAGAATGAAAAAGAGAGGTATGTATATTATTTACTTTTTAAATTTTTTATTTTTGGTCTGGTCGTTGTTTGCTTTAAAATATGGGCCATTGCGTACAAATAGTGGTTACGAAAATAAAAAGACAGGCCCAAAATCGCACACATCTGAATCATTGCAAATTCATAACTATGGCCCACAAGAGAGTAATTATTTGCATACCGGTGTTTGAGGAAAATGAATTTAAAACCCAACATTTAATTATGATCTGCCATTGTTTTAAATCAATTAAAAGTTGTGTTTTATGAACAAAATTGGACTCCAGTTTGAAAGGGTATTGCCACAATGGTTTTTTATTTATTTATATTTTATATTTATTGTTTATGATAGTGAGGATTATTAGAAAGAAATTTTGAAGAAATAACATTTAAAGTATGTGAGCAAACATGACTTTTCAATAATCTAAAAAAGTGTATTGATTTCATCTAAATATATATAACTGATTATTCTAAACTAATACAAAATTATATTTTATTCATGCATTTTAAAAAAATTTAAATAAAATCAAATTGTAAAAAATATTATAAAATATTATCACGTGATACTCTATCGACACTCAATAAACTACTTTTTTCTAACTGCTGACTACTTCTTATGAGCATCCATGACTTTGTGTAGGCATCATTGTATCATTTTACCCATCTCCACAGGGTGGTAGGTGTTGACTATAACCATGGATTGGTGTGACCTAATATATGTGTGCCCATTGCACCATTAGATCTCGCATACTATTCTTACCATAAAATCATAATAAAAAGAAAGAATACAACTTTCAATAGGGCTGGCAAGATCCTTGTAAGTTTTTTATAGGAAGATATGGCTTGTCAGAGATTCAAGTGAGAAGCCGATAGGCCAAACCCAATGTGGACCCAATATTTAAAAAATAAATAAAATCAACAAATGGGCTTTTAAGCCTGGTGGATTTTAATTAATTAATTACCTATTAAACTCAGCTTTCTATCTTTGATGGAGATATTTTTTTTGGTACATCAAGATTGTAGGTTATGAACTAGTTTATTAAGCATGATTTTAAAAACTGAACCAGACCGGCCGGTTCGACCGGTTGAACCGTCGACCGGTCGAGGTTCCGGTCCGGATATACCTTCTGAACCGGTCGAAGCCAAAAACTGGTGTATTTAGAGAGAATCAAGAAAACGGCGGTTGAACCGCCGAACCGGCGCCGGTTCATCGGGTTTCTTAGATTGGAAATTTTGAACTTTTTTGGATATTTTCTATTTTTTTTTAATCTTTCTTTCTTTCTTATTTTATATATTTATATATATATTATATATATATAAAAGAAAACTTTAATTGAAAACTCTTTTTCAAGGGTCTCCTCTTGTGAGGAATCCCATTAAGAGCTTGAAATTATTGTGAGAGTCTCTACCTATTTATAAGAAAAAAATCTTCAAAAAACTCAAGAAATTCATGTGGGATTCAATCAAATTTATTGGAGGGAGAATTGAAATTTTGATATCTCTCCAAAATTTTAGCTCTTCTTTCAATTAAATTATTTGAATTAAAATCATATGGAGGGAATATTGAATATTTGATTTTCTCTTCCATAATTAAAATTATTAATATTTTAAAATATATTATTATATTTTTTAGTAAAAAAAATATTAGGAGAAATATTTAAGATAATTCAATATTTTATTTTTTTTAATTTTTAATTTTATTACTTATATTTTTATTTAAATATAAATTTAATATATTTATTACATCACGGTTCGATTCCGGTTCAACCCAACGGTTGAACCAGTGACCCGTCCACCCGATCTCTTTTCCGGTTCGATCACCGGTCCGGTTTTTAAAACATTGTTATTAAGTACTTTAGAGAGACTCATTCATTACTGGATGTGACAATGCTAGAATACTTAAACTCTTAATGAGATTAAAAAAAAAAAAAAAAAACTAACCAATTGAATTAATTAATTATTTTTTTTACAAGATAGTAGTTAGTATGTTAATAGTTAGATTACAATTTAGACTAACATCATTTCATAAATTCAAATTTGAAATATCACTCACCTTGATACTTAGGTGCCCTCCTCATGACCACTTGAGCTATTGCTTGGGGTCAATTAACCCTGGTAGGTTGGTTAGAGAGATTTGTTTGGATTTGAGATATTTTTAGGTATTGTTTAGATGTAAAAACTAAGTTAATATCAAGGGATAGATGATATGATAAGTATGATCAAGTTGGCATGTGGAGAAGATGGACCTTTGATCCCAATGATCTGGCCACTTGATTGTGTGAATTGTCTTTTGACTTTTTGCCAATTTGAATCTTATGGAACTAGGAATTTAATCATGTTAAGTGAATTTTAAATTAATAATTATTTTTTAATAGGAAAAATGCTCTGGCACGTGGCACTAGCCATGTAATTATTTATATAAAAATGATGATGCAAGGTATGTATTTTATTTTATAATGCTAAATGTTACAAACTTAGAAGCTTTGTGTATTTTCTTGGATATCAAGCCAACCGGCCTTTCTTCCTCACAATGTCCTTCCTTGATTTAGCAAAAAAATAAAGTGGAAGCAATATGTTATTCAATTATTGTGCTCACAAAAATGAAGCCATTTTTTACTTCAAATATAGGTTTTCTTGCACAACAACCCTAGATCTGTAAGATTTGAAAGCCCTCTCTCTCTCTCTCTCCCTCCCTTCCTCTCATGTGATCAAGGGAGATAAGATGGAATCTTGACTTACCCCACATTCAATAAACCTCTAACATGCAACTATATCCTTGTTTAAGGGTCACACAATCTTGGGTCCATTTTGTAACTTATAGAATGTGAATGGTTACCTTGCAATGAAAAGTTGTTATCTTTGAATATTAATTATAAGGTTTGAATTTTCTTGAGTTCAACATCCAGCTAGAGAGGTTTTGTTAGCCTCGCTTTGGAGTCTATCTCGATAATTTAAATTATTCATTTTGTAAATCCTATTAAGTAGAATTTTCATGCAAATAATGAAGGTCTTTATTGTTCAAAAAAAAAAAAAAATCAAGTTCTTTGTTTATTTAAAAACAAATATAATCTGATCACCTGATTACTATTTGATTAATTACTTAACTTTTTACATGAATGATCTTTCTAAGTGATCTTACAAACTAAATGGTTTATATCTCTGATGTAGCCCCACCAAGCCCACCCCAATTTGTGTGAACACTTTTTAAAACTATATAATATTTTTTGCATACCTAAACTATCCCTGGTCAAATAATTCTTCACCTCCTCTTTTTTAATTTGATTACAAGGGTAAGATAGTAAAGCAAAATGTAAACTTATTAAGTTCTCTTCATCGAGATCGTGCAAAATAAAAGTACAGCATTTACACAGGCATCTCGCGTACAATTGATATCTCTCTCACAACATAACATTGAATATGATTAGATAAATAACAATTAGAGTAAGAGGCTTTTTGTGGATTGACCTACATTAAGCCCTTAACCCCACTTTTCATTAATTGAAGTGTTAGTTGCACATGGATTGTGATCTGGTGGGGGAAAAGTTGGGGAGGAGGGTGTGACATCATGTGTCAATCATGGTGGGTAGGGGGGTAGAATATAATAGAAAGCTTGTTTGTAACATTAGTTTTAGTACAAGGGAGATGGAGATAGGAGCTTTTTAGTTGGTCCCTTGTTTGCCCTAATGGAACTAAGGCATCCCTCATGCCATGTTTTCTCTTTATCCACGTGGTCTCTGTTTCCTTCTCTCTGTGCACTCCCTATCTCAACCATCACCTTCATCTTCATCTTCTTCTTTATCTTCATTTTTTCATCATCACCATCTCTATGAACATCACTATCACCATCCTTTCTCTCTAATTTGATAACAAAATAATTTATGTAAAGGTTAAATCATTGCACTATGTATATAATAATATAAATATAATTTGTTGCAAACATTCTACTAGTATAGAAAGTGATTTGTATACATACATAATTGCTGTATAAAAAAGTCTAATAGGATGATGTCTGGATGACAATTTAAAAATGATAAGTTACTTTTGCTGGTATTTTAGTTTAAAATGAATGAATATCAATTAGACATATATATATTTTTTTTGGTACATCGAAAAATAACAAAAGGGTTAAGCCCTTTCCCTAGATAAGCCTATCATATTAGCTATAAAACTGTTCCTAATCTCAACTGGTGGTGATCAATATTAATTTGACACATCATTTTGTATAGAAAATGTAGTAATAGACTCGCTTACATACTGAGAGAGGGAAGGGGATGGGGGGGGGGGGGGGGTGATGCACCCCTCTCACTTTTTGTATTTGAGTTTATAAATAAACATGATTGTAATATGGTTACATTTTGTATAGATTTTATTTATATATCATGACTTGTATGTTCACAGATATATAAACTTCACATGCTCGCAAAATATGAATTTTTATTACCTTTTATATTCGACATTAAGACCGTGTTTGAATATAATTGCACCAACACAAGATGTGTCAAAATCATCCAAAAAATAATTATAATTAATTATATATATATATATATATATATATATATTAAAAGAGTGCACACACCGACGTGTGCATAGAAAATATCATAAATGAGAGTAGGGGGAGAGAGTTGTGTAGTACATAACAAGTTATTGATTTAATGATTTTGCTTTTTAATCTTTATAGCATTAGTAACTGTAGGCCAAATAAATACTCATTGTCGTGAATTTTTTGAAAATGAAAATTGTATGACAAAGTTAATAACAAGTGTGTGTGACAAAGTTAATAACAACAGTTTATGACAAAATTAACATCAAATTAGTGAATTCCCTCTTTCAATTTAAAATAGTTTCTCCTTCACCCAAACAGGGTAGGTATCAAATGTCTAGATTGCTTTTCAAATGTATATCGTATTTATTTGTTTAAAAAAAAAACTCAAATGACAATGATATCACATTATAATTGATATGTAACAAATATATATAGTTAATCTCATTATGCATATGTGATTTTTTAGTTTGTGTTGAATGATAATTACATTCAAATAATATAATTCACCTATTTCATGTAATATTTTATTATTAAATATATCACATGAGAATAATAATGTCCCCTTCACACAAAATTTTTACTCAAAACATTACTATACGCCAAAAGCCACATTACTATACGCCAAAAGCCCAGAGAACAAGATTGCACTCATCATTTTTTGTCTAATAATTCACTTTTGGGGAAAAATAAAATATGAGGGACCCAATAAGCTAGGCCTTTAGTTTGTAGAGGAAGATCCAAAATTGAGGTTGTGAGTTACATCACTCTCATTCCAATTAGTACACAGAGGAGGGTCCTAGAATGAATTAATTATCCCTATAAAGAATTTAGCATCCTTTATTCTAGGTATAAACTTACTAAACTTGCTCTGCAAATTTTGTTATTTATCTCAACTCTCATGTTACAAATTATTGTATCACATGCTTTCTCTCAAATCAAGGGGAATGGCATATGATAGATTTTTTTTAGGTTCTATTTAGATGAGTAGATTTAAAATGAAAGAATTTTGAGACTAAATTTTATAAAATAGTAGAAAGATTAACTATAAAAGATATATTGATAAATTTAAAGCAAATGATTGAATAAAATTAGATGAGATTCATTCTGTTAAATATCATTGTACAAGTAGAATTCAAATAATTATATTTACAGAATTATTTCTAATCTATCAACTTAATAGCTCTCAAATCTATTCATGAAATCTAGTTCAAAAATACTAATAATGAGAGACAGAGTAATACTAAATACAAATGCAACAGAGCAATTATTCAATAGTCTCATAGTACTATGTGGTATATTACTTACAAACCAAACACGTAACAAAAAATATTATGAGTGGGACATATTGACTCACATTTCCTAAATAATTAGAAGACAAAGAATGACTCACTTAATATGTATTACAATATGATATCTTCAACCGTTGAGATTGTAAGGACATTAACAATATGCACAAAATACATCAAATCATAATAATTATGATAAATAGGGGTGATAGTCATGGATTTATTAGATTACATTAATATTATCATTTGTCATATTATAGTGAGGAAGGAAGATTATGACCGCCAAACTATACATGGCATTAACTGTTGACTGGTGAGAGATGCAAACAATTTTTGGGACAGGCTCTACTGTGGTGGGAGGCCATATGTCTTTGAAACATTGCAGACAGGCACACCCCCATTAACAGCTGTTTCTTGTTTGTCAATAATTTTTTTCTTAATTTCAAAATTTCATCGGATGATGATAGATAATATGTATGTGAAGCAGTTTAAGTTTGAAGTAAATAGATTTGAAAGGGATATTTTTGACAAATAGATAAAGACAGTTACATAAGGGTAATTTTGAAAAGAAAAAATTTAAACAAAACCTATATATATAGATGTAGATATGTTGATGTCCCTTGTATCTCATGACAAAACTGCAAACCTCTTCTGATGTTTAAATTACTTCACTCTAATGTTGTTATAGTGATAGCTGTGAAATTTCACGAACAAATGATGGTAAAAATGACCCAAAATTGTTGATTCCAAAACACATTAAAAGAAAATTGCACATATTTATGTGTATTGGGTGAGTTGTGGAAGCATCAATATTGGCTTTGTCATTATCAAGTACCCTTTCCCATATCTCTCTTTTTTTCTCAATATCTTCTCCATAATAAAGCAATGAACAGCTGTGACCAATAGTCTCTGTTTCAGGTACTGTTTTGAGGGTTTTTTTTATTTTTCTTTTCCTCTTTTCATAGAGTAGGTCCTTTAGTTGCCCCACATGCCATTGCCATGAACTGTAATGAATTGGTTGCATTGCACTGAAAAACAAATGCAACCATAACCAATGTCATGTGGGCTGTGACAATCTTGTCAAGCATCGATCTGATAACAGTCTTGTCAAACACTTATTTGAACATCTGATTCAATTTCCAAAACTTGTCACCTAATCAAGCATCAATGTCCCCATTTGTGAGCCATTGCCAGCATCTAAAGGTGCCCACTCAATAGGATATTAGAGTTCACATCTCTCTATGTAATTGTATTTCTTCTTTCCTAGTTTAAGACTATTTGCGTCTTCTATTTTTCTCACTTTACTCTTCTGATTTGCTTTCCTTCACTAAATCCCTACTTAAATCCATGATCTAAACACAAACTAGCAGTTTCTTTTCAATAATAATATGTTGTATTTGATTTCCATTTGTGATTATGATTCATTAGATTTCATTTTAAAATGATACATTGAAAAAAAGAAAGGAAAAAGGAAAAAGAAAAAGATGAGAACACAAATTCAAATCATAGTTATTTTCTACAATTATTGCTAAAAATTAGATTTTTTTTTTTGGTTAGGGTGAGAGAGGGGAATAGGGAAAAGAGGTTCTAGACGTAAACCCGAGTGCTAAGCTTGGTTTGGAGGACCTAATAAACGTGAATAAATATCCTAACCACCTAACAAAAGTGAATCAATATATCTCATTCATAAAAAATTTTGCTATGTGAATGGTTTGGAGCACCACATAGATAATGCCACATGACGCTTCGGAACTACTGAATGAATACCCCATCACTTAGCAGGACCAAGACTGGATGATGGACCAAGACAAGTGCAAGAGTTTCTTCAAACAGGCCCGGTTTTCTTTTATCTTCCCATCGCTTCTGGCTTTCTATAGAATTTCATGGAGACAAATTTCATACAACTCCAAACTATACAGCACTAGGTATAAAAACACTGTACCCATGAAGCAAAAATAGAATGGAGACCGAACTTCTTTGTACCACAAACAAAGCCTATCTTTTGCGTAAGGGTTTCATCTAGTCCTCTTGCACATATTGGGAAACCCTAGCGGTCCAAAACATTTCAAATGCAAGTTTTCATATGATTTTCTTGCATTAATTATTGGTACCTCTAATATTTGGACCACCCTATGATCAAATACACAGAGGTAGGTGGGTACGATGGCCAGTGTGCTAGCACTGGGTGATCGTGATCCTGCTGGCACATATTGATGCATGAGTACCAAACAAGTAAAGAACTCATCTAAAGAACGTTGAAGATGAAGGAAGAAAATTACAAGAAACATTGAAGATGGAGGGAGAAAATGTGTGGAGTAGGATCCAAAGACTCGAAACTATGCTAGTTTGGCAGTGGCGACTCCAGGAATTTTTGTCGGTGGTGTCAATCAAAAACTGAAATATCATATATCTTACAGAAAATTCACATTAATCATTATATCACCTATGGAGAAAAAAAATTAACAAATTAATTTAAATTATGAAATTATAAACAAAAATATTTCAATATATTGATAATATTGTTTAAACAAAAAGACGTGCTAACACACGAGCTTCTACAATTGACCACGACGAGATTTTATATTTTGAAATCATTGCATAATAAGCTCATTATCAACACTATCAAATACATCTTTCTCACTATATGTAATCAAACAATCATTCAGTCATTGATCTCCTATTCTTTTACGCAATCGATTCTTTATAAATTTCATTGCTGAAAATGCTCTTTCCATTATTGCAGTCGCAATTGGTAAAATCAACGCCAATTTTTCACAAGCAAATAGACTAATTGATATACAATGTCTTTCTTTGTCTCTACCAACTTTCTAGTAAATTCACCAATTCCTAGTTCAGAAAATTCATTGCTAGAGCACATGTCCACAATGTAGTTTTGAAGTTGATTATCAAGTGCCATGAGATCTACCGCAGAAAAATCAGATGGATAGAATTTAGCAAGATGGATTAACCTTTGCTTATCAAAAGCCCAAAATGAATTATTGGAGTTCAAGCATGAATTATTGGAGTTCAAGCATGCCACACATAGAAGCAACTCTGTACTTGCCTTTGTAAACCGGTTGTTAAGCTCTTGAAGTTGCATATCTATAACAGTGTAGAAGATATTAACACGGTAGTGGTATAAATTTGTGATTTCAGGAGCTTTGCTGCGTGACCTCCCATGAACTACAAATCTATCATCAAGAATACAAACCATCAGGTGTCCAAAGCAAGAATATAAACCATCACTTTACAAATAAAATATTTCAAACAAAAAGTAGACAAAAATAAGAGATAGCTTTACAAATAAAATATTTTAAACAAAAAGTAGACAAAAGTCAAAAAGTAAGCTTTTTTGCATTGGTGCGTTCAAAATTTTGGAACTGAAAACTATAGATTCAAAGTTGTATTTTAGTGGGTTTAATTGCTGATTTTTTTTCCCTAAAATTTAGTACTTATATAATAAAAAATAAAATAAAAAATCATCCAGGGGGTTCGGGTGACACCCCTGGCCATGTGTTGGAGCCGCTCCTGTAGTTTGGTCTCTGTGTTTATAGTATAGTAGGTAGAAAAATTCATTTCTAACATCAACCTCTCTTTTAAGGGTCATCATTTGGCTCGAATCCAGTCTAAGGAGGGCTTTTATTTGACCCAAACTTGTATCATGGACGGTCTCACCCGGCCCAAATGAGACTTGAATTAGGTCTAAGGTTTGAAGCCTGGCAACAAATATGAAAAAAAAAAATAATAATAATAATAATTGAATCTCAACCGATCAGACGATGAGTAGTGGTCAGACCCAAACTTGTACCTTAGGTGGGGTCTAGTCCGGCCTGAGCGAGACTTAAATTGGGCCTAAGGTTTGAAGCTTAGCTTGGTCTACAAACTCAATAACAAATATGAAAAAATCGATCATTCAAAAAAAAATATGAAAAAATCAAAGAAAAAAAAAAATCTTGAATCTTTGCCTGTTGGACCATGAGTGGCGTTCCTTTGGCCGGATCCATTAGCCCTTTTGGTAGGACTTGGCTTAGCCTACAAACTCGATAACAAATATGAAAAAATCGAAGAAAAAAAAATCTTGAATCTTGGCTTGTTGAACCATGAGTGGCGGTCCTTTAGCCGGGTTCATTAGCCCTTTTGGCAAGACTTGAGCCTAACATTTTAGCTTGCGAACCGCTGGCCGACCAATGAAATATTTTACAAATAATTGTGTAAAAGCATCACAATAACCAAAAGGAAAGTACATTCTCGTCTCTCTCCTCCTCTCTTTCTATAAATAAAAAAAATTTAAAAAAAAAATCATTAAATTATACCAGTTCAACATACACACACAAGATCCTTTAGTAGCAAATATAACTCTCTCACCTTTGCTATTTCTTCCACTATCTGACAGACTCCACATGCCCACGTAGTAGAGGTCCAGACTCCAGACCCACCCACATTATTTTGTCCACATGAAAAGTGGAAGAAACTAACCAATGCAAATGACCCCACACAATTCAGATCACACCAGATCTGACCCACATATTCCACATCTCTCTCTCTCTCTCTCTCTCTCTCTCTCACACACTTCTTTTTTTAAAAAATGCCACCACTCACTTTCTCTTTTCCCAACTTAAAAACACATTGCCTTCATATATTGAAGTACATCCCCTCCTAAACTCTAGTCTAACCTCTACATCTGCCTTTCCTGGAGAGAGCCAAAAGACAAAGCATAAACTTCTTTTCTTTTGTTCTGTAAGCAAACCCAAAAATAAAATTTTACAAATATATATATATCTTCTTCTCTTCTTGGGTCTGCAGATTCTCCCTTCAGTTTGCATTGACAGTCATTTTGAAGCACAGAAGGTGGGGGATAGTGCTAACTGTAAAGCATTGGGTCCTTTCCCTTAAATTTCTATTCCTATTGGGTTTCCACAGTAGATACTGTCTGCCTTGTTCTGTAAAACAAAACACATTGATTTTATTTTACTTCTTCCCTCCCTCTTCGAGACTCTGTTCTTTCATTCTCTTTCGTATCACAGACTGTTCTCCAAAATCCTAAAAGCAAAAAGCAATAAGATACATAAGTATCTTTCAGTTCAATTAAGGAGAGGAGATTTGTTTGAAGAAGACTACATGCACTGTTTCGACATGTAGTATTGTAAACGTAGTGGGTTAAATGTATGAAAGTTGGAGCAGTTAATGCCAATTTTGTCTGTACATGAATGGATGGATGTTCTAAATCTCATAGAAAACTGATAGCCAACTACTCTTTTGGGTTGTCTGGAATTCATTCATTCATTCATTGAGAGAGAGTTTAAGAAGAAAGAAATGAAAGCTTGAATAGCATAAGTTTTTTTGAGTTTCTGGAATTGAGGAAGAGAGGTGGAGATGTCTGCAAAGCGTTTATATTCTTTGACGGATGAAAACCCAGATCTGCATAAGCAGGTTGGGTGTATGCATGGTTTACTTCAGCTATTCGACCGCCACCATTCCCTTGCCAGCCGACACATCAGCAGCAACCACCACAAGAGAGCACCTCCAGGTATTTCTATCTTATTCTATGTAATGTTCAATTTAAGCTACAAGTTAGTTGCTTCAAGCTTTGTTTATTCTTGTGTAACATTACAATTTTTGTTTCCCTTGGGTAAAGTTTCAAGTTAACATAATGACTCATCGGAATTCTACTTCTCGCGTTTTCCCAACTTCGATGCTTATAATATTTTTTATCTGTTTCACTGGATGTAATTCCCCCATCAATGATCGAGAACTTTTGCTTCCAAGTTTATTGACAATAAATTGGGGAGCCTCCAAATGAAGCTTAATAGAAAAGAATAAACTAGAAATTGATCCCTAGATATCAAGACTCTGCTAGGTATATCTATATACTTCTGAATGCTTATGCAATTTACAACTATTAAGGATATAGAAATTCATAATGTTGTACCGTTCCTTAAGAGAGATTTTTTTTTTTTATCCATATTTAGGTGAATTTCTGGGTAGCATAATCATGCTTCTTCCAATTGCACCGGATGTCCCTAAAGGGATAGCATCATCATCGTTTTTAAATGATCAGTTTTAGTGGTTCAATATGTAGCCTGCCAGTACTTGAGGCAAAAAGGAAATATGCATGTATTTTCTAGATATATATATATATATATATAGGACTACTGCTTGTTCATGAGTTACAGATGCTCTGTTCTCTTTTTAAAATGTAACACTGTCTTAATATTATTCATGTCGTTTTTGTTTGCAAGCTCAAGGGTGTATTTCTTTTTGCTAATTGCAAGGGTAAAATATGTGAAAATATTATCGTCTCTAGTTTCAATGTCTAATATCTAAAGAATTTCTTCAGGTCAAAATGGCAACCATGGATTGGAACCCAGCAATATGACACAGAAAGCCATAGTAAGATCATAAAAACTTAGCTGCTTACCGTAGGAGATCTACAGTTGAAGTACTTAAACTAACTCCGCGACTTAATTTCAGGAAAAAAATCTCAAGGCAGTTGGTAAAGAGAAGCAAAGAGTCTCAGTCGAATCATCCAGGCCCTCTTTTTCATCATCCTCCTGTTCCTCATCTACCTTCTCGTCAGTTGATTGTAATAAAACAGTTCAACCAGAACCATCTTTGAGCCACAGCATTTTCCCTGAAACCCCATCTCAGATTTTACCCAAGAAACAGTCAAATTCTTCTTTGCACTCAAGCCAGCAATCCCTTGATCTCCGAGACGTTGTCAAGGAATCAATCAACAGAGAAACACGTGGGTTAACAGTCAAGACTACGACTACACTGGAACGAACAAGCCATGTGATAAAGCACGTAGATTCCCCAAGGCCACTGCTGCTGTCTAACTCTGTAAAGCCGAAAGTTTCTGAACTTGACAGATCGTTTCAAGTTCTTGCTAAGCTTCGGGAATCACCTCAAAGTTCCATTGAAGAGAAGTCCAAGGCATTGCCACCAAAGGACGCTCCTCGGTTCTCTTACGATGGAAGGGAATCACGAGACAAATGGAAATCTGCCACAAAGCTCAAAGAGCTTCCTCGATTATCATTGGACAGTAGAGAACGTTCCATCAGGGTATCTGCCTCTGAATCCAGATCAAGCAATCTTTTAGAAGATCTACAGCGGGGAAATGACAAGTCCAGCCAAACCCCGAATCCCCAACAAGAGCCAGGAAGTAATAAACGACCATCTAGTGTTGTAGCAAAGTTGATGGGATTAGAAGCTTTTCCAGATTCCACATCTGATAACAATGATCAGACAAGGAATATTAAAAGCTGCCCAGATGAGGATCTTGATGCAATGTCCACCTCATCAAGAAAAGCCGATGAAAGCAAGTACAACCAAGTTTCAAGGTCTCCAAGAACTCCCCACAGAGAACGTGCCTCGCCTCAGTTAAGAAATCCCATTTCCGTCATGAAACCAAACTCAAGGTTTCCACTGGAACCAGCTCCATGGAGGCAGCCAGATGGGAATCGAGGTTCTCAAAAACCAGCTTCTATGCATCAGGAAGCTCACATAAAGGCTCCAAATTCGTGTCCTTCTGTTTATGGTGAAATTGAGAGAAGATTGACTGAACTTGAGTTTAAAAGATCTGGCAAGGATCTCAGAGCTCTTAAACAGATACTTGAAGCAATGCAAAAAACTAAAGAGAGATTAAAGCACAAGGAAGAGCAGACCTCGGATTTGGAGCCTCAAACAATCAATCATGGCCCAAATTCTGTATCAACAATGCAGCGCAACCATCGGAGTACTCCCATCATTAAGGCGACTGGTCCCCCAATGAAATCCGAATCCTCTGTTGTGATCATTAAACCAGCTAATGTTGTTGAGAAACCCAGAAATTCAGGTTCCTCCGCAATCCCAATTGAGGGTATACCAGGCCTCCACAAACTCCGGACCAGTAACAATCCAGACAGCAAAAATGATTCGGTTGACAAGCGAACAGCCAAAGATCTGACTCCGAGAAACAACCATTTTAGAGAACCTTCTTGCCAGCCCCTTTGTTCCATGGATAAGATTACCAATGCCAAAACATATAGGTCAACACAAACTACAAAGGCACCTCAACAGAACACCACCGGCTCTGGAAAGGGCTTAACAACTGTGAGCCCAAGACTGCAACAGAGAAAGGATGGGATGGACAAGCAGTCTCATCCTACCACCCAGACATCTGATCCAAGCAGAACCCGAAGACATTTGAGTAAGCAGCAAATAGAATCAGGCTCTCCAAGTAGAAAATTCAAACCAAAATCTCCCAATTTGCAGCAAGGCAATGATCGATTGAGCGAGATCAGTAGTGACACAAGACAGTCAGAAAGCAATATAAGCTCAGCCTCACAGACTGAAATAGAAGTCACAAGTATTGATCGTTCAAAAGAAATGAATGGTGCATACCATCATAAGGACCAGAAAAATGAAGTACGTGTTCTTATCTTGTGTGTTCAATTTTTCATAATATCATTCTGATGAAGTGGTTAACGGGTTTCCTTCTTTTTCCACTCAGATAGCAGCAAGGTTGAGTGAAGATGGATTAAAAGCTGAAGCAACAACAGCAACCTTGGAACAGCCAAGCCCTGTATCTGTTCTTGATACTACATTCTACATAGAAGAATCACCATCTCCTGTAAAGAAGATATCAAATGCTTTCAAAGGTGAGGTTCTTGTTATGTTAAAACATTTTAGTTACAAATAGTGCATTCATATTTGAAACGATCATATTTCTAGCACTGGAGAGTGAAACAAGGGCCACACCTTACATACACTCACAGATTGAATGCACCGCATCAGTAAAAGGTTATAATGATTAAGCAAACATAAAGAAATAGCTTAAACACGTGCAATTGTGTCCTGTGTTTAATAAATGTTTCCTTCCAAGAAAAAAAACATTTTTTCCAACTCACAATGTAGCTTATTTGCAAGTATTCTGTTTTTCTTTTTGTACATTATGTTTTTAATTTAAGGCTACTTGGTCATGGCTATTGGCCCTGAGGCATTGGTAGCTTATAACTGAAACCTCACTACTCAAACAGGGGCCTGCTGGTCACATCAATTAAAATTTTAAACATGAAGAATGTCAGACAAAGAAAAACAGAAATATTGCTAATGTAGTACACAAATCACAAATTATAAAAGGAAACGAAAAGTAGGAGAGGGGATGGATGACTTAAGCCTTTTACTAATAAAATTTCTCCTTTTTTTTTTTGTGTGTGTGTGGGGTAAATATACAGATGACATGACCCTAAATTCTGATGAAGAAGAATGGAATTCAGTGGATCTAGACCTCTTGCTGAACAGAACAAGACCCATTCAAGCCCTTGAGTTTGATCGAGAGGACTTACAGCATTTGGTTCGTAAGCTCAGACAAGTGAACTCCACACATGATGAAGCTGCCACAGATTACATTGCATCTCTTTGTGAGAACACAAATCCAGAGCACAGATACATTACCGAGATATTTTTAGCATCAGGTCTTCTCCTCAAAGATCTAGGCTCTAGCTCAACATTCATTCAGCTCCATCCATCAGGCCATTTGATCAACCCCAATTTGTTCCTTGTCCTGGAACAAACCAAGGGCAGGATTGAACTTCCAGATGATGAACGAAGCAATGAAAAGATCAATAAATTAAAATTCAATGGGAAAATCCACAGAAAACTCATATTTGATACTGTCAATGAAACCCTTGTCCACAAATTAACTGCAGCGGGTTTTTCTGAACTGGGGATCTCTCCAAACAAGCTGAGACTGAGCAGCCTCACTGGACAGAAGCTTTTGGAAGAGCTGTGTTCAGAGATGGATCATCTCCAAGCTAACTCTGACTACAGCTTACATGATGAGGATGATTGTTTAATAAGCATCTTAAGAGAGGATATGATGCTTCAAACACAAAATTGGGCAGACAACCATTCTGAAATTCCAGGGGTAGTATTAGACATTGAGCGCCTGATCTTTAAAGATCTGATTGGCGAGGTCGTGAGTGGTGAGGTGGCTGGTCTGCCAGGCAGGCGAACCAAGCATTGCAGGCGATTGTTTCCCAAGTAGTATTTCTTCTTCTATTCTCCTCACATCTTCTCATTCCCCTTTTCTCTTTTTGGAGTAAAAGCATAATAATTCATGGATGAGAACTGCATTTCTTTGCTAGTCTGTAAAGCAAATCTCTTCTAGGGTTTATAACACAAAGTTTATTACAATCGATGTAAATACAAGAATACTTTAGCTTTTCAGTTTTTCATTTTACACAGATGGGTTCTCATAAGTGCACCAAAAATGTAATAAATACAGAGTGGTACTTTTTTGTCTGGAAAAAGGAAAATAATTGTATTTCTGCAAAGCTGAAGCAACAGGCAGATTATATTTTCTGAAATGCAATCATAGGAAATGAGCTTGCACTGGAATTCTATGACTAATTTAGTGCCAAAATTGGCTGCACAAGCCACAAATTTCACAAGGTATTTCATTTTGCTGCTACATTTGTAACCTTCACATCCCCACATGGTGCAAAAGTCCAACCCAGAACACTATATCCTCAATTCCACAGGGCCTAAGTTCAAGATAAAGAAAAAAGAATTGTATTTCATTTACATCAATAGTTTTCCATTTATTCAACTCATTAAAAAAATAATAACGAGTCCTTTTCTTATTCAAGAATATTCTATTTATACAAGTGAATACTGAAATATAAGCAAAATTCGGGAGTTGTTTCAAACAATTTAACAATGATGACACATCTTGTTAGTTGCTTACAGGAATTCTAGAATTGTTTCAAACAAAGTCCAATATTCCCCTACACGACTAAACCCACTATCCTTTTTTTGAATCAACAACAAAAATGATTTTATTGATAAGACAAAAGGAAGAAATGATAATAAGGCATCCTCTACGAGTAAAAGCAAATAAAATAAAAGCTAAAGTACAAAACCAAAAACAAAAGTTAACCCAAAAAAAACATTATATGTCACACACCGACAACCAATCTCTAACTAACAAAACAACACCACCTCCCTAAAGATAGGAGTCATCGAAGCCCAAAATGAAGATCAATGCCAAATTTTTTCCCATAAAAAATTCACATCCCAAGCCTTATCTTCAAAAACCCGTGCAACAAGCAGATTATTCTAGCAATGAGGATAGTGGGGACTAAACCCACTATCCTTACCGCTAGTAGAAAGCTTACCAAACTTTGACATATCCACAAACAAGGAGAAGCAAATAACTACAAAAAAAAGTACAACCAACCTTCACAATAATAGTACTAGACATTGTAGTCAAATCGGAAATCGAATCATAAATTTTAAGATTCACAGTATGTAATTTTATGTTTGTATATACATAAAATACACACCTAGTGTTTTTAAAATGAAATAAATCTCAATATTGCTAAGTTGTATGCATGTATGTAATAGTAAAAAGCTACTTTTTGGCTTTTAACCTATTTTGGGTCATATTTTTTATACATTTTTTCAAAAAAAAGCCAAAAAAAGTCAAAAAACCATGTTTTAACCAACTTCCCAAATCAATCCATAATCACCTATACCAGTATAATTAATTCCATGTATTATGTAAATAGAACTAAATCATAGCGAATCGTAATTTAAGATTCAACAACATGAATTGAATCGTGAAGATTCTAACAGCCACGGAACTACTACCAGATATTAAAGGCACCAAATCAGCCAACAACTCCATCCAGCACAACTAAATCCAGCAAATACCCATCAATACCAGATATTGAAGGCACCAAAATACCCTTAAAAATAGCATTAAAAATAAATAAATAAATAATAATAAAAAAAGTAGTTACAAGGAGGTAGCCAAAGGCTTCACCACCTTACTCAAGTAACAAAACTCCAAAGAAGACCTTTACTTGTCTAGCTGGCACCCTAGAAGTCCAAACCAAACAGGGAAAAGCCTGGCACTGTGCTGGAGATGCAATTTCCAAAGAATAGCCCTACTTTACCAAAAATCATAGAAAATTAGAAAATAAGTAGAAAATTAAATAAGATGAATTGGATGGGGAAATATTTTTGGGATCAACACTCACAGTCAATCATGTTGGCAGGGCTTTACATATATATATATATATTTTGGGGGGAATTTACATCACCAGAGCCTTTAAAAATAATGTTTGCAGCGATGAATTGAAGCTAAACAATTAAACTCCATCAATAGCCTGCTAAAGACCCAAACCATAGAGTACTTAGTACTGATGCCACAGAGAGAAATGTTTTAAATCTCACATTGATACCAAGTTAGATTTAACAATAAAAAGAAGAATATGAGAAAGGAGGAGAAGAAACAGTGTCTGATGAAATGGTCATCTGTAAACTGTAACCATAAGTATTTCCATCCAAACAATCCGTGTCTTGAAGTGTCTAAAATATTCTTTTATTTAATTTCTCTAATCTTCCCTCCCATTACCCACCACCAGCAGCACGATCCTCTGTCTCTCACTGTGCCAAGAACCACCATCCACCACCACCTAGCACCCTCGCATTTCTCTCTACCCAAAACCACCACCACTTTTCTTTCTCCCTCTATTAAGACAGCCCCCTCCCCCCAACTACCCTCACTGTACCAAATGCCGCCACCGCCACCCTCTCACTTCTACTCTCAACCCAACTTGCCACTAACACCCAAAAATCTATCTTCAAAACCCATAAATATTGCATTTATGCATGATGTGTTGACTTTAAACAGATATGAACCTAAATATTTGGAATATAAGTAAAAGCAATGAACACAAAATGATATTCCCTTGGCTAGCTCTTTAGGTTGAGTTCCTGTGGTTGTTACTCCATTTTGGACATACATCATTAGTGAAACAATTAATGGATTTCAATATTAAAGACATCAAGAAAATATAGATCATGTTAATTGTCTAGTTCAGCACCAAGTCATTGCACTAAAAAACAAGGTTTGTCAATTTTGCTACAGGAAACCCTCCAACCAGAAAGCAGTAGGCAAAAAATATTGAGCTAAAGTATTACTGGATTACTATTAACAAATGACATTGTATCTTTATAAACAAATACATATATCTACCAGCATGTATAAATATTTTTAGTTTATTAAACAACATATAAAAGATTGTATGTTAATTAATTAATTTCATTTGATTTACTACTAATTACTTTGGATAATATGTTTGCTTAACAGTATATGTTGCCAATACCATTTATTTTAATTATTATTCTATTTCTCAAAGTTTTCATATAATTCACCGGCATCAAATGACAGAGCAAATACCATAGTCATACTCGTATGACTCAGATGCGAGCACTACCAAGCAGAGAAAAAAAATGGCACAATTATTAGCCCCCAACTCTCATCATCATTTTCAAATCATTTTTTTCTTTTTCTTTTCAAGAATCACCAAGAAAGGTAGAAAATACACAAGATGAGAGTTTAATGAAATGACGATACTATAGTATAATGGTTATTAAAGGAGATTTCCTGTTCTCTCTAAACAGTTGATAATGTTAAAGCTATTACAAAAATTAACTTCCAATTAAAAAGTTTTCTATAAATAGAATTGAAAAAGAAAAGAAAAAAAACCCTTGAAACAATGAAAACATACCTGGAAAAATGGCAAGCCATTTAATCATTCGAGCTTCAAGTCCAGATTTCAGCCTTTGTAACTTCCTGAATTTATTCCAAATTCTACACAAGAGTTTACTTCATTTTTGTTCTTGACTTGGAACTTTTCATCTTCTTTTTTTTTTTCTATTTCTCAAATTAAATCAGAATGCCTTTTTCCTACTCTTTTCTGCAATGTTTGCCCTCTACTTCTTTCTGCACCCTGAACATAACTAAGGGGGTGTTTGGGAAATGCTATTTTTTGGCTTTTTGGGCTAAAATCTACAAAAAGACAAAATAGGCTAAAATAGCCAATAAGATAAAATATCACATCAAACCCATAATCATTTCACTTTTTCTCTCACAAACATCACATTCAACTACAAAAAAATCCAACTATCTTCCCAAACACAAATTTTAGCCTATTAAAATAACCAAAACGCTACTAAAATAGCAACTTCCCAAACACTCACTACATCAATCCAAAGTTAATGGTGGAATTCAAAAGCAGCATAAAAGCCAAGGAGTGCCAAGGAATATGTGGTAGGAAGGAAACTTCATTTAATCAAGGTGAAAACTATCAAAGAAAATACTAATACTAGCATTCCCCAAAACAACTATAATTAGAGAATCATGAGAAAAGAAGTTGAATAAGCAAAAATCCTCACTTAGGATCTCTCTAATCTTTTGCCAATTGATTATAAGCAATTTTATTTTTGCATCCCCTGCTGGCAGGCATGAGCACCACACACCCTAGTGTTTATCGTTGGCCTATGATCTCATCACCAACAATTGATGTCTGTGGAGACATATATAAAATTCTCCTCACCTAACTTGAAGAGTGGGTCATGTTTATTTACAGTTTCAATCTCTATCTCTAAACATAAGTATCTAAATACAATAAATAAATATTTAATGCTTATGAATATAACCTCTCATTTCATCAAACTACATCAATTCCTTGCTATAGAAAATCTAGAAAGACTGGTCCCAATTAGAAAATTTTAAAGAAAGTTTTGGTTTGTGAATATGCTCCCAATGGAGGAAAGCAACACAGCAGAATCCCTTCTTTAGATCTTCACTTCTTATTTCTCATTATTTTCTGTGCCACTTCTATTGCAAAGTGAAACAAGAATTAATAAGTCTTTGGAGTGAAAGAACTAGTACAAGAATTATTTGGAGTGAAGCAAGCAAAAACTCTATTTGCTCAGAGATATGGTTTCTAGCTTTGATATTGATTGCCCCTTCAGGTACACAAATGACCGCACCCAAAAGGAGTGTTTAATACACAAGGCGGTTGCAAACGAAATACAGGAAAGCCTAGGAGAACTTTGATTAAGGTGATAAGAACAAACATTACTATCTTGAAGTAAACTGAGGATATGATTGTGAAACAACCAACTGGAGGAAATAGATCTATGTACCCAACCCTCCGTAATTGGATGAGACAAACGCTGATTGAGTTCAATTCTGTTTATTAGAGATATGTATATGCCAGTGGTTGTATAGCTTATAGGATTCAGGATTTTGGGTGTGCACATGTTTCACCCCATTTTTAGTGTTCTGTTTATAATACACTACTTATTAAAAAAACATTAATCCTTTAAGCCATCTATTGCTCAAGGATGAGCAAGAAAATTCCTCAATGCTCTTTCTTTTGTATTATTGTAACCAGATTTCATGGGCAGAACATACAGGAATCAAAACGGTTTGTAAAACTGTAAGTTTTGACTTAAACAAACAAATGTAAATTTAAGCTGAAATTCCTCACACCATTCAAAATTCTATTCTAAGTTGCTCAAATAGAAAAATATTAAAAATGAATAAAATGGTTTAAATGAATCCGATAAATGGTTTTTCAAAAAAAAAAAAAAAACACCAGAAAGGAGGAAACCAAAAATTAAGTCACCACTCACTCGCTCCCAAAATTATCAAACTAGTCAAACAACTGAGCCACCGCTTCCCAACAAAAGTAAGTAGTCAAGCCAACTGAACCACATCCAGTCTTCCACATTTCAGCTTCTCATGTTCAGACAAAGGAGAACAATATACTCCTGCCACCTATATTTTGAAGAATAACCTAATATGAAGTTGATTAAGCAATCTGCAAGCCAAAAAAGTATTCAACTTTCATGCATAATTTGTTTGAAGAATAAGCAAATAAGTGTAACAAATGTGATTTGCTTTTATGTTAATGACATGTTTATGCAATGCTGGAAACAAACATTATGATTATATAGACTGCATTCTAGACATCCAGAAGCTGAAGATACCAACATATCCATCCAGTAACAGATCATAAAGAAATAACAAGAGTTTCAATTAGAAAGAATCAGGAATGACAAGGTTCTATTACAGCCACTATCAAAGACATACCTCCGAACTTGTTAAATTCTAGCAGTCTGTAATGTGCATATACAGACAACTATATGATCCTCAACTTTGACTACCCTGGAACCAGTATCTGCTAGACTGCTACCAGTTTTCTAAACAAGTATACAAATTCTAATCAAACCAACCTAATTTACAATTGGGCCAACTCTTGTGGGTTTTCTATAGATTCCTTCAGAATTTGCTCGGCCCTCCTTTTCTTGTTGTCCTTCTCATTAGTATCCCCAAACCAGGAGTTGATTTTGTCAATACCCTCATTACGTATGCTTGATGTGCCTGAGGACTTCTTTCCAATCCCGAACTTAAATTGCACAGTAGACCTTGTGTTCAGAAGGACCTTTTTCCCATCCTCTTCAGAATCGCATAATGTGTTCTTCATTGCTTCAATAGCTGGAGCAAATGTCTCCAACACCGAAACATGATTCTGCACAACCACACTGTTATTCGCTGCAGCTTCATCCAAGAGTTTAGGTGGAAGCACCACTGAAGCCACTTCCGTCTCTCCTATTCTCAAAGGGGCTGCAAGAAATGGGTTACTTTCAGCTGCTTGTTTAGCCTTGGCAGCATCTCCTGGGTCAACAGCTGTTGGTACTTCAGACCCATTACAAGCCAATTGCTGCTGCAAATTCAACAAGGTCGTTTCCACCTTCCTCTGCTCTTTACTAGGCTCAGTTTTATCAAACGGAGTATCTACTTCTCTGCCCTTCCGCGAGGGCGAGCGTGTACAAATCTGCGGATCAGGAAATGCAGGCAACCATGAAGGAATATGCTCACTGGGTGATACTTCAGTAACTTGTGCAAAACTAAGTATTGGGTTTCGGTCCTTAATGATGGGAAAACTGGGAATTGAACATGGAAATGGAATTTCCTCAGCATCACCAACATACTGAGTAATCTCCCGAACTATACCTGAACCAGCAGGACAACAATTAATGTCGGAAGCACCCGAAAACCCCTGCGATGATCCCAAATCTTCCAACCCATGAATTATATCAAACACGTTACTCTCTGACCTACCAGACAAATTCGCATAGAAATTTGCACTCTTCCCTATTTCACGAATATATCGAACGGCCACGTCGGACAGCGTATTAAGGGCCGACTGCTGGAAGCTCTGAAATCCTTCACTCTCGCATACTTGCGCTACAGCAATCTTGGCGATAGCTTGGGCAAAATCGTCTGATTTCTTCTTTGACTTGCCATGCTCACACTCTCTTCCACTCTCTCTACCACCATTGCTCATATTCAACACTTCATATCAATTCAATTCAAATGAAGTAAAATTCAAAGGAAAAAAAAAAAAAAAAGACCATGACTTTTCAAAGAATTCCACAAACATCGCATTATCGATGACCAATCATAGCTTCAACAGAGCGAACGATTGAAGAACAAAAAACCCTAGAATGTTGCATTTCACAATTGAACAAAGTAATAGCGAAATCAGATGTAGCACATGCTTACCAGTAATTTTTAGGGTTACTGCGATTGATTCTTGAGCTCACTAGTAATTTAGCGAATCGTTCAATCTCTATTGAACAACGATAAATGTTATCCCCATCCAGAGAAAGACTAGTGAGATTAGCTGAGTTAGGGATTTGATTGGAGTTGTGGAAGGTTTATAAACCCTAGCAAAACCCTGGATCGAAAGAAAGAGATAGAGCTAATTGGGGTAACCAGAGAGAGAGAGATTTAAGTTAGGGCGTGTTTGTTACTTCTTGACGGCGAGCTGTGGGGGGTACAAGAGAGTTAACGAGATCCCTTAAAGAAAGGGAGACAGACGGACATGAGCAGCCGCATCCGATGCCACCTGTCTAAGGTCTGGTTTAGGATGTCAGAAAAAATTTAAAAAATTAAAAAATTATTAAAAAAATAAAATAAAAAAATCATTATTATTCACAAATTAAAAATATAAAAAAATTAATATTTATAATATTTTAATACAAATCAATTTTAGGGTTGGTTTGGCATAAATTAAATAATTCAAAAAGTCAAAAAGTCACTATCCTATTTAAGTCACATCACCTCTCTAACACATCACATCAAACCCAACCCAAACCCAACCCATATAAGCCAATAAGTCAAAAAGTGTACTTTTTTAGAACATCCCAAACCAACCCTTATACTGTTCTCGGTACTGAATTCATGGGAAAGTACCATGAAAGGAATAAAAAAAAATTATATATATATTCACTAAGTTGGACAGTAATGTTGGGCCCGTAGAGGTCCACAACGAATCCCGTTTTGATAATTCAAACCTTGAATTGTATAGAACTTGTCCAGTATTATATGCTTGTAAAAAATCACGTTGATCAGATATCGCTAACTACATGATCAAATCAATTTTGTATAAAAAATAGATAGTGTTATAGTTAATAGTTGACAAAAAAACTAATACGATCAGATAGTTATAGATATCTGATCAACGTGATTTTTTATAGATATATAATACTCGACGAGTTGTACACATTGAACGGTTCTGATTAGCAAAATGGGACCCGTGGTGGGCCCCACTGGCCAAAGAGCACTGTCCAAATGGTTGCCCGAAAAGGAGACAACAATTTCCTATTACACGCAAACCTTGCTGCCACCGTACAGCTTACACTGTCAAAACTTTTCGTACACATTAATTCATATAATTTTTTAATACACATTTTTTCGTAAAAAGTCAAAAAGTTAACTCAAATATCCATTTTTTTCCTCAATTTTTTAGTCCAAAAAGACAAAGAGTGCACTTATTTAGGACATCTCAAACAACCCCTAAGTTAAATTTTTAATTTTTTAATTTTAGAAAATTGTAAATGAATTTTTATTTTTCACAATACATTTAAAAAATTAAAATATTTATATATAAGTATTAGAAGAGTACAAATATTATCACTTTATTTGGTTTTGTAATTTCTAAAAGAACAATGTTATATTCACCGAATATAGTTTCGTTTGAATTGCTCGAATTTGTTGATGCCGATCGTCTAGATGATAGGGTGACGATCGCGGTAGACGAGAGTAAAACCGGTGGCATCAATAAATTCGGGCGATTTTGGACCATAATAATTTGGTGGATAAATCATTTCACTTTTTAAAAATAATTTTTAAGTTTTTAATTCATATTTTAAATTTTTAGTATTTTATTTATTTTTAAATTCACTTAATTTAGATACATTTGAAAAATTATAAAATTTTCTCACTAAGTACAAAAAAAAGTTAAACAATCCAAAAAAATAGTACATTCTCATTTTTTTTTGTATATATTAAATTATTTTTGAATTTCTTCACAAATATTTTATTTTTGAAATGGAAAATTTAACCATAAATCCTCCTACCTTCCCTTTCTGGTTAAAAGGACAAAAAAAAAAAAAATTAGTACTTTCAAAACTCTCTCATAATTATAAAGTCTCCTATAAAATACAAAATTTATTATTTGAATATTTTATTTGACCATTATCCCTCTCTCTCTCTCTCTCTCTCTCACCAACTCGATGGTTGTTCATTGTCTTCACCATTTTCATTGTTTATCGGCGTCGTTCATCCTTACCACTGGCAACCATTTTTACCGTCAAACTACCGCTATTATCTCAGATTTGATACTTACGAACTCATATTTGAGATCAATAATTTCAGATCTGAGATAATAAAAAATAAAAATAAAAAACCTAGATTTGATAGAAAAATGAGAAATCAAGATATTGTAATGAAAAATCAAGAGTTTTTTATATGTTTTTTCATAGATCTAAAAGTAAAATTTGATTTTGGTTCGTTCATTTAGTATATACTATATTTTTGTAACAATAAAATTTTACTTTGGTTACATGCTGATCTGCTTAACGATAGTAAAATTTTACTTTGAATCATAGTAAATTTTACTCTGATTCAGAATAAAAATTTTCTCTCTTTTTTTTGTTTGATTACAGAATAAAGTTTATTATGATTCAACGTAAAATTTTACTCTAAAATAAGCTACGATGATGGTTTTACAAGATAGTGTTGTGTCATAAATCAGAGTAAAATTTTACTGTTAAAAGAATAGAGTATCATGAAAAGAAGAAAGAAAGATAGAGGATAGAGAGATAGAGTTCGAAAACAAAGGATCAAGAGAAGGATGAGAAGAAGGAGGAGAGAGAGTGAGAGAGAGAACAAGAGAGAGAGCATAAATGGTGAGTGACACACACATATATAGAGAGAGAGTACGAACCATCAAAACCAAAAAGAGAGAGAAAGAGAGAGAGAGAGAGAGAGAGAGAGAGGGTGAAGGATTTCAAATTTGAGATTTGCAAACCGTTGCAAATCGTCATTTTCCGACAAAGACGACCGTGAATGATTTCAAATATGAAGTTGTGGATATAACAAGTAATGATGGTGATGAAGTAGGTAAGAAAAAGAGTTCCATGGTGAGTGGTGGTGGCGCCGATGGAGAGTAGCGATGGTGCCGATGAAGAGCAACAATGATAAGAACGAGACAAAGAGAATAGAGATTAAGATGAGAGAGAGTGATTGCAATCTGATACACATACACACATAGATATTATAATAAAAGAAATAAGTTTTAAAATACTATGAAGTTTTGAAAGGATCTATATAATTATTGTCCAAATTAGATATTGAGGGGTCTATCACCAAATCTCTCTTTTTAAATATATTTAGATATTTAGATTAGGCACTTTGAATTTTTTTTTTACAAATTTTACTAAAATATTAGAAATAAAATTACCAAAAAATAAATCCAAAAAAATTAAAAAATATTTTTAAGAGCTTATAAACTTTTTATCTAGAAGGTGGGGGATTCCCTCAAATGGAGGGACAGAGTATTGAGGGCCCATTTGGATAGGAGGAGGAAACTTGCTTAAAAGGAAAGGCTTTTCTTGGAAGAGATTTGCCTGTTTTTCGATTGTTCATATAAATGGATTAAAAATTTTACTCAAATATTAAAAATAAAATTACCAAAAAATGCCCTCAAAAAAATTAAAAATTAAAAATTATTTTTAAAAGCTTATAAGTTTTTTAATCGTAGAAGGTGGGGGATTCCCTCCAATGGAGGGATAGAGAGTATTGAGGGCCCATTTGCATAGGAGGAGGAAACTTGCTTAAAAGGAAAGACTTTGCTTGGGAGAGATTTGCTTGTTTTTCGATTGTTCAAATAAAAGGATTAAATTATGTAGTTGGCCTGCTCTATGTGATGTTTGTGAGAGAAAAAATAAAACGATTATGGGTTTGATATGATATTTTGTCTTATTAGTTATTTTAATATATTTTGTCTTTTTATGAATTTTAGTCAAAAAAAAAAAAAAATAGCCTTTGCCAAACAAAGCCTATTAGTGTTTCTAAAATAAAAACTTTATAAACTCTTCATGTGCATCACATGTGCACTTTTCATAGTTTATTTATAAAAGTTTGAATTAAGTAACAACAAATTTTACCTAGTCTCCAACAATGGTTGTCATAACTCAAATTAGACAAGAAAAAAAGAAAAAAGAAAAAAGAAAAAATAGTCAAATTCGTTAAAATTGTCTGACCATCCAAATATATGACATGATTTTTATTTTTATTTTATTTTTTCACTTCACTTGCTAATGAAAATAAATTAAAAAAAACTCGAGTTAGAAATTCGAAAAAGAGAAGGAAAAAAAAAAAAAAAAGAGTCCTAGGTTTTGCACCATTAGAAAATTTGTCATATAACCTTATTTTAACAAAAAGAGCATACCTACAACCAATTGAAGCCGATAGAGGTTTCAGAAAAAATAAATCAAAGAAAACCCGAGCAAAAAATTAATAAAGTACTCTTAGATTGTGCCCCATTAGGGACCTTGGGTATGCTTAACAGTGTTGTGAATGCCCTTTCATAGAAGGAGTTTTGGAATTCTCTATCGCTTTCGCCCATCAACATTGAATAAGCTAAATCTCCCTCTAGAAGAAATCGTCTTTTTAAGGTTAAGTTTGGTAACTTAAAAATAATCTGTCTTTTTATCTTTTTTCTATCACATCACCTCTCTATTTTTCTGCACATCTTTTCGTAAAAAGACAAAAAGTGCACTTATTTAGGTCATCCAAACAACCCCTAAATTTCAAATCTTCACTACTAATCATGTATTCATTTTCTTATTCTACTATGGCAAGGTCAAGTAGGTTTATGTTAATGGTGGTGTTTGGGAAGTGTTTTTTTTTTTTTTGTTTTTTTTGTTAAAAAAAACACTAAAAGACAAAATTGGTTAAAAAACTAAGAAAACAAATCCAGACAAAATGTCACATCAAACCCATAATCATTTCACTTTTTCTCTCATAAATATCACATCTAATTACAAAAAAACCCAACTATCTTCCAAACACAAAAATTTTAACCCCCTAAAATAATCAAAAACTTAAAAAACCTACTAAAATAACAACTTCCCAAACACCGCTTCGTTTGGAAAGTAGGTTGGCTTTTTGACTTTTTGATTTTTTTTTGACTATTTTAGCCTGGGTTAAAAAGTTTGGTTTGGGAGGACTTTTTAGCTTTTTGACTTTTTTTGTGAGAGAATAGTGTAATGATTATGGATTTGATGTGATGTTTTGTTTGTTATGGCTAAAATAACATATTTTATCTTTTGTGACTAAAATAGCCAAAAAAGCCCATAAACCATCTTCCCAAATAGAGATTGTAGATTTCATTCTAATAAATGATTCTCATGGGGAACACAGTTTGAATTTTTTTAAAAAATTCAAAATTTGATGTTTATAATAAAATAAATCTTAAAATTTTAATTTTATCAATTTAAACTCTAATTTTTTAATTTATTTTTAATCTAAATTATCGGTCTATTTTTGTTAAGTAAAATTGACTAAAAAAATGATATTTCAATCATTATACTCAACGAAAAATAATATTTTAAGCATTTTATATATACTTAACAAGTATCATTCATTTTCTTCTTTCTTTTACGAATTGATTTAGCATGGATAAATAAAATAGTTGTTCCAAACCGACCACTCATTCTCCTTTGTCCTTGGCTAATAGAATGTGAATTATTTAGTTTGGAATTGAATAACAGATGTAAGGTTGGCCAGTTGAAAAGATCATTTATGCGAATATTCAAATTAATCAAACACCGATAACTACAAGATTAAATCACAAAATAATGTCTTCTCCAATGCAAGATAACAAGAAAAGACAGATCACAAAATCTAAAAGTAATTTTGGCTTTCGTAGAAAAAGAAAACAAAACAGTAGGGGGACCTCTCCTATGTCGGCTTTGTGGTCCCTTCTCTTACATAGAAGAAGATGGCATACTCTGAAACCCTAATTAGCTTGTATGTGCTCCTCTTCTTCTTCTTCTTCATTAAACATTAAATAAGCTCCACAGTATTTTTTATTTTTATTTTTTACATTTGATGCCACTTGGAAAAGGGATCCTTTAATCTTGCTCTTAAAACCTGTGGCTCTGCTAAGATTATTGTGTTGGATCTTGTCCAATGTTGACAGTACTGCCTACAATCCCACTCATCTGTAATTACTCACCCATATAGCAACATACAACTTTCTTCAAGTTCAATAGATTATTTATGCTTCCATCAATGTGGAGATTCTGGATAAAAAAAAAAAAAAAGAAACTTGACTGTCCATTCATAATCAGTACTTCAGGGTTTTCAAGCTTTCAGAGATCAAATAGTGTTCATGGGAGAGAAGTGCATATATTGGGTGACCTAATAAAGAGCAATGCTACTTACACAAAACTCAGAAAAATACGCATAATATTGTTTAATGTATGTTTACACTAATTTAAAATACAAAATTAAATCTAAATCACATTATTTTTTTGAGTATATTTTTGTATATTCTACGCAGATATCTATCAAATAACTATTTACTAGTGATGACTCTGGTCAACAAAAAAAACAATGAGCAACTCTTATCTCTCACTAATTTGATCAAGTAATGTCAAATATCATGGAATAAAATTTAAAACTCTCATTAGTTAATGATTCCATTATGTAATATCACTCTCATATAAATAGATATTTATTTTTTGGAAAGGAAAATGGAAAAGGAATGGGAAATATAAATAAAATATACTTACATTTTACCTAATTTCACCTACATTTTCCCTTTCTTTTTCAAATTCCTTCTCAAATCTCTCAACTAAATACAATATTACAGTTCAATTAGGTTACAACCACAAAGCACCAATGCAGTGAGATGTCTCGTGATCATAGGCAGCACAAGTTGACATTGGGTGAACTAAACAATGCCACCGTACATATATGCTTCCGATTTACCACTCCCTAGATATCAAGTACATAGAAAATTTTCTTTTTCCCTACACCATTCTTGTTTCTCTGGAAAATAATTTCTTGTACTAAGTGTATGGCAGCCACATTTAAGATGGGTCAAACAAAATAGTTACACTTCAGAACTTTCTACTGTTCAACTTCAAATAGCTTTCTTTTTGGGGTATCAAAACAAAATATAATGACATAAAAATATATAATATGGTCTCATCTTACCAGTATTCAAGCCATTCAAGATTCTGTAGTGCAATGTATAGCTCTTGCATTTGTTTCCCCAAATGCTTGATTGAGCAAAGTTTATGAAATGAAACACGAAAACATCACCGCGATCACTACAACAAAGAAAGGTTGTTCACTTCCAAGAATATCATAGAAGTCTCCAATTTATAAAATTGGACATCGATTCATTTTGGAGGAAACTCGTCATTGTTATTTGATTGCCTTCCACTACTATCTCGAGACCGGATAAGCATGCTCAAGTGGAGGGGTCTCATGGATTGGCCTATAGAATTTGACAAGGGATTTTGTGAACTTGAGCTCAACATCTGAAAGTGGTTGATTTGTTTTGGATCAAACTCAATGTTTGAAGGAAAATAGGATTGCGCTGTCCCGGGTGGACATACAAGAACTTGAGACCCAAATGGAAGAGACAATGATGGTGGAAATGGCACAACATTGAAGTCCTGGATATCTTCTGTTTGGGTTGTACTTGTATATCCATGGCTTCCTATATGAGAAAGAGAAAAATTTGAAGGATCCCAACGATAGAAAGAATTGTATGGCGCAAAATTGTTAAGCAAATTGGGTATGGAAGAATAGGTAGGTCTGGGGAAAAAGTTATTAGATGAAACATTTCCACCATTAGCTTCATTAAGATTATCTTGCTTTTCTTCCTCATTTCTTTGATTCCAATTTTCTTTCTCAACCGGTGTTTCTGTTGCAACCTCCTTAGATTTATCATTCAAGGTAGCATTCGAATTCCAAAAACTTGACCCTTGTAGTCCCAATGGAGTGTCCCAATTGATATTGTTACCAATCTTAAGGCCTTCTTTGTCATGATTTGTTATCATTGGTTGATGATTTTGGCCAAATTTGAAGTTTCCTGGTGGTATTTGGAGGGGAGGGAGTTCATCAATTTCATGCTTAGCTTCATTCAGCAACCAATCAACCACCTTGCTGGGCTGATTAAGACCTAGCCTTTCTTGAAGATCATACAATTGAATGGCAGTTGGGACCGAAAGCCTTACCCGTCTATCTCTCAATCCTCTCACAGTGCAGACTTTGCTGTGCCGGTCCTTTCCTCCAAAAGCTCGCGAGACGGGCACAATTCGTGGATTATTCAGCTTTGACCATGGTGTTTTTGAACTACATGAAGCCTTAGAGTTGTTCTTCCCATCAACTGTGTTGCCTTCCTGTTTTGTTGTAAGATCTTCTTCTCTTGAAGTTGTAATCATCTTATGTCTCTCATTATCGGTGCAAAAAAAAGCAAATGACCGACTGAATTGCCTCAGGTTGCAGGTTCCTCAGATTTTTCTTTTCAGTCTCCTCGAATGGCCTTCCTCATATAAAGTTCCTTACAATTTCCTTCTTTATGATCCATAGAAAATAAATAAATAAATGAGTATTAATAGAGAAGCAATGATATAATACTGTAATCACAACCCTACTTGTCAAAAACATACACAAACTAGGTTGGTCAAAGCTCATATACCCTAAATGAAATTAGCATCTACCAGAGTGGATTTGCATAGCCTATGAGTTTCACATATATTCACAGAATCACACAAAGCAAGGGATGATATTCTGTAGCTAGATTGATCAATTGCTTAACAAGTTCTCAAGTTAATGGCAAGTGTTAAGTGCTACAATCAATTTTATGATGATTTGATGTGAGTGAATTGGAACTATACAATGATTTGATGTTAGTCATAGAAAATAGTCAAGATTACAAGTGAGAGCGCCTACTTGATGAAGAAATTAAACTCATCATGATGATAGATCATATATATAACAAAAACTGATGTTTTAAATTATTATGGTACGAGGCAAACTTACATCTGCAGGGTTTCAGATTTTGGTATGGCACTCCTCTTGAATAGTTGCAACTTCCTGAATTTGGTATTCAACTCCACCAAGCTAGCGGTGCATATGATTAGGTTGTCTAAAGTGAGAAAATTCACTTTCATGGGAGAGAATAAACTTACTGAGAACTAGGTGCAGATTGAGAAAGAGAAGATGCCGGAATTCAACCGACCATGCCCACAGAAAAATAAAGAAAAAAGCATGGTGAGTGCACGGCCACGTGGCAGACCTTGGCATCTATCCATTTTATTTTATTTTTTAATCGGCAAATGTTAGTTGTTAGTTGTTAGATTAGTACCTATGGAAAAAAATTTCTCACCCTTGGCAAAGCACACCTGAGTCCTTGTACTCCCTTAATTCAATTCCCCTAAGAGGAATTGAACCCATGACTTCTTTGGGATTAAGCCTTAAGGAAGGCATGGTGGCCAATTAGATTAGGCCTAATCTAATAACTAACAACTAGGCTCGGCATCTATCCATTTAATGTGCAGAGTCAAAATCTTACCATTTCTTTTCTTCTTGTTGAGTTGCAGCTGTATAATGGGCTATAAATTTTGTATGAAACATATGTTTATTTGTTGAGATAATATTGTTCTATGCAAACAAAGTACATATAATTTGGACTGGGGACCATCGTGATCACCACTCTGCACACTTCGAAGAAAAAAAAAAAAGTTGCACCTAATGCTTCATCCACAATTACAAAAGGCATTGTTGTGATTGAAATTCCCTTCACATGGGTTGACAAACGCATGCTTGCTAGCAATGATATGATCTTCATGTAATTAAACCTCCAAAATAGTTTACATTTAAAATAAAATAAAAATGACAAATGCACAGGCTGTCGCTAATCCTGCTTTAGCAGGTGCCTCTTGCATTTGCATGTCTTTTAAAAATAAAAAATAAATAAAAATATTGCATTCAATCATATGTTAAATAGTGTAAATCAAGAGATAATTAAGAGATAATAATAGGGCATTAATGGGATAATAATATAACAAAAGGCACTTAATAGGGCCATTAATGGGATACTCAAAAAGTTGGTCTTAATGGTCTTTTTAACAGCATTTTTTCTGGTTGATGTGTCTGATAGCTACAGATTGATTGCAACGGGACCAACATGCTGATGAGTAGAGAGAGGACCACACAATGTTCCTGCAGCTGTGAGATTTTTGCATGGAGCAAGTTGAAGAGAGTGTTAAATATTATCACTCCCCACAAAATCAAAAATGCTTTGGTCGGTTATTAAACCACATAGACGTGTAGAAATTTCTTTCTCTACTTTGAAAAGGATCTCAAATATGTGCTTTTCCAACTTCTTTAATGAATTAGGTGTTCTCCAACTTGGAAGATTGGATAGTGTCGTAAAAGAATTAAGCTATTGAAATTTGGCTCCTGTTAAGTTGTTAAAAATTGGTTCAACATTGATTCATTTATTACCAATGTCTCTAATAGTTGATCAAAGATTATTTGTTTTCAAATCTTCCCATCATTTGTCGTTAAATACTTATAATCACTAAATCATTGAAAACCTGACCTGATTTAAAATGTTTAAAAAAAATATATTGAGTTGTGTTTATTGGTAAATCCCATTTTATATTTTAAAATTTTATTGCAATAAACACATTTGTTAGTAAAAGAAAATTTATGAAACTTGTTAATTTATATAAAAAAATTTACAAAATCTTTTGGTCAGAATACGCTTAGTCGTGTACTATCATCATCTGGACCCCAACTAGCCGCACCCACTTACACCGACCCATATGTATTATATGCTTTCTCAATTTCTTTCTTGTTTAAACCATCCAATCCAACCCCTTTGTGAATCATCTATGAAGCAGACAGAATGTTTGGTGCATATGGAATTGTTTATAATTCATTTTATTTTTAAAAATTTGTGTGAGAATATTTAGTCAAATAGTTTAAATAAATTTATTATTAAGAAGTGAAACTTATTATTGAGAAGCGGGTAGAGAAATACTGATTCACTTTTATTAAGTAATTGAAAGATAAGGAAAACTCCATTAATATGTTTTATGATTTCTCATTTGTTGGGAGCACCATCAAGTAGATAATGCTACATGTACTCCCAGATAGCACCGACTCAAATTTTTAGATATTTTAGGCTAAACATCAGACTTTATTTTATAGGACTTTAAAAAAATTGAGGTCTTTAATAATAAATTATTTTTTTATTTTTATTTTTATTTTTATTTAATTTAGTGAATCTTAGGCAGAGTTAAATCATCTAATAATTGGGTCACCCCTCCTCCATGACTATTTAATAAATTCACATGTGAAAATATTCTTTGTACGTAGCCCTATCAATTATCTTAAATTATGCATGGCAGTACATTTTATTAAAAAATTTAGTCAAAAAGTTAAAAAATACTATAAAAAGTCAATATGTACTTTCTATATTGTTAGGTCCCTTTATTGTCAAATCCTCGTACAAACTTTGTTTTAATAAAGTTGTAATTTTGCCTAGTTTTTTGTCTTTCCCGCTCGAGCGGAACCATTGGCGCTCGAGCGTAATATGGGATGTCTCAGTAGTTTGTCAGGTCTGTAAAAATACTGAGATGTGTGATTTCGCGCTCGAACGGGTTCTCCAGCGCTCGAGCGGAACTCTGTTTTGTCACACGTATGTTTTGTTGAAGCCGCTCGAGCAGAGATCGCGGATTTTGTTCTCCTATATATATCTGTTTAGGCTGATGTTAGGGTTTACTTTTTCTAGATCTTATTCAAGAGTCCTAGGGTTTTGTTTGAGATTTTCTTCTGAGGTTTTTGTGAGTTTTCCTTGATAAAATTGAATGAGTATTCAACTTATGAATTGAGAAGCGCATATCAAGGAGATTGTTCGTATACATACAAGAGAGTTCTCTTCGGTGGATTCCGAAGATTCAAACGTGGAGTTTCAAAGGAGTTTGATTCTGTACGTAGTCGTTTATTCAACAAACGAAGTTGTGGATTCAACTTCAGATCAATCAGTTCTGAGACGAAGGCGTGGTGAAAGAGTTACAGAAGGTGTGAAGACAAATTGACTGAGTTGGGTAATTTGTGTATTATCTTTGTAATCTTTCTTTCTTCAATAGTAGATTGATTAGTGGCGTTTCACCCGTGGTTTTTTATTACAATTGAAGGTTCTTCAATTGTGGTTTTTTCCACGTAAAAATCGTTTGTGTCGATTTATTGTTTATTCAGAAAAATAACAATCTAAATCACGTTCGTAAGTGCTTAATGGTTTAGATTGCGTGTTTTGAATAATTGGGATTTGGAATATTTTAATCTTGATCTAATCACGAATCACTTAGGATTTTCAATTGGTATCAGAGCAGGTCACTCTTTGTTTTTATCAAAACTATAGAAGTGTAATTTTGTGTGACTAGCATTATGGATTCTATTCATGAAGGTAACTCGACTCATAGACATCTTTTACTTGACGGTACAAACTATTCTTATTGGAAAGCTCGTATGAGAGCGTTTTTAAAATCCATCGATGAGAAAGTTTGGCACTGCGTGATCTATGGATGGAGTGAACCTATTGTCACCATTGATGGTGTTGATATTCCTAAACCCCTTGATAAATGGGACACAACTGATTACCAAAACTCGAGTTGGAACAGTAAGGCTCTCAATTCCCTGTTTTGCTCCGTCACACCTGAAGAGTTTCATCGTATCTGCAAGTGTGAGGTAGCAAAAGAGGCTTGGGACATTCTTGAAACGATTCACGAATGTACTATTTCTGTCAAAAGGTCAAAACTTCAACGTCTCACCTCCGCCTTTGAAACACTTTTTATGCGCGATGATGAGACGTTTGATGATTTCTATGCAAAACTTAGTGATATCGTGAATTCCTGTTTCACACTCGGGGAAAAAATCCTGGAAGCTAAAGTTGTTGGAAAAATTTTGAGGTCCTTACCCGAGAGGTTCCAATCAAAAGTGACAGCCATTGAGGAGGCTCAGAATGTTGATACCCTCCAGCTTGATCAATTGGTTGGAAACTTGCAGACTTATGAAGCCCACCAGATTTCAAAGAAAAAAACAAAAAGATAGTGTGGCTTTCACTAGTGCTCATGAGACTGCAAAAACTCCGGAGACTGAATTTGATTTAGAGTCTGAGATGACAGCTATGCTTACTAAACAGTTTAAAAAAATTTTGAAGAAAAAGAAGCCTAATCTCAGAGACCCTAGTTCAAAAGACAAAAGTAATGAAAAACCCAAAACTTTTCCACCAAAATTTGCTTCAAAAACTGAAAAGAAGATTGTAAAGGGGCAAGGGGTCAAGTGCTATGAATGTCAAGGGTTTGGTCATATTGCCCTTGAATACCCTTCGAAAAAGAACCGAAAGAAAGTCTACACTGTGACTTGGGATGATGAAAGCGGGTCGGAGTAAGAACCCGAAGAACCTGAATCCGGTGAAGAGGGGATAGTGCTTTCATAGCATTTTGGTCCTCTTTCGCTCAACCTCTTCTAAAGCCATCAGAATTAGCTCGTGGTCAGAACCTGCATCATGCTCCCACCTTTGATGGGAATAACTACCTGTATTGGAATATCAGAATGAGAGCTTTTTTGAGAGCTTTTGACCCAAAAGGTTGGCAAGCCATTGAAGAAGATACAGAAAGTGTAGACAATCCGGGCAATCAGAGAGCCCTGATTACTATTCGTGGAGCAATTTCTGATGAAGAATAGCAACGAGTTGTTCACTACACAAAGGCTAAAGATGCATGGGAAATTCTGAGCCAATTCCATGAAAGAGGAGATTCACCTTCCCCACTATCCAGCAACTTCCCTATCTTAGTTGCTAGATTGGATGAGGTCAAAGAGAATAAAGAGCAAAAAGAGGATGATGAAACATCTGAAGACAATGATGAGATCAATGGCGATGAACTACAACAAGCTTACGAAAAGTTGTACAAGGAATCTCTGAATTTGTCCAAAATCAACGACAAACTCTCTCTCAAGCTCAAAACATATGAGAGTGAGAATGTCAGGCTAAAAGGAGAACTTGTAGTAGCAAAACAGAATGTCATCAAGATTTCAAGTGACAGGCAAGACTTATGTGGAAAACTTCTATCCTGTGAAACTGAAAGGAATAAACTTCTGAAAGTGTATTCCACATATGAAGAAAAGCTTGAAAGCTTTGAGATGTCACAAGCTGCATTGGAAGAGATAGTCTGTTAGAAAGATGAAGAAATCCGTATTGCTAGAGCAACAATTGCCATGTGGAACAAAGGTTCCAAATCTCTAGAAGACATCCTCGGGTCTCAACAAATGGGTTGTGACAAAAGTGGGCTAGGCTATTGTAACAAGCCCGCGAGGGACCTCGCTACAGTTCGGACTCGATTTTGTTGCGGTTCTAAATCTCGAACCAAAGAGTCCAAATCCGGCAAATCGTTTTGAGAAAAACTGATTTTTTTGAAAGAAGTGCCAAACATGGACTGCTTTGCCAGATAACAGAGTCGCCACCTAAATATTTTTTAAAATGGGAAATTTAGGAAACCCTGACTCGGTGCCAAAAGGCCACGTGTCCGTCATCACCAAAGTTGGCTCGGGAACTTGGGTACGATTGGGGAAGGTCACATCGTGAGCACCCCCGCTCGCCCGGTCAAAGACCGGCCTCTACTAACCATGATATCTGTTTTGGAAAACATTGTATGCTCTTATTCCGGTTATTAGCCTAGGATTACTATGTGATGCTCGCAGCAAACAAGTATAGACTGGGCCGCCTGAATTGGAACAAAACATTTCATGTTTGTTTGTTTGAAAATGGTTTGATGGTGCTACCAGCAGGTAGGCTAAGACGCGGATTTGCCACCCTCGGGTGGGCTTAGAAAACATGATTGATGAATTGTCCCAATTCAGATAACTCAACCTCCACCCACAGGCATTCAAGGCAGTTATATCACATAAGCACATAGCCTCATGGCAAGCATGCTATCATGGCAACACTCACACGCATGCAAGGATGCTAAAGCATAAAACTCACCTAGTACTCCAAGCCAAAACAGGAACCGATTAGAAATCATGCATGGATCCTAAGTATACAGAATGCCTAATGCAACACATGCAAAATGCAACTATAACAGGCTCGGCTATTCTAAAGATGGCATGTGAAATGCTACAACTATCATGTACTCAATTTGGAATTGAAATACAGATGCAGTTTGTATGATGCGCCGAGCCCGGTGCATGCAAAACAGATGAATGATGCAAACATGCTGTCATACTGTATGCTAATTGAAATATGCCCTATATCTAACCATCATAAGCGGGTAAATAAAAGGGAGAAAGACGTGGGGTTGGAAGACATACATCACACTCACACACCCTTATTACATTTGTGCCCTCGCGCAGAGGGTCCGAATAAATATACAGTCCGAAATAAAAGAGTATTACAGTCCGAAATATACAAATTCTAATTAATTAACAAATTAATTACAAAAGAAGTAAAACTGGCATGCAAGCCAGGGACTGCCTCGCTTCTGATGGCTGACATATGTTGGGCTACCTGGCGCGGAAATCCACTGGGATGCCCCAATTAGCCTCTGTTTACAGTATTTCTCGAAATGCGCGCCGAGTTCCGAAAATTTGCCGATTCTTCAATTCGCTGCAACAGAGAGCAGGAAAAAGGCATAGCAATGTATTTCACAAATATATGCATGCCTCGATCCTCGTGCCACTAATCACGCATATCGATGCATGATGGCCGAGGAGCCGATTTGCACAACTCAATATTGGGATGAATGCAGATGGATGCTTATACCAAAACCTAACTCCATCATGGATAATCCGGAGTGTCGGTGAACTGGGAATTGAGACCCGTTCCGTTACTCGGAGTACGAAACGTGCCTCGTTTCCTGTGCAATATGCATGATATGCATGAATGTAGCTAATATACAATTCTAGCATGCTCAATGCTATGAAAATGAGATGGAAATGAGATGAAAATGAGACGCCTCGAAAAGCGTGCACGCGGGCACGCGAACCGAGGCGATGATGTGAAACGCAAATCGATAAAATCGAAGTGTCTCGAAATGCGTGCACACGGCACGCACACCGAGGCAATGATACAATGTGGAAATCGGATAAAACCGAAGTGCTCGAAATGTGTGCCCACAGGCACGCACACCGAGGCGATGATAAAATGAGAAAATCGGATAAAACCGAAGTGCCTCGAAATGTGTGCCCACAGGCACGCACACCGAGGCGATGATAAAATGAGAAAGTCGGATAAAACTGAAGTGCCTCGAAATGTGTGCCCACAGGCACGCACACCGAGGCGATGATAAAATGAGAAAATCGGATAAAACCGAAGTGCCTCGAAATGTGTGCCCACAGGCACGCACACCGAGGCGATGATAAAATGAGAAAGTCGGATAAAACCGAAGTGCCTCGAAATGTGTGCCCACAGGCACGCACACCGAGGCGATGATAAAATAAGAAAATCGGATAAAACCGAAGTGCCTCGAAATGTGTGCCCACAGGCACGCACACCGAGGCGATGATAAAATGAGAAAATCGGATAAAACCGAAGTGCCTCGAAATGTGTGCCCACAGGCACGCACACCGAGGCGATGATAAAATGAGAAAATGGGATAAAACCGAAGTGCCTCGAAATATGTGCCCACAGGCACGCACACCGAGGCGATGATAAAATGAGAAAATCGGATAAAACCGAAGTGCCTCGAAATGTGTGCCCACAGGCACGCACGCCGAGGCGATGACATACGGGCATGAAAAATGTAGATTGGGCTTACACTAACATGAGAGGGCCTCAGCCACACTCACATCAGATGCCGGTGACGAAAACGGAGCGCCTCGAAGTGCGCGCCCACGGGCGCGCAAACCGAGGCAAGGCGGAATGACAAGGGAAATGATATGCAAGCATGGCAATGGAATTTCAGCACTCATAAATGATGTAAAACAGCCCCGAAATGATACGGAATAACAACCGAAGCATGCAATCATCCCGAAAATATGAAATTAAGCCCCGAAATGGCCTACGGCCATGCTAAACATGCAAAATATGATCATGGCAGCAATAACAGTAGCAAGGCAGTCCCGAATATGGCATTTTTCAGTAATAAACATGGCCAAAATGCAAGCACAGATATGGCAACAATAGCTCGCAAGATTAATGGCCAAAAGAGCATTATAAAGGGAGATGGTATATAGAAAATGCAAATGGACAAACTTTCTTCTACAACATCAAAGAGGAACCAAAAATAAGCATATATGCAGAAGATGGAAGCCTCTAAATCATAAGACAAACATGCCAAAAATGGAAGGCAAAATGGAGCCGCAAAAGGGTATAACACAAGACATGCAATCTATACATCAAATGACCAAACCTTCTTCATGAAACATGTAAAGGGGGTCAAAATAAGACCAAAACCAGTAGGGGTCGAAGTCCCAAAAACAAACACAAATAGGTCAAAAATTGGATACAAAATATGGCATACTTGATGAAATTGAAGGAACTAGTGTATACAATGGCCAAATGAAGTTGAGCTCCTCTAAAATGTTGTAGAGGGGCTCAAAATAAGCAAGAAAGCAGTAGGGGTCGGAGCCCCAAAAACCAACACAAATAGGTTAATTTTAGCATGCAAAAATGTGACAATCTTGATGAATATTGAAGGAACTAGTATATACAAATACCAAATGAAGTTGAGCCCTTCTACAATGTTGTAGAGGGGCTCAAAATGAGCACAAAAGCAGTAGGGGTCGGAGCCCCAATTCTCAACCAATTAGAGTATAAAAAAGGATCAAGAAAAAGCCCCAAAAGTTGGTTTTGAATACTTACCCTTGAAGACTTGTTTCTTTGCTTCTTGGCTTTGATTTGTAGCTTCTCAACCTCTGAAATTCACTTCCTAGCTGCTGGAATGGTAGTGTTGATGGTGGAGCTAAGGGTTGATGAAGAGGAGAGCTAGGAACTTGGAAGTTTTTTAAGGTTTTGGCTATGGAAATGAAGCTTTGAGAGAGGGATGTCTTGAGGCAATTTTTTCTAACCTAGGCAAAGGAGCTGTTGGTCCCTTTAAATAGGCCAAAAAGAGTGTAAAAGGGGAGGGAAAAGCACCCAAGCTTTCCCTCCCAAAATATCCCCCGGATGGGGAGATATTTTGGCAAAAATATCCGGACAGCTGGGCTGAGCTGGAAAGCAAGAAGCTGGCCGGCCAGGTGGTTTTCTGCAAGGTGGCCGGCCGGCCACCCCACCTGGTCGGCCAGCCACTCCCCCTGGCCGGCCGGCCATGCCCCAAAAATGAACTCAAGAATTTCTGGCCGACCACCATACAGTAGTGTCCTCCCATGTGTGTAGAATAAGGCCCCAGGGTCGGAATCTGGCAACTCTGAAGCAGAAGTCACAACATAGAGCTTGAAGAAGAGGCTCAAAAATGAAATCAACAATTGCTGGCCGACCACCAACTTTTTGTGTCCTCCAAGATGTGTAGAACAAGGATGAGCCTGTCTAGATTACATTCCGTATGCGATGCATTAGGCATTCTGTATACTTAGGATCCATGCATGATTTCTAATCGTAGTTTTGTTTTGGCTGGAGTACGTGTAGTTTTATGCTTTAGCATATCGCATGCGTGTAATGTTCATGATAGCTAGCTTGCCATGGGCTAATGCTTAGTGATATAACTGTTGAATGCCTGTGGGTGGAGGTTGATTTTTGATTGGGACAATTCATCAATCATTGAGCCCATCCCGTAGTTTAGCCTACTGCTGGTAGCAACTCAAAACCATTTTCCAAACAAACAATGAATGTTTTGTTCCAATTACAGCGCAGTCTATACTTGTTTGCTGCGAGCATACATAGTAATTCTAGGCTAATAAGGAATAAGAGCATTAATGTTTTCAAAACGATATCAGGTTAGTAGAGGCCGGTCTTGACCGGGCGAAGGGGGTGCTCATAGTGACCTTCCCCATCGTACCCAAGTCCCGAGCCAACTTTGGTGATGACGGACACGTGGCCTTGGCACCGAGTCAGGGTTTCCTAAATTTCCCATTTTAAAAAATATTTAGGTGGCGACTCTGTATCTGGCAAAGCAGTCCATGTTTGGCACTCTTTTCAAAAAATCGTTTTTCTCAAAACGATTTGCCACGTTGGACTCTTTGGTTCGAGATTTAGAACCGCAACAAAATCGAGTCCGAACTGTAGAGTGGAGCCCACGGGCGCGTCTACAGGGGGCAGAGAGTTGGAATTTGGTTTTAACACTTGTTAAAATTTGTGATGAAAAATTTACAAGTTGAAGTTAACCCGAGTTCATGTTTAACACTTGTTGAAACTTGAGAAAAGTTTACAAGTTGAAGTTAAACCGAGATCATGTTTAACACTTGTTAAAACTTGAGAAAAGTTTACAAGTTGAAGTTAAACCGAGATCATGTTTAACACTTGTTGAAACTTGAGAAAAGTTTACAAGTTGAAGTAAACCGAGATGATGTTTAACACTTGTTGAAACTTGAGAAAAGTTTACAAGTTGAAGTTAAACTGAGATTATGTTTAACACTGAGATTAAACTGAGGCGTGTCACCCCGAGAAGGTTACACAAGACTGAAGTATATATTAAAGAAATTCAAAATATTCTAAGTATGGAATCATACAAAGAACAGTAAAGAGAAGAATACAAGCATGCAGGAAAGAAAGTTGTATTAACAATCAAAAAGAGGCACATCGGCCACATGGAGAGCTTACATTGTTTCAAAAAAGAAGAAAAAACAAAGTGCAAGGCACAAAAAAAAGAAAAAAGACATCAAAATTAAGACTCCTCAGCAACAGCAGATGGTTGGGTTTGAAGTTCAGAAAACTGCTGGGAAGACATCTCGGCAGCCTTCTCAGCCGCAAGCTTGGCATCTATTTCTTGAAGGGTTTAATCGAGGTTCTTGTCGGCGAAAAGCACATCCGATGATGCCTTCTCAGGAGTGGCATCCTTGGGAACCTCCTCACCCTCCTCATCTTGAGTCAAGTCTAGGACTTGCTCATTCTGAGCAAGGGACTTGGCCCCAGCAGCTTCTTTTGATTTCCTAACCAAAACCTTCTCCTCAGACTCAGAATCATCGTCGGATTGGCTTGGAGTTGGGGGGAATGGCAGAGGAAGGACGTCGGTGTTCCTGAGGGGGAGTCATCGGGATTTCGAGCTTTTTTAGTAAAGTCATCCAACCAAGGGTGAAACCCTTGTTGCATGTCTGCTTTACTTGTTTTTCGTAATCCGCCGTGACATCGGCCACCCCCTCATTATATCCCTTCTCATTGGTAGCCTTGACTTCGGCTTCTTTTGTGGCCAGGGCATCCTGAAGTTCTTTCTGGGCCTGGGACATCTTTTCCTCGGCCTCTCTTTTCTGGGCCTCGATAACCTTCCTGATGGCCTCGGTGGATTCCGCCTTTTCTTCGGCGCCATTTTGAGCTTTGATAGCAGCCTCGGCTTGATCCTCCAAGGTCTTCATCTTTGATTGCAAGTTTTTATTAGTCTTTTGCAGACTGGAGAGCTCCCTCTTCTTGTCGGCCAGCTCCTTCCGGTTCTCAAAAGATTGTACTGAGAAGGAATGGGCATACTGGATTGCCTAAGAACAAATAAAACAGAGCAGAAAGTTATTACAAAATTTTCTAAAGTATAAAAAAGAGAAAGAAAGAAAAATTGCCAAATAAAGACACTTACTTGAACAGAGCGCTGGAGCATCAGAGCATAGTTTTCATATTCACTCAACTCGGCGTTTCGGTCGAGATCGCCGAGAAGAAGCAGAGCGGTACTAAGGCAATGCCAACATTAATGTCATCAGCGCTATCGCTAGCCCTAACTGGCTTATTCTCCAGTGTGATTTGGGGGCCCAGGGGGAATCATGCTTTCAAGACCCCGAGGTGGTTGTAGCGGATGACCTCGGCCTCTTTGATCGGGTAAACTTGGATGGTTGGGCCTCGGCAGGCCTCTTCTCAACGGCAGAATGGGACTTATCGCTCTCAGCCAATTTGGAGATTGGCAAGGTGTCCTCAGTGTCAATCTAAGTCACCGTTGCCTTTGGCTGAGCCTTTTTTGATCCTTTTTGTCTTCGGCTTTGGCTGGGTTGGTGCTGGTTGGGCATCAACTGAATCAGGAATATTGGCCAAAAGATCCTTAGCGACTGCTTTTTGGCGGCCCATTTCAGCAGCAAAAACTGTTCGGCGTCGTCGACGGCATTGGGATATCGGGATCAGATATGGAGCCGAGGTAGACGGCTGCTCAGCTGGATCAGAGGTTGATTCTTGATCCGGCCGAGATAAGGAGGCAGCTTAAGGAGTTGTGGCAGAAGGAGGTAACTGGCTTTTCTTCTTCTTCTTTAGGACGTCGGGCAGCGCCGATTTGTAGGTTGGGATGAAATTAAGTACCAAAGGGGCTCTCCGTTTGTGGACTGGCAGATCCAAAAGTTTCCTCAAGTCTTTGCTGGGAAAGAAAGACTGACGGAAGCCCTTTGGTGGCTGAGGAAGAGCTGCAAGAAAAGCAGACATTAGAAACAAACAAAGTATTGAAGACTTTGAAAACAAGTTAGTATGAACACACGGCTCTTACCATTGCCCTCTACAAAAACTGATCGAGAAAGAGGGTAGAGATGGAGGTCCTCGTCTGGAGCGAACTCCCAGTTCCCCGAGGTAATGAAATAGTCATCCCCAGCTCTCTTGTTGGAGTCAGGGAGGTCGGCGACAATTTTGTACTCTGTAGACCTCGGCTTGATGTAATAAACGTAGCTCGTATCTTTTTTGAGGCCACACATGGTGCAGCAGTATTGGATATCGAATAAGGTAATCCTAGCGTTTTCTTGTTTGGCTAAGGCTATTATGCCATTGATGACTCGGTAGGAGTTGATGGCAAGTTGCATCGGGTTCAGCTTATAATAATGAAGTATCTCATGGAAAAGGGTATTTAGTGGGAGCCGAAGTCCGCACTTGATAAAAGCTACCACAGGGAAGGGCATAGAATCAGTTGTAGGCATGATGGAGTCATCCTCCCCAGCCAACATCAGATGGACGTCGGCCGGGATGTCAAACTCACACCTAAAGTAATCTAACTTGGTCGGGGTGTCTACCCTATGCTTCCATATACCCATAACGTCGCATTCACTTAGAGGAGTTGGATTTTAGAAGGAAGGAGTTTTTGGAGGGTTTTAGGGACCTCAGCGAAAGCCTAAAGGTTAGTTAAGGTGAGAATTTGTGGGAACCGTTTTAGTTCTTCTTAGAATCTATGGGTTCTACAAACAAATCCCAAATCTAGATCTATGGAAACAAAGATTGGAGGCAAGAATCTGGCAAAAACACGGCAAACAGAAAACAGGAACGTGTTTCAGAATCAAGAACAGTAATGAAACTATCAAGAACACTATGACAGAGTATGCACAAGGGCACGAGGCCAAGAACAGTAGCAAAAGTACAGAAAAATTGTGAGTAGTACATATATTCAAGACATGGGCAAGAGCAAAGTCGTGAAATAAACACATTCAGATATATGATTCGCAAATCGAATGTTTGAACAAAGCAGTAATGGCAACGAGTAATGGAGAGCATCAAAAACTGAAATTAGGAGAAACAGTAAACTCACCGAAGAAAAGAAGCCGGTGTTGAGTTACGAAAGGCAGTTGCGGAAAGGATTAGCAAGAACCTCGCCGGAGGAGGTGGACGGAGCAAGTTGCAGAGCTTTAGGAGCTTGAACAATGGAGGATTTGGAAGAAAAAGCTAGAGAGAGAGAAAGCCTCAAAAACGATGGAGAAAAGTGAAATGATGGAAGAGGGGGAAAAGTTTTGTTAAAACTTGAAACAGCGGCAAAATAAAATTAGTGAGCCTAGAACGACGGATTCGTCAGACGGCGCACGCAGGCGCAAGACGACTTACGGGCGTGTAACAGGTACAATCCAGTAAGGGGAAGGCACGTGGCTAAAAAGGTTGAGTTATTGTGTATGACAGCTCATACGCGTAAAAGAGTTCTTAGGGTCCTTGTTCTTTAAAGAGACATGTCGGCCTTGTCGATGATCTCGGCTGAGATACTTTAAGCCGACGTACTGGTAGGAAGTACCAATATAGGTTCCATCACCTCAGAATGCCGAGGTAATAGAACCTAGGGGGCAGTTGTGGGGATACATTTTCAGAGTACCAACACGTGGCCAAGGTGATTCCGACGTGTCAGCCGAGGTGCCACGTATCCAGGTCATGACGCCGAGGTGATCTCGGCTAGGCCGAGGTTATCTCCGAAGATATCGGAATCCGAGATAAGCGGATAAGGCACAGGAGTCCTAGAATGAGGAAGGACTTCAGCATGGATAAGGATAACACTCTTAGGGAGTTTATCTCTATCTATTGAAGAGTCCAGGATAAGCACTGAGCTAAAGTCCATTAAAGCTAGGCTTCTATGGGGACTAGGATTGAGTTAACTATAAAAAAAAGGCACCCCCGATGGGTCTAAGGTACGCAATTTATATTCTGAACAGTGAGTTTAGCACTATTGATTATCTTTGAGAGATATACTGACTTGATCGTCGGAGTGCCCCCGGGTGGACGAACCACCGCCGGAATCTTCTTTTTCTGTTACAGGTCAGACAGGTGCCATCTATTCTGCCAGTGCTCTCCCGCTGAATATTGAGTTGGCAGTGTGGTCAGAAAAACACTCACACACATATATATCAAGAACAAATTTGATGATTAATCTGATATAAAATATTGTTAAATCATTACCTCAAAAAAAATGTACCAAAATCTGTTTCTTTGTCAAAAACTGTTTTGGGCCAAAATGAGAAACAATTGGTGACTTTAAAAACTTTTCATTGGTTTTGTTTCCCAAAAAAAAATATAAATAAATAAAATGAGAACACAATTAAATGAGTGACTGGAAAATGAAATGACAGAATCATATGCAAAAGTTGAAAGAATTTGAGATGAACTTCCATTTCTTTTATCCGTGAACTTTCCATTGATGGGAAATAGTTCCAAAATAAGTATTTTTATAATTTTTTTTTATTTTTATTTTTTAATAAATTTTGAAAGATTATAGATTTGAACCCACTCCTAAAAAGTCAAAATGATTTTTTTTTTCTTTTGCCAAATGCTACGGAACATATAATATGGATATTTCTTCTTTGTAATTGTTTTTTTTTTTTCAAATTATTCAGCATGAAAAATACATACAATTATATATAAAGTAACAAATAACTCATCTTAATTGCAAAAATTAATGACACCACGATTGTTACTACACAAATATTTAATTTAAATACAACCTGTAATCTAGCTCAACATTTCCTTCATCCTATTTGTGCATGTGTCTTATGCTCTAATGCTTTAATAAAAATAATTTTAAAAACTTAGGCTCTGATACCACTTGTCACGACCCGCTCTCTGTACCCAAGGGTTAAGCATCGTGATGGCCAGTAACTAAAGTTACCTCCGGCCAATTCTTAAACAAATTACTAAACGCGAGCGGAAAAAATATTTAATCGAGGGTACCAAAATAATCATTGGAGTTTCTATTTTTATAACAAAATTTATTGACCAATAAGGCCGATATTTACATATGAAAAATAGAATTATAAATACTATAAAAGTGCTATGTGTGTCTATTCCACAGCCCCACATCTAAGACTCTTCAAAAGCTATTTCTGAGTTGCATTGTTTCCTGAAAATTGGTAAACAACTATAAGCACATGACAGAGTGAGAAATATTATACTGAGAGCATAAAGGTATAAAATTCACCATGGATAATTATTGGGCTAAACACAGCTTGATATTAAAATACAGAATATATAATACGGAAATCAGAAATCATATAAACAAAATAAGTATAACCACGGTACAGAATGGAACAAAACAGCTGTATGGACTCAAGAGGTGGCTCATACGAACTCTAGAGGTGGCTTCCACCATATTGTAGCACTTAGCTCTGTACAGCGCTTTGCTCCACACCAGAAATCATAACCACGGTACAGAACAGAACGGATGTATGGACTCAAGAGGTGGCTCGTATGAACTCTAGAGGTGGCTCCCACAATAGTGTAGCACTAAACTTCGTACAACACTTTGCTCCACACCAGAAATAAGATGTCAGTGGATCCATGACAAATAGAGGGTCACAAAGTGACTAATCAGAGAGCCAATGGTTATTTAAGTTTCCCAAGGCATGGAACTCCCGTGGTGGTACTTATCAAAAATAAATATTTATATAATCATAGTCAAATAATTATTAAAAGTTACAGTCCCGCTAGGTAGCTTGAAAGTGTCACGGCTCGATGTTCTAAAACGACGTCATTTTGGTATCTCTTTTTTTTTTTTTTTTTCCTTTCTTTTACTCTCTTTCTCTGTGTTGTTTGTTGTTCTGTCTTGTCACGACCCAAACCCGCCCCTATAGGTTTAGCATCGTAACCGGCTAGTAATCCTTGGATTACCGAAGGCCTCTGAACAGATTAACAAGATTAAGGGGCTAGCGGAAGCAAATACATAAATATAGTTGTCCAATGAACTGTGCTGACTTATATGAAACAGGATATTTTAAAAAAAAACTTCATATACATAATCAGAACTCATTCATACATTATACCCACACACATTACAGTATCATAAGTACAGCCAACAAAACTATTCAAGTCTTATATAAACAGAAACCCCAGAACTTAAACACTGGATGCTTCGGGAACCCCCACGTGAGGCACAATGGTTGGCTGACAATAGAACACAGATCCAGACAAAAGCCTTCAGGCTCGGGCTCCAGAATGCTCACCTATACATATATATATACAAAAAATGAGCTAAAGCCCAATGAATAACATTAAGGTAAAGGGGTTAGTGAACGAAATCCGAATATATCATAAGCTTAAAACAGATTATAGCATAATCATTCTCATATCAGAACATAATAATGGTACATCTCATAGAACACATTACAGAACATCTTCCGACTAGAGTAATCGGTTCCGGATACCGATTAAACACATATCACCACAATGAAGTGGCTAACGAGATCTCGTAAACTTGCATGTCATGGACCCGCATTTTCATGCCGTCCCCCATGACTTGGGACTATCTATGGATGCCATAATAGATTTCAAACATGGAATATTCGTTCACGAAAACAGATAACATTTCAGAAATCATAGCTTATCATATTTCATTTCGAACATAATTCATATGAAAGTATCTTTACAATAACGTTACTCACAGTGGTTCCAGTAAGCGGTCAATCAATCCTCGAGTCTAGACCTACAATCACAAAATACATAACACAAGCATGTCTTATTATTACACATTCATGTGGCCAACACGGCTTATCTTTCATTACGTTGGTTCTTGTTCTTTCTTATCACAATGCTTAAACACACACACACACTTGTAATTCCTTGACTTAGTACATTCATTCCTTAGTGTGTTTCTAATCCATAACCTCATTACTATGGCTTAATTAAGGCTTAGGAATGCCTAAGATACAATAAGGATGCCAAAACATGCCTTGGAACACTTAGTCAAATTTTCTGAAAATGAGGTCTACGCTCGAGCGTGGTTTCCCCGCTCGAGTGGACATGCAGACAATGAAGCTCCGCTCGAGCATGCCTTTCCCCGCTCGAGCGGACTGTAAACTCTAAAAGTACTGGATGCAAGATTTTCAAGCTCGATGGGCGCTCGACCTTCGCTTGAGCATGGTGCATGAATTCAGGGTTCACGCTCGAGCGTGAAAGTCCCCGCTTGAGCGTGGGTCAAATTTCTGGAAAATCCAAATTGACCTCCCAAGCTCAAAACTCGAATTCCAACCTTCAAAACACATCTCTTGGGCCCCAAAACTTGAGATAACATAGTAAACTTGTAAAGCATGATGAATTCAGAACTATTTCATAAAATCATGGCCCAAGAGTTTGTTAAAACTCACAATTCAACTTAAAACAAGATGAATGTTCATGAACACAACATGCATGAACTTTTCTTGTATCAAACTTCTCAAAACATGATCAAACACCACCAAACCACTTGAAACTTGATGATTTCCCTAAATGAAGATGAATTTCAAACATGCAAGAGAGAATTCTTGAAAATCATGCTCAATTTGTGAGAAAATGGACATGCATGCATGAATTGCAACTCAAACTCTATTATAAGCTCAATGTACACATTCAAACTCATAATCTTGAAGAAATTTCATGTTAAATGACTTAGATTCATAAATTAGGGGTTGAATTCATACCTATAGTCTTGAATTAGCCTAGCTCTAAATCTTAGCCAAAATCTTCAATTTTCCTTCAATCTCTTATTCTCTCTCTCTATAATTGCACACACACTCTCTCTCTAAAATAAATCCCTAGATTTTTGCACTCAAAATGAACAAGGAAGAGCTAAAATGAGCTTAAGGGGCTCATATTTATAGTTATGATGCTATAACACATTAATTAGAATATTAGACTGACCAAACATGACTTAATTAATCGTTCTGAATCAATTTTTTATAAAACTTGCCATAGTGTTCTAAAAATTCCAATTAACATATCGGTGTAATCAATTTCGGTTTCGGATACCGATAAGGCTTTCAATTTTCATATTAAAGCGGAATCCTGGACAGATATTTCTACAGACAACAGATAGAAAGCCAAAGATTATGCAAATTACGGAATGAACACATAATTTATTTTAATCCTCTCATTAGCATCATTAAATACGGATTAGTGGCTAATTACGGATAGGGGTTGTTACAGTCTCCCCACCTTGAAAAGTTTGGTCCTCCAAACTTGAGTTATCTTAAAGGAAACGATGTTCGACAGAAATATAATTTCAACTCTTTACAAAACAGAACGTAACCATGTACAGAGATTAGGGTTCCTATCAAAACAGAGTCTTATACACACTCAGGTTTTAGTCCAAAACAAACTCAGACACATGTTTATTTCCATATTCTTGTCCAGATCATACACAGATGTCACAATTCTTACTTAAGCATGCGTGGTGCATTCATTAGTACTAACAGAGCAGATACAGAATAGATGCAGACATGGCAGATACAGAACAGATACAGACATAGCAGATACAGAACAGATACAGACACGTGATGGTTATGAATAACCAGTTCCATAAAGGAACCTCTGAATCGGGGAACAGAGAACAGATAAGCTGAGCCCCCATGACGGGGCCTCCGGTACGGGTAACAGAGTGCAGACAGATATAAGTTCCATAAAGGAACCTCCGATACCGGGTAACAGCCAACAGATATCACATAATACCAAGAGTCACACGAATACATATCAGAGATTGGACAATTATTCATTGCACAATACATAATATTTCAGGAAACAGATCCCCTTTAGACACATAGAAAACAAATACAGTTGAACGCAACTTTACTACGTTATTATTCACATTACTTATATCAAGTATTTATCGGGGTGATAGATTCACATTGTTTCCATTTTCATAAGTAATTTCTCCCGTTAAGTTACAGAGATTTGATTTATTCATGTCCAAGTCATTCATCCAGTCTTTGGTCAATTTGGTTCTCAATTCGATAATCCATCACAGTCAGTCCAGGTCATTCTAAAGTTATCAGAAATACGAGGCAATTTCGTACATTAACCTCATGGCAGTAAACGGAATTCCAAAGTAATCATTCATATACTATTCATCAGGCTCAGTTTCCACAGATTCAATCGTACTATGTGTCAATACAGAAACAGTCATACTGATTGCGTATCCTCCCAGGTAGTCAGAGTTTATAATCGAACCAGTCTGCTGTCAACAAATTCCATCAGTTTTGAAATACAGTAACACAAAAGCAATCACTCTCTAGTCAAATAAGTTCATGGTCAAAACGGTAATACCGGGTAATTAATCACATGTCATATATACAGTATTCACATATTCTCCAAGCATAAGTTACCAAATTCCATAATCCCATTCGCGTGTTTCCAATCGGTTATAGGTGTATGGTAAAAAGTCATCTATAACCACGTAGCCTGCTGTCGACGGTTCACATTCTTCCTAAGTGTTCGAGATTGATTCAAGTTTTCATTCGGTTTATTCCCTTAGCAACACAGCCCTGTCATTCAATCATAAGCAATTCACAATCCCCCCATAATGTAATCAATCAGATAATAGCTCTCAATAAGGGTCTTCTCAGGTCAAATCAATGAAAGTTCAACCAGGTCATATCAGATGAAAGTTTTGCCCAGTCATATCAAATAAAAGTTCAAAGCGTGAGTCATCAAACAGAAGTTCCATCAGTTAAGCAAGGGTCTCATCAAACTACGGTTCTATCAGGTTAGATCAGGTAAAAGTTCTATCCTCATCATTTTCAAACGAAGCACATTTGGTTCTATAGTTCTTACTCCATTCGCTTAGGTGCATTCGCTTAGGTGCATAGTCAGTAGTTCTACAGTTGTTCTAAGTTTCTCGGTTCTCAAATCACATCAGAGTTATGTATCACAATAGTTCATATCGAAGAGTTCAGGTCATATACAATGTGTTTCCTCCTAATAATTTTACAGGTAAATGCACAGGCATGCAGTTATTCACATTGAGAGGTAAGCATTACAGTCAATATAGCAATTTCCCAAATGAGTTTTTCATGTAAGCATCAGGTACACAATAGTAGATCGTTATACAGTCATTAAAGCATGGGCTCACTGGTCTAGTCAAACAGTCTTGTCAATGTTCAATAATCACAGTCCACAGTTTAGAGGTTATCACATGGGGTCTTTACTTAGTTATACAATCCCAGAGTCGTAGTCCCAATGGTCAAATTATCAAAACAACTAACATATCAATCATTCTGAGCAAAGGTACAGTCATATATGTGTATGTCCAAGGTCTAATAACATCCACAAGCATAGGTATGTATATACATAAGTCCAAACATTCTCCATAGCATAGGTAGTTGTTAAACAAAAGGGTCTAAAGCGTCACACATAGTTCACATCAGGCAGTAGGTCTCAAAGTGTACAAGCAAGGACATATGTATACGGATACGAGTCTAGAATCAATGATCATTTAGGCATTCGCTCTCAAATTCGTAAGCAAAGGTTCATTCTTCCAACCTGACATAAGTTCTCAATTTCAGAAGTTCCACACATGACGGTTCACGTATATAATTTGAGTTCATGGGTCTAATCATTCAATGATGTCAGTCAATATATAACGGTTCAGTTCAAGTCACGGTCATACAGATTTTCTCAAATTATAGTCAATCATAATGTATTTCCATGTTCGATAGTTCTAGCATAGTTCAAAATGTCAAACCTAACAGTTCATATTAAATTTTTGCAATACGGTACAAAGATGTAACCCAGCAAATTCTCATTGTTCACAAGTCCCAACAATTCTCATAGCACAGGTGATTCGTTAAGTTCATAATGTTCCGAGCATCTTACATAAAATTTACATTAAATAATGTGTCTTCAAGATAGTCAATAACTAGGGTTCATAATTTTAATAATTCAATTGGTCCAATCAACATGTCCATAATCTATAGCAGGTTAAGGAATGCACACTTTCCACACAAATTCCCAGACAAACAATTGCACATAATTAAGGTAATACATGTGTCAGTCATTTCAGTATTCTGAGCATTTTTTGGAACTAGGGTGTAGGAACAGAACCAGTCGTACTAGCATTAGGCCTAGTGTTGTTCGGACGAGTTCGCAGGCAAGATTTAGCCAAATGCCCTCTCTGACCACATCTAAAACAAGCCCCTGATAGGCGGCGACAAATGCCCCAATGTTGTTTCCCACATTCTTTACAAATAGGTATACCATTGTTTACATTGTTTCCTCGACTCTCTTTGTTCACAGTTATTGTCCTAGATTTTTCATTCGCAGAGGTCATCGAATTACCAGTTATTTTGAGTTTCTGTTTCTTCTGTTTCGTTCTTTCGGATTCAGTTGATGATGTTGATTTTGATATTTTCAAGGCTGCTATGTTTGCCTCGGACATTAAGGCCCTATCAAGAACATCCACGTATTTTGACAATTTTAGGACGCCAACTCGATCAAACACATCTAAGTCAAGCCCACCTTCAAATTTTCTGGCCTTTTTGTAGTCAGTGTCTATCATGTGGGGTGCATATCGGGCCAGTTCGGTGGATTTTGTTTCATATTCGGCCACAGTCATATTGCCTTGTTTTAGTTGTTCAAATTCGGATACCTTCCTATCTCGGATGCATTGGGGAAAATATTTTTCGAAGAAAATTTCTTTAAATCTATCCCATGTCACACCTTCATTATCATTTCGTACTAACATCCACCACCTCCTAGCTTCTTCCTTGAGTGTGAATGTTGCCAACAAAACTTTCTGTGCCTCAGTACACGGAAATACCTCAAATATTTTCTCAGTTTCTAAGACCCAAGCCTCGGCTTTTAACGGTTCAATAACCCCCTGAAATTCCGGTGGTCTCATCTTATTGTATTTCTGTGTTAGTGTTATTGTATCATAATTAGCTGGTTCAAGTACATGTATTTGCCCTTGTTGCTGTTGTTTCAGATTTTCGGTTAAGGCTTCAACCATTCTTTTTAACCGGCTAATTCTAGCGTTAGAAGATTCAGATTCGTCTACATTCCTTGTCCTTTCCATTGGCTACACACAAACAGGTTACTTATTAATATAAGGAAAGTTCTCACTGTTCTCACATTTCATTTCATATCAGACGTGTTTATACTTTCATTTCAATTCAGATACGGTCACATGATCCTTTACTTCCGTACGTTCATGTTCACATAGATTCCACATTCGGTATTGAAATTAACATTACATGTTGGTCCACTTAACTTCTTTGATCATGCACAAAGGTTTCATTTCAATTCATTTTCAGTAAGGACGTGTTCATAATAGCTCACATACTTACACATGATAATGCAATGTCCCTATTTCATTTCTAGGACATCCTATAGCTCATATGGACACGTGTGTGCGGTATAACTCGTGCTTTGATACCACTCTGTCACGACCCAAACCCCCCCTATAGGTTTAGCATCATAACCAGCCAGTAATCCTTGGATTATTGAAGGCTTATGAACAGATTAACAAGATTAAGGGGCTAGCGGAAGCAAATACATAAATATAGTTATCCAATGAGCTGTGCTGACTTATGTGAAACAGAATATTTAAAACTACATATACATAATCAGAACTCATTCATACATTATACCCACACACATTACAGTATCATAAGTACAGCCAACAAAACTATTCAAGTCTTATATAAACAAAAACCCCAGAACTTAAACACTGGATGCTTCGGGAACCTCCACGTAAGGCACAATGGTTGGCTGACAACAGAACACAGATCCAGACAAAAGCCTTCATGCTCGGGCTCCAGAATGCTCACCTATACATATATATATATACAAACAATGAGCTAAAGCCCAATGAATAACATTAAGGTAAAGGGGTTAGTGAACGAAATCCAAATATATCATAAGCTTAAAATAGATCATAGCATAATCATTCTCATATCAGAACATAATAATGGTATATCCCATAGAACACATTGCAGAACGTCTTCCGACTAGAGTAATCGGTTTCGGATACCGATTAAACACATATCACCACAATGAAGTGACTAACGAGATCTCGTAAACTTGTATGTCATGGACCCGCATTTTCATGCCGTCCCCCATGACTTGGGACTATCTATGGATGCCATAATAGATTTCAAACATGGAATATTCGTTCACGAAAATAGATAACATTTCAGAAATCATAGCTTATCATATTTCATTTAGAACATAATTCATATGAACGTATCTTTACAATAACGTTACTTACAGTGGTTCCAGTAAGTGGTCAATCAATCCTCAAGTCTAGACCTACAATCACAAAATACATAACACAAGCACGTCTTATCATTACACATTCATGTGGCCAACACGGCTTAGCTTTTATTACGTTGGTTTTTGTTCTTTCTTATCACAATGCTTAAACACACACACACACTTGCTATTCCTTGACTTAGTACATTCATTCCTTAGTGTGTTTCTAATCCATAACCTCATTACTATGGCTTAATTAAGGCTTAGGAATGCCTAAGATACAATGAGGATGCCAAAACATGCCTTGGAACACTTAGTAAAATTTTCTAAAAATGAGGTCTACGCTCGAGTGTGGGTTTCCCCGCTCTAGCGGACATGCAGACAATGAAGCTCCGCTCGAGCGTGCCTTTCCCCGCTCGAGTGGACTGTAAACTCTAAAAGTACTGGATGCAAGATTTTCACGCTCGATGGGCGCTCGACCTTCGCTCGAGCGTGGTGCATAAATTCAGGGTTCACGCTCGAGCGTGAAAGTCCCCGCTCGAGCGTGGGTCAAATTTTTGGAAAATCCAGATTGACCTCCCAAGCTCAAAACTCGAATTCCAACCTTCAAAACACATCTCTTGGGCCCCAAAACTTGAGATAACATAGTAAACTTGTAAAGCATGATGAATTCAGAACTATTTCATAAAATCATGGCCCAAGAGTTTGTTAAAACTCACAATTCAACTTAAAACAAGATGAATGTTCATGAACACAACATGCATGAACTTTTCTTGTATCAAACTTCTCAAAACATGATCAAACACCACCAAACCACTTGAAACTTGATGATTTCCCTAAATGAAGATGAATTTCAAACATGCAAGAGAGAATTCTTGAAAATCATGCTCAATTTATGAGAAAATGGACATGCATGCATGAATTGCAACTCAAACTCTATTCTAAGCTCAATGTACACATTCAAACTCATAATCTTGAAGAAATTTCATGTTAAATGACTTAGATTCATAAATTAGGGGTTGAATTCATACCAATAGTCTTGAATTAGTCTAGCTCTAAATCTTAGCCAAAATCTTCAATTCTCCTTCAATCTCTTATTCTGTCTCTCTAGAATTGTACACAGTCTCTCTCTAAAATAAATCCCTAGATTTTTGCACTCAAAATGAAAAAGGAAGAGCTGAAATGAGCTTAAGGGGCTCATATTTATAGTTATGATGCTATAACACATTAATTAGAATATTAGACTAACCAAACATGACTTAATTAATCGTTCTGAATCAATTTTTTATAAAACTTGCCATAGTGTTCTAAAAATTCCAATTAACATATCGGTGTAATCAATTTCGGTTTCGAATGCCGATAAGGCTTTCAATTTTTATATTAAAGTGGAATCCTGGACAGATATTTCTACAGACAACAGATAGAAAGCCAAAGATTATGCAAATTACGGAATGAACACATAATTTATTTTAATCCTCTCATTAGCATCATTAAATACGGATTACTGGCTAATTACGGATAGGGGTTGTTACATGTCATTAGAAAGAAGAAGACACAGCTTCACTCTTCCTCATTCTTCGTTTGGAATCTTTATGACCAAAATCAACACACAGCTTCATCTTCCTCAAGATCACCATCACCATCACAGACAAACAACAAACAACATCACAAATCCAAGATCACCATCACCTCAAGATCCAAAATCAATTCCTCAAGATCACCATCACAAATCCAAAATCACCATCTCTCTCTCTCTTTTTGGGTCTTCATTACAGAGAAATGGTTTTTTTTTTTTTGGTTCATAGAGTTCTGCAAATGGTTTTTTTTTTTTTTTTGGAACAAACAAAGTGGGTTTGATTCATGAAGTTGAAGAAGAAGAAGAAGAAGAATAAGAGATTCATCAAACCCAGCAAGGAAAAAAAAAAAAACAGTTTCAGAGAAGAAAAAAAAATCAAAATCAAAATCAAAATCAAAAAATCAAACCCAAATCAGAGAGAGGGATGAGAGGTCTCTCTTTTTCTTTGTCAAAAAATGGATGAATTCACACAAAATCAAACCCAAATCAGAGAGAGGGATGAGAGGTGAGAGTGCAGAGAGTGTTTGAATAGACAGAGAGGAGAGGAAAGGAAGAGAGAATGTTCGGGCCACTCGAGCCAAAAAAATCTCGAGCTACGAAGCTTTTTCCTAAAAGTTAAACAAACATATTCATGGGTTTCATTTTAAACAAATAGAGTTCGGAAAATAATCCACGTAATTGAAACATTAATATAATTTATAAAATATGATTGCGTAAAATAAATTATGGTAACTCAAAACATATATAAAATATATTATGGTGACTCAAGGTATAATATAACTCACCTTCATATTAATCCCTTATTGTTATTTCTCCATTCACTCAATCTCCTCCTTTTTAATCACTATCCACACCTCCTTGATTCCCTTCTTCTTATTCGAAGCATTCTTTTATAGGTGCTTCCCTGCCCCTCTTCATTCCAATCCCTCCTCCCCAAGCAACCACGTGGCCCAACCTTACTGGCATGCTTATCCTTTCTTGATCTTCTTTTTTTATTTTCTATATCCGTAGGTTTATCTTCAATAATTATCTACTTAATTTTACATTGCTTCTAATTAATAGAATAATTACATAATAACTTCTAATATAAATTAAATTATACTTTATTGCATACCATCATTAAATTAATTATTTTATTTTATTCTTACAAAATATTTAATTAAACATTTAGAACTTTTTCCATTTATAATTAAATAATACTAATATAAAATTTAAGAAATAACTTAAATTTTTGGATTGTTACACAGATTGACCCCAACAACTTCTTTCCAATTGGACGACAACAAGATAAGTCATACCATTTCAAGTTCGAATGATAAATTGGGTCTTAAGTGGTGTTTGGAACACCGTTTCATTGATCTCATTATTATTTTACCCTAAATAGTGAGCTTTTGTTTAAACCTTTTATTGAACAATATTATAGGTGTCAAATTTTTTATTAAATAAATGATCAAATATTTTACATAAGTGTAAGGTTTTGCATTATCCCTTTTGGCCCTGTTTGGGAAGTAGGTTTATAACTTTTTTTAGGATAAAATTCACAATAAGACAAAATATGTTAAAATAGTCAATAAGACAAAATATCAAATTAAATTCATAATTATTTCACATTTTCCCTCACAAATATCATATTCAACTATAAAAAAATAGGAAGTAGCTTGCCTCCAGTCCGAGATCGAACTGGACAGTATTGTTTGGCCCGTGAGGGCCTACCACGGGTCCCGTTTTGATAATCTGAACCATTCAATATGTAGAACTCGTCGAGTACTATATGCTTGTAAAAAATCACGTTAATCGAATATCAATAGCTATCTTATCGGTTCAGTTTTTTGTCAACTTTTGATTTGTTCATCGTCCATTTTTTTTTTATATGCAAAACTGATTTGATCACATAGCTATCGACATTTAATTAACGTGATTTTTAATAAGCATATAGTAATCGACGAGTTCTACACATTGAACGGTTCAGATTATCAAAACGGGACTCGTGGTGGGCCTCCACGAGCCAAACAGCACCGTCTAGTCCGATCTCAGATTGGAGGCAAATTTATGTTATAAAAGAAGGGTAATTTAGGTACTTTATAACCTAAAATAAACTTGAGTGACCTTAACCATCAAAACATATTATTTTGGACTAGATGCCTGAGGAGAAACGGCGAGATGAAAGGAATAACAAACAAGTTGGCAGACCTACAATCGGTTATCAACTTCATGATGCAGAACAACGTGATGCAAAAGGGTCCGAATAAGTGTTCAAGTGTTCGAACCCTAATGCATGAGAAATGGTAAGTAAATACCATAATTACATATCTGCCATCATGCAAGAGGGTAAGCTGCTCCCAAAAAAATCCAACCATCTTTCCAAACACAAAAATTTTAACTTACTAAAATAGCAAAAAACTAAAATAACCTAGTAAAGGCTATTTTGGAAAGATGGTTAAAAATATCTTCCAGCTTTTAACCCATTTTGGGTCACATCATCTCTCATATATTTTTACACGTATTTTCAAATAATGTTAAAAAAAATAATTTAACTTTTAACTATCTTCCCAAAATAACTTTAAAATAGCTAACTTTTCAAACGAGGCCTTTATTTTGTATGGTTCGAATATTAAAAGATGCAGAAAATATCGGGCCCTCGGCAAAATACAACATAACAAAAGAAGCTAATTGGTAGGCCTAGCTAAAAACTGGCCATTTGGCTTTAAATGGGCCAAGGATGTGCGACAATTAGGGGTGTTCGCATTTTGGTTGTGGTCGAAGAACCTTCAACCGTCATCCGTTCGCCGAATAGGTGGATTAGAAAAAATCAATCCTCATCTGTCCGCTGGATTGACGGATGCTGTAGACGTCCCCGAACGCCGCGGGAGGGTTAAGTCCCGTTCCGTTCATATTGGGGTCACTACAGTTCAAGGGCTCAAATGTCACGGTTCTTAATCTTGAACCAAAGAGTCCAAATCCGGCAAATCGATTTTGAAAACAGATTTTTTGAAAGAAGTGCCAAACATGGACTGCTTTGCCAGATACAGAGTCGCCACCTAAATATTTTTTAAATGAGAAATTTAGGAAACCCTGACTCGGTGCCAAAGGCTACGTGTCCGTCATCACCAAAGTTGCCTCGGCTCGGGAACTTGGGTACGATTGGGGAAGGTCACTTCGTGAGCACCCCCGCTCGCCTGGTCAAAGACCGGCCTCTACTAACCATGATATCTATTTTTGAAAACATTGTGTGTTCTTATTCCGGTTATTAGCCTAGATTTACTATGTGATGCGCACAGCATACAAGTATAGACTGAGTCGCCTGAATTGGAACAAAACATTTCATGTTTGTTTGTTTGAAAATGGTTTGATGGTGCTACTCGCAAGTAGGCTAAGACGTGGATTTGCCACCCTCGGGTGGGCTTAGAAAACATGATTTTGCCACTATCTAGTGGGCTTAAAACAAACATTTGATGAATTGTTCCACTCCAAGTAACCCAACCTCCACCCACAGGCATTCAACGCAGTTATATCACATAAGCACATAGCCTCATGGTAAGCATGCTATCATGGCAGTCACTCACACGCATGCAAGGATGCTAAAGCATAAAACTCACCGAGTACTCCAAGCCAAAACAGAAGCTCGTTAGAAATCCATGCATGATCCTAGATACACAGAATTGCCTAATGCAACACATGCAAAGATGCAAACTATAGCAGGCTCGGCTTTTCTAAACATGGTATATGGAATGCTACAACTAACACGTATTCAATTTGGAATTGAAATACAAATGCAGTTTGTATAATGCGCCGAGCCCGGTGCGTGCAGAACAGATGAATGATGCAAACATGCTGTCATACTGTATGCTAATTGAAATATGCCCTATATCTAACCATCATAAGCGGGTAAATAAAAGGGAAGAAAGACGTGGGGTTGGAAGACATACATCACACTCACCCACACTTATTACAATTACGCCCTCGCGCAGAGGGTCCGAATAAATAATACATTCCCGAATGAAAGAATAGTACAGTCCAAATATTACAGTCCAAATAATACAAATTCCTAATTAATTTACAAAATTAACTAAGAAAGCTGTAAAACTGGCATGCAAGCCAGGGACTGCCTTGATTCTGATGAATGGTGTATGTTTGGGCTGCCTTGCGCCGAAATCCACTGGGATGCCCCAATTAGCCTCTGTTTCGCAATGTTTCTTGAAAAGCGCGCCAAGCCTCGGAAGACTGCTGATTCTTGATTTGCTGCAACAGAGAGTAGGAAAGGGGCATAGCAATGTATTTTCACAAATGTATGCATGCCTCGATCCTCGTGCCACCAATCACGCATCTCGATGCATGATGGCCGAGGAGTCAAATTGCACAACTCAATATAGGATGAATGCATATGAATGCTATAACAAAACCTAACTCCATCACGGATAATCCGGAGCGTTGGTGACTTGGGAATTGAGATACATTCCGTTACTCAGAGTACGAAACGCGCCTCGTTTCCCGTGCCCGGGGTAACTCCTATCCCGAACACGATGCGATATGCATGACATGCATGAAATGCAACAAAGATACAATCCTAACATACACAATGTTATGGAATGGCATGCACGCTACACGAGGTGATACACAACCGAGCATACACAATGCTATGGATGAAACGGCATACGCAATGCAATAATGGGCTTATACCAACATGAGAGAGCCTCAGCCACACTCACATAGGAGGCCATCAGATGAAAACAAGACAACTCGAAATGCGTGCACGCGTGCACGCAAACCGAGGACCGACCCTCAGGCACCGAAATGCCACTCTAATGAGACATGGCAAAGACATGGAATATGATATGCAAACATGCAAAAATCAGTAGCAAAATGAGGGGGGAAACAGCCCGAAACAAGGCGAAATGACGCCCGATGCAAGGAACGAGTCCCGAAACATGGAATTAAGCACATGAAATGGCCTATAGCTATGCAATGCATGCATGATTCGTACATGAAGTGTGAAGACAGAAGCTAGGCAGCCCCGAGACAAGCATTTTTACAGTTCAAAACATGGCCAAACAGCAATCACAAGTAGGGCTAAAATGGCATACAAAAATGGCTCCGCAAGAGAGGCAATGAAGCAAGTGATAGATGCAAAGCCCAAATGGCAAAATACCCTTCTAAAACACTGAAGAGGGCCTAAAAACATGCTGTTTTTCAGTAGATGGAAACCCCCAAAACAATATACAAACATGCTAAAAATGCCATGCAAGAAGTAGGCCAACAAGAGGCTATAACATGAGGTATACAAAGCATTCACCAAACAGCCAAAGACCCTTAATGAGATATGTCCAGGGGGTCAAAATATGGCCATTTTCAGTTCTGATCATGGCTTAAAAACAGAAGCAAGGTAGGCTAACAAAGCATGCAAAAATGGGGGCCAAAGAGGGGTATAAGGGTAAGTTCTACATAGAGGCCCCCAACAGTGTTTATCCCTTCTACAATGTTGTAGAGGGGATCAAAATAAGCCAACTTACAGTTTATATCATGCCTCAAAACAGACTACACATAGGCTAGAAATACCATGCAAAATAATGACATACAAGAGGGCATTGAAGCAAGTACCAAATGGGGGTCTCAAACAGTGTTGAACCCTTAAACAAACATGAAGAATGGCTCAAAAAAATGACCCTTTCAGTTAGGGTCAGAGCCCAAAACAGTAAGCAAATAGGCTAGAAAGATGTGGCAAAAATGAGCTACAAAAGAGGGAAAATGGTCTTACCCTTGAAGCCCACTTCTTTGCTGCCTTTTGGACCAAGTTTGGATGCTCTTTGCCTCTGAAAAACCAGCTCCAAGTGTTGGAATGGAGGTTGGATTGGTTGTGCTATGGGTTGTAGAGTAAAGGGGGTAGGAACTTGGAGTTTTAGAGAGTTAAAGTGTAGAGAGGGAGAACTTCAATACAAGAGGCTCAAAGTAGTTTTTTCTAACCCTAAAAACCAGAGCTGGGGCTGCTGTTATATAGGAAAAAAGAGGGGAAAATGGGGGGAAAAAAAGGGGGGGAAAACCAACCAAGTTTCCCCCCAAAATGGCCAAACCCTCGGACATGGGTGTAGTGAAAACAAAATATATGGCTAGAATACACTCCCAGGGGCAAGAATGGTCGGCTAGTTTAAAAAGGAAAAAAAAAATCATTTTTTTAGAAAAGTGGCCGGCCGGCTACTTTTTCTGGGTTTTCTGGCCGGCCAGCTACATTTTCTGGCATTTCTGGCCGGCCAGCTACATTCAGGGCAAAAAAAGTGGGTTGCCAGAAAGAAAAGTGGCCGGTGGGTGCTTGGGAAGTCCAAATGTGGCCATTCAAGTGTCCAAATTGAAGCCCCGGAAGTTAGCTTTCCAATGGCATAAACCTTGCATCAAAATTCTTTCTGTGGAAAAAGTTATACCAGTTTCCGTGAAGCCGCGCAGATTTCGGTCCAACCGGAGTGATGCCCTACTTCAATCAACAATATCTCCTCCGTCCGAAATTGAATTTAGGAGATTCTTGAGTGCAAAATGAAGCCCCGGGAGTAAGCTTTCCAACGGTGGTGGCCTCATAGCTTGATTCCAAGTATCCAAATGAATAGGCCCGATTCGGCGAGGGCTGCTCGACTCTCTCTTAACGGTTCATGCCCGTTTTACCCCCAACTGGATTTCTTCCCGCTTCTCCTCTTTTCTTCAACTCCAAACCCCTAAGTAAGGTGTTTTGAAAGATTTTTCAAAGATTTCATCTCTCTTTCATTCATTTCCACTTTGTCCTTGCTTGGTTTACAGAAAAGCGCGACGTTTGACAAAATGCGAGCATCGGAACATCGCAGAAACTTTATTTTCAAAAACGTTTTGAAAGAGAGGGTTTTAAGTCTAAAATCTTTTGATCAAGATTGTTTTGGTCCAGAACAGGGGTATGAAGTTGAGATTTGACTCTCTCTCTTTGCCGAAGAAATTGGACCTTTCCCCTGTACAATTTTCTCCACCATGTAAACCATCAGTCGCGTCCAAGTCTTATGGACGGTCAAAAATGAGGTGTCTACAGATGCAGATTGAGCGGATTGGTGAATGAATACGAATTGGTTTGGCGGTTTAAACTTTTATAATTTTTGAACATAATGCAATAATTTGTCAATATTTTTTTTTTTTTGGATAACAATCCAACTTAATATAACCAAAAAATTATCAAGTAAATTGTCAAATGTCAATAATAAATATATATAAGAAAACCATACATTATCAAAACTATTTTATTACTTTTTTTATTCAAAAATTATTTAATTTGTTTTTTAAAAAAATGGCAAAATTAAGCTTTATATTTTCTACACAAAAATACCAAATATCAACCCTTGCCAGTTGATAAAAGAATTTCTAAATTGAAAATACAATAGAATATCTAAACTCTTTTTCAATTAAAAACACAAACAGAATGTCTAAATAAATTGAAAACACAAAATCTAACAAATTACTAAGGGTGCTCGCGGTTTGGTGGTTCGGTTGCTGCCAAAGGAACCTCAAATCTACCATCCGTCTAAAACTAGGCGGATTAAAAAAAATCAATCCGTTACCGTCCACTCGTCATTACACATCCATTCAAAATACAACGAATCAGTTCGATTTGATCAATTTAAATGGATCAAAATATCCGTTGCTTTGTTGCCGGGGGTTGTAGGCCAGCTAGGTTGATTGGTCCAATGGTAGCTCAAGTTAAGCCCAATTTACGATACACTTTCCTTGGGTCCAAATTTGGCTGGTTCAGATTTAATAGTTTGGTTTTGTTAGTGGAATGGACTTCGTGAAATTAAGGGTTAGTTTGGGGTGTCCTAAAAAAGTGTACTTTTTGTCTTTTTACGAAAAGATGTGCAGAAAAATAGAGAGGTGATGTGATAGAAAAAAGATAAAAAGATAAAAAGATGGATTATATAGGTTACCCCAGACCAAGCCTAAATTTGAAAGAATAATGCTTGGGACCCCCTTTTGGGGGTCACCCCCTCACCCCCCTTTGCCACGTGGTGGGTGGTGATTGGAGGAGTAGGAAAAAAAAGAAAAAGAAAAAGAAAAGGGGACCAATGAGAGAGAGAGGGGGTCAAAGGGGGTGGGGGGAAAAGGGGGATGAATCATTGTTGAATTTGAAATTCTATTATGTTGAAATGAAAGTTTGAAAGTTCCAAACTTTTTTCTTTTTTTTTTTTAATATTTGGGTAAGTCACACTATTACGGTGTTTGGTAGAGCTTTTTTGAGCTAACTTATGACTTCTGATTTTTAAAAAGTTATTTTAGACTGTTTGGTTAAACTTATTTCAAACAGCTTCTGATTTTAATAACTTATTTTAAGTCAAAAAAACTAATTCTGAAAAACTGCGCACCCCTTACTTCTGATTATCAGCTTCTGTCGTGGACATGTTAATTCACGGTTATACTCTTAGATTTTTTTATTTTTTATTTTTTTAAAAATAGAAAAAGACCCAAATGGACTATAAAATATTATTATTATTTTTTATGAGAAATGTAGACAAATAGTGAATAATAAAAAATAAAAATTAATTAAAAAAGCTACTTCACAGCTTATTTAACAAACATTACTCAGCAACTTAAATCTATAATCCAACAGCTATACCAAATAGATTAACAGCTTTTGATTAAAATCATAATTTATAATCTGTTAAGTTATAATCTATAATCTATAATTTGTTTTAACAGCTAGACCAAACAGGACCTATTTCTCTTGAGCTTTGAAAAAAAATACAAACAACCCTACATTTTTCACATAATTTCATTGAGTGAAATTAAATTTGAAATTCTATTTTATGTTGAAATGAAAGTTTGAAAGTTCCAAACTTCTTTTTTTTTTTTTTAATATTTGGGTGGATTACACCATCTCTCTTGAGTTTTCAAAAAAAATACAATCACATTTTTGACATTATTTCATTGACCTCACTTTTAGTAAGGTTAAAATGATCATAATTAATGCAGATGTTGGATAACACTGAAATAAACAAAGTTAAATAGAAATTTTAATAGAAAAATGATGACAACATCATTTTTTTCTCAAACAAAAGAAAAATTCATTTTTTTTTCATCCATATGACCAAAGAACTACTTATGAAAAAAAGGCCTAATTACAATGTGAATTAAAATATCAAGGAAAACTAGTATAATTATGTAAAAAGTGTAAGGTAACTATATTTTTTGTATAACTCAAGGGAACTAAGTGTAATTACCCTTTTTTATATTAAAATAAATAACGTAAAATTTGATCTTTTGGTACATTTTGGAAAACCATTTCATTGAACGAAAACAATTTTTTGGTACATTTTGGAAAATATTTTCTGTCTTTCAATTCTTCATATACAAAATCAACATATATGTATATATATATATATATATCTATATATAAGAGGCGCTTAGCTGCTTGAGGTTTGTCTTTTCTTTCCAATTTTGTCTTTTCATTTTGAATAATTTACTAATGGTGGCTTATATGTTGAGTGAATGTTTTTTTCGTAATTACACAAGCATTCTTGGTTAATTATGCAACATATTTTTTTCATAATTACGCAAACATTCTTGGTCAATTATGAAATATGTTATTTCGTAATTATGCAAACATTCTTGGTCAAATATGAAATATAAATATTTTATACATAAATATTTTATTTTTTGCCAAATTACAAATACACTCATAAAGTTTGTTTAAAATATGAATCGATCCTATAATATTAGAAATTACAACTATTGTTTGTTATAAATTTTAATTTAACACAATACTCAAGAAAAAAAAAAAAACTATTCTCCTATACAATAATAAATTATTAAAATTGTTTATTGAAAAATATTTCTCATATCATTAAAAATTGTTAATTGATTTAATGATTTATTTATTAACAAAAGGGTTAATTGAAAAATATTTTTCTTATTATTAAAAATTATTAATTTACTTAATGACTTACTTATTAATAAAATTGATAATTTATTATACAAGTATGATTTATGTATTAACAAAACAACAATGTTGGGGACCCTCAGTGGGGGGTGACCCCCAGCACCCCCACCTCCACGTGGGGGCCTGTGAGAGCAAGACAGACAAAAAAATAAAAAATAAAAAAATTGAGTCAATCCAAAAACAATGTTCAACCCCACTGGGGGTTCAAGTCATTTTTGTTAACAAAATTAGTCATTTGTATATATATATATTTTTCTGATTCTTTATTAGTTTAGTAACTTATCTTAGTAGTTTTTTTAGATAGAAGAATTATCTTAATATTTGTTTTATATTTCTTTGAGAGAAAAGTTACACACCATAATTTTTTTTTTTTATAAATTCGGAAGAAATGTTAAAGACTCATAAATTCATCCAAAATAATATGGTAATAGAATTGAAGTCGATATCATTTAGTGTATAACAAATCAAAAAATATACATATCATACAACATAATTTTATCATATATCTAATGATTTATTATATTCAATTTCATATAATAATATTTTAATTTTTAAAAAATTATCAAAATATAAAACTTAAACATACTATAATAATTGCCCGTGCCATACACAGACTTGTGTAAACTAGTATATATATATATATATATATATTTGTGTCAATCGAAAATTGCCAAGAATCACATCTGATGGAGGTTCCAAGTCCCATGTCATGCGGTTTTTGTTGTTGCTATTTTGGCTTCGTTTGGGATGTGAGTTGTCTTTTAACTTTTTAGTTTTTTTTGACTATTTTAGCTTAGGGTAAAAACTCTCTTTTGGATTAGGCTTTTTGACTATTTTAATTTTGTAAAAAAAAAAATAAAATAATCATAATTTAAATATGACTATTTTAGCTCATAACCTTATTTTAGCCTATACCGAACGAGCGCTTTGTTCCAACCAGTGGGGACTTGTTCTATAAAGTTCAATTATTGCTTGGTACCTGATTGATTTATAGAAGAAATTCATGGATCTTCTTCTTCGTATAGAAATTCTATTTAAAATAACTTGGATCAAGTTTTGTACAAAAATTTAAAACAAAGAAGGAATGATGTGATTTTATGGTTTTTTCATTTCTAGTCTTTTTTTTTTTTTTCTTTTTCTTTTGAATTATAAAAATTTCATTATTATGATTTTTTTTTTTTTTTTATAAATTTTGTTATTCTAAAATTGGTCTATGACGATAACTATTTGTATCGTTTGAAAACAGATTATTTTAATAACATTTTAACTTTTTACGAAAAGATGTACAGAAAAATAAAAAGAGTGATATGACAATTTATAGTGACTTTTTGACTTTTTAACTAAAAATGAAGGTTACCAAACGAGGCTGAATCATGCTATATAACACAATTCTAATAAAAAATGTTATATATGTGATGCAACTATAAGAATTCCACTCGTTAATTTTTTAAAATTATAAATGCATTGCGGTGTTAATGTTGTAACTATCATATTTTAAAAAACAAATGGTTAATTTGACATTTTATCTCTAAATTATCATATTTTTTATATTTTATTTCTAAACTTTCAATTACATTTATTAGTCATTTAAAATTTTAATTTATATTCACTTGGTCCAATTAAATACAGTTTATTCAAGTTGATAATGATGGAAACTTAATATAATGGTCCGAAGTTTGACCCGTTGGGCTAACCCATTAGTTCATATGGGCCGAGTACACTGAATGAGGTTTGGACTTCAGATTTTTGGAATGGGCTACTTCGACAAGAAAAGGCCTGGTGGATTTGGAGGCCATTTTCATGGGCTAGGCCAGGCGGGCTCGGTGAGACCTTTAACAGCAACTACCCATACGGAATAAACAAATAATAATGAAAGGAAGTAGAGAGTATCCGAATTTTCTCGTGTATTTATTTAGGCTTGCTAAATTAATTAGGTGCCGTTTGCTAACATTTACATTTTTAGTTTTCTGTTTATATTTATAAAAATTTAAAAAAACTCAAATAAAAATTTGTTTGGTAAATTTTTGATTTATAAATCAGTGGTCTCAGTTTATAAATTTGGCAAAAAAATGTAAACTAAAAAAAGGTGTTTCCATTTCGAGTTTTCAGTTTTTTTTTTTTTTTTTTACCACCCAACACTAGCTATCACCCCCCACCATTTTCCATCACTGTCTTCTGTCACCACCACCCACCCCCCACCACCACCTGCCACCACCACTCACCACCCACCCGCCACCACCACCCACCCCCTAGCCACCACCACCCACCCCTTGCCATCACCACCACCACCCACTGCCATCCACTTGCCACTACCATTCACCGCCCATCACCACCGCCAGCCACTACCACTCACCAGCCACCCGCCACCACCAGCCACCCACCACCACCAGCCACCTACCACCACTCACCACCACCACCCACACCACCACCACCTACCCGGCACCACCCGCCATCAGCCACCCACCCGCCGCCACCACTACCACCACCCACTCGTTACCACCCACCATCCACCCACCACCCGCCACCATCACCACCACCACCACCACCACCACCACCACCCGCCACCGTCACCCACCACCACCGCCACCACCACTCACCACCCGCCACCCGCCACCACCACCCACTTGCTACCACCCACCACCGTCGCCCACCCACCACCACCCGCCACCCACCACCCACGGTCACCACTTTCCACTACCGTCTTCCGCCGCTACTTGCCATTTCTCACTCTTTTTTATATTTTTAAATTTTTTTAAACATTTTTTCAATTACCAAACGCGTTTGTAGTTTATGTTTTTCTAAAAATAAACAAAAATCAGTTTATAAAATTTTTGTAAATATAAACTGAAAACGTAAACGTTACCAAACAGACCCTAAAAATTAAAAGATGATTACAAAAAAATAATTTATTCTTTCTACTGTTTTACCCATTTTTTTTTTTATTATAAGAAGTCACCATAAAAATAAAATTTAAACCTAACTCGAATACTGAAGCATCGAAAACTTTACGAGTACATTTTAGGTTTTTCTCTTCTGCTATCAAAGCTGCAAAGAGTGAAGTACTGGCACTGTGCACATCCCCTCTGCAATGGAGAACTTGGAAGACAAATAAAACAACATTAAACGACTCACAGTTACTCAGGGTGATTTGGTTCAACATTATTATTTTTAATAACAAATTATTTACAAAATATCCTAGTTTTTATTTATTTTTTATTTTTTTAAAATCACAATTTCAAATTGTTGAAAGCGAATGTTGAATGTTGAGCCAAACTATTAATTTTTTAATTTTTTTTTAATATTGAGCCAAAATGTTGCCAAAGGTGTGGTTTCTGCTCTTAAGGATTGGTTTGGAAAGTAACTTTTTATAGTGATTTTTGATTGTTAAAGATGTATAGTTTTTGCTCTTGCTTGTAAAACATAGAAAGAATATATTTATTATTGACTTTTTATAGTATTTTTTAAGTTTTTGACTAATTTTTTTAATAAAATGTACTGCCACGCATAATTTAAGGTAATTAATGAGGATGACTACATCGAATCTTTTCACATGTGAATTTATTAAATAGTCATGGAGGAGAGGTGACTCAATTATTAGATGATTTAACTCTGCCTAAGATTCACTAAATTAAAATATATACATATATATATATATATATATATATATTATTAAAGACCTCAATTTTTTATAAGTCCTATAACATAAAGTCTTATTTTGATGTTTATCCTAAAATGTCTAAAAATTTGAGTCCTTGCTATTTGGGAGTATATGTGGCATTGCCTGCCTAATGGTGCTCGTAACAAATGAAAAATCATAAAACACACTAATATAGTATTCCTTATTTTTCAATTACTTAATAAAAATGAGTCAGTATTTTCCTATCGATTCTCAATAATAAGTTCCACTTCTCAATAACAAATTTATTTAAGCTATTTGACTAAATATTCTCACACAAATTTTTAAAAATAAAAGAAGTTATAAACAATTGCATATGCACCAAACATTCTGTCTGCTGCATAGATGATTGACGATTGGATGGTTTAAATAAGAAAGAAAATTGAGAAAGCGTACGATACATATGGTTCGGTCTAAGTGGGTGCGGCTGTTTGTGGTCCTGATGATGATAGTCCACGACTAAGTGTATTCTGACCAAAAGATTTTGTAAATTTTTTTATCGGTGATATTAGGGGGCTAGCATATGTCCGAGGTACGGTGTAAATAATATTAAAATTAAAATATAATTATAATTTTAATATTATTTAAATTTATTTTTTAATTTAATAAAATCATAAATTTATTATAAGATTTTGGAGTTTTTACAAAACTCCTCACGAGAACTCGCTTTTACTTATATAATATATAACTAGATAGATAGATGTGCCTGACAAACATACATTTTTCACGGGCATACATACAATATTACTTTTGCTTATATAATTATATGAAAATTATATGTATGTCCGTAAGAGAGGCGGAAGCAACACATAAATAAAACAAGTTAAATAAATTAAATTAAATAATCTTAAGTAAATAAACTAAACTAAAATAAAATAGGTAGAATATTTTAAATAAAAACAGATAAGCAGAAATAAAATAAATTTACAATCGTTTAAATTAACTTACAATCGTTTACTGGAAGTAATCGGAAAATACAAAATTGTTTACTGGAAGTAACTGGAAAATACAGCTTCTACATGCATCCTTAAAAACTGAATTTTAAAACAACAAACTAGAAATTTTTACAAAAACTAAAAGAAACTGCGAAAGAAAATTTTGAACTCTTTCCAACTCTGAATTGGCCTTGACTGAGGAGCTTCTTTTATAAGCAAAGTGGATAACTGTTAAGCTTGTGAACTGGGAACTGTGACTCCCGTGACTGGAGCTGTGAAGCTTGTGACTTCAAAAGCTGGAAAATACTGTGAAACTTGTGACTTGAAAAGCCTAAAAATAAGAGGCACATAGGTGCTAAGAGCATCTTTTTGTGACTGAGAACTTTTTTACCTTTTTTTATTTATTTATTTATTTATTTTTTACTTGCAGTGAGAAAACGTGACTGCACAGTTGACTGATGGGGAATCTTTGCAGTGAGGAAATGTGACTACACTGTTGACTAATAGAGAATCAATATATATATATATCAGCAGTTTTTCTCAGAGTAAGAGTAGTGATTAAAGCTGATGTATATATATAGAATCCAATAACTTTTTTAGGCATATGAGTACTGAGCATCTTGGAATTGTGTACCATATGGATCATGACTGGTTGAGGCTTTAGAGGAGGCTAAATCATCTGAGGCTTTATCATCAATTTGTGACTTTGCTTGGGCCATCAATAATTTGGTCATTTGGATCAATTCATCACTAGAGATTGACTTGGGTTTTTCTTTGGGCTTGGCCTCGAAGGACTTGGGTTTGGAAGGTTCAATGCTGGTTGATGGGCTTCCAAGTCTGACTGTAGTGAAAGGAATTGAATTTCCTTGTGTGACTGAAGCATTTGGGCTTTGCTGAGACTTGACCATTGCAAGAGTTGGGGCATGAATGTTAATTGAAAATTCTTACTGGACTTGGTCAATAATACGATGGCTTTGAATGCAGCCCACCCTTTAACAAAATGTTGATGACTAACTATGTTATTGGATAGGCTGTATTGCCATTTAAAAATTCAGGAGACTTTATATTTGGACATAAAATGGAGTAACCAAGGAAACTGACTTTTATGCTAGCTGAGCTTGTAAATTGAAGAGAAGTAATTGACTTGTTTTATTAACTCAAAAGAGATGATTTCTGGGATGGCACCATGTTGTGACCACCATCTCAGGAACCAAGAAAGGAATTCTGATTTTAATTTGTGGTCAAATGAGAAAAACCAAGAATGACTATATAACTCATTTTGATGTAGAAGGATTTTGAACCAAGCATCAATGTAATCATAGTAACTATATTGTATATCATGGTTGGGAAGGTCTCGTAGTAGAAAAGGAGGACCCCATTTTTCCATGGAAACAATATTATGAATGTTCAAGGAATGATAAATGATTTTACTGGTCTAGACTCGATCATAGATAAGTTTAATGACTATTGACTTATGGTGGAAAAGAATATCCTTATAAAAGGTTATTGACTTATCGGGATGGGAAAGAATGAAATGCCATCCATTAGGGAAATAGGATTTGACTAATTCAAGAACATTGTAGATATTTTTGTGTATTGATTCTTTGTTAAAAAGATTGAATGACTGTTTAAGAACATAATCTGTTCTTGGGGTAGACTTGTTAAGAGGCATTGGCGTAATTGACTGGCATGCAAAAAGGTCTGAAGCCAGAGCTGAAGTGTAACTAGGTTTAGGAATATTACCAAGGATTTGGTATAGGTTGACTAGATTAATTGGATGTGCAACAATGGGTTGACTGGATGGCACAATGGCAAAATGTTTTATAGTAGGTTTGTGACTTGACATCTGTAAGAAAAATGACAGAAGTAGATTAGCATCCACTGAGGACATCTAATCTATCCATATGAAAGTTAACTAGATTAGTGTAATGAGCAATGAAATTGCGATAACTTCTAACCTGATTGAATTGAAAGTAAGGGTCTTGATGAACGTAAGGGTCATTTTGTAGTGACTTTAAATAGGACATTTTAAACTTATAATAGTGAATAGTTTTGCAGTATCTTGTGACTCGTAATTTGTTTATAGAACAATAAGGATTAGGCATGATGCACTATCCTCCTTGTAAAAGTTCTCGGGTAAGGAAATCAGGGATAGAATTTTGACTACTAGGAATACATTCAATATCAAAATAAAAAATACTTAAAATGGGCAAAAATATGTTTACTAGCAATATTTGAACATCTTTTTCCAAAACATATTTAGCACTTTTGCAATCAACACGTAATAGGAATTTTTGATTTAAAATGTCATCTTGAAATTTAGTAATACATAAAGCGATAGATAAAATTTCTTTTTTAATAGTACTATAATTTTTTTGTACTTTGTTCCAAACACCAGAATGAAAACGAACAATTTGTTTAGATGACTGGGCGTGTTTTTCTGAAAATGCCACCATAACCAACATCATAAGTATCAGTCTGAATAATTTTGAATGAATTTTCAATAACAATGCCAAGACAAGGCAAGGTCTTGACATATTTTTTGACTTGTTGAACAATAGCAGTATGAATAGAAGACCAAGGAGGAGGATTATCTTTCAACCTATCAAAAAGGGGGTTGACAAATTTTCCTAAGGTCTTTATAAAATTTAGCAATGTAATTTAAGGAACCTAAAAACCGTTGTAACTGAGTTTTGTTTAAGATTTCATCAGGAAACTTAGAAGCAAACTCAATAGATCAACTAATAGAAAGAATAGTACTTTGGTGGATGTCATATCCTAAGAATCTAACTTTAGTTTGGAATAGCTTAATCTTAGGAGCAGAAATGACTAGACTATTATATTTGATAAAATAGAGAAATGAATTAAAATGTTTCCAATGTTCATTGAGTGACTTAGAGAAAATGAGGGTATCATCTATGTAGACAATAGAAAAATGATTAAAGGGATTAAAAATTTCATTCATAATGTTTTGAAATTCACTATGAGCATTTTTTAATCCAAATGGCATGACATTTCATTCGTAATGGCCAAAAGGTGTAGTAAAAACAGTTTTATAGCGATCATCTGGATGAATTTGTATTTGTCAAAATCCACTTTTAAGATCAAATTTACTAAAGATGGCAGCTTGACCAAGTCTTTTAATGATATCTTTTTTATTAGGGATTTGATAGCGTATCCATTCTAAAACTTTATTTAACGGTTTATAATTAATGACTAATCGTGAAACGCCGCGTTCAAGTTCAGCATTTTTATTAACATAAAAAGTAAGGTAAGACCAAGACGACTTACTATTACTAATGATGTTATTTTTAAATAATTCATTAATCTATTTTTTGCACATTTCTACTAATTCATGATTCATTTGAATAGACCGAGATTTAGTAGAAATTTGTCTTTCATTAAAATTTTTAATATAAGGGAGTGTAACTACATGTTTTTTCCTATGCCAGAAAGTATTAGGTAAAGTGGAACAAACGATATTTTCTAATTGATTTTTAAATTTATCAATTTTGGATATAAGAATTGGATTAGTCAATTGAGTTTCAATTCTTTTGTATTTTACTTCTTTTCTGAGAAATTTGAGTTTTTTAGTTAATTGATTAATAGATTGGGATATAGAATATTCTTTTAATTGATTTAATTCTTTGATTTCAAGAGTAGACAAGAATTTAAAAGTCACTGTTTGACCAAAAGCTTGTGTGGTTATGCCATGGTTAGTAGTGGAAATGGATATAGTAAAAAGATAAATGGAGTTCCTAAGATGACTTTGTCGGTCATATTTCTGACTAGAACAAATGATGTTTTAAAACAAATATTATTTTGACAAATATGTACTTTGGGTAATTTATATTTAATTTGCATTTGACTTCCATTAGCAGAACTGAATTGTTCACTAGTTTTATGATAATATTTTGTGGGGATTAATCATTCTTGAATACAATTTAAATCAGGGCCGGTATCAATGAGGGCTATGACTTCTATTTTAAAGTCATTAATAACTAGTTTGACTTTTGAATGCCATTTTTGAATATGAATTCTATTAATAATATTTAAACAATGACTATGATTGTGATTACCACTATTAGATTTAGTTGATCGATTATCAAAGATGACGTGGCTAAGATCAGGACTAGAACTAGATTTTTCAGAGAAAGTATCATTATTATTTTGGAAATCATTGAGATTTTTATTATTTTTAATATTGCAATTTCTTCTTCTAATGATTTGTCTTTAGCCTTTAACTTTTAAATGGTTAGTTTAATTTGGTTAATCTCATTTTGTAAATCTTGTAAAGTGATTTCTTTATATTTATTTTTTTGGAATCTTTCTAAAGTAGTTGTGAGACTAAGAATTGGTTTATCTTGATGAGGTTTTTTGTCTTTATTTATTAGTAAAGATTTTAACTTATTAGTATATTTTCTTTTTAATTCAGGATTTTTTTAATTTTCTAATTAATTCTATTAAAGAATTTTCTTCTTGTTGTGATTTACTATGAACATTAATTTGTTTACAGCAAGTATCATTACATCCTAATTCAATCTCTCCGTCAGTATTCTCACTGGGAGAGTAATAAGTAGAAGCATCACTCAAGGGAGTGGTGTCACTAGATGATGAACTAGAATGAACAGGAGATTAATTTGGGGTATTGGTTACTTTAAATATGTCAAATATTAGATTTTGATGTTCTTCAGTAATTTATAGTTGATTAAGCTTATTTTTAAGTTTTTCTTTAAGTTTACATTTATTAGAATAATGACTATTTTTTCCACAATTGTAACAAGCAACATCTTGGGTAGATTTTGACTTCTTCCTATAATGATTAGTTTGATTGTGATATTTCTTTTTTGGTTTAGCATAATACTTATCAGGTGATTTGGTAGGTGAATATTTCTTCCTATATTTAGCAGAATATTTGTGTGAAGATCTCTTGTTATTATATTTGCGTCATGATGGTGCAACAGGAGGTAGACCATATTATTCGCAGAAATTTTCTAATTCATATTTAGCTTTATGTTTATCTTTAGCAGCTTTTTGACTAAGTTTCAAATCTATACACATTTTTAATCCTTCTTTTTAAATTGTACTAATAATATCACCATAAGTTAGATTATCATATTCTATAACACCAGTAGGTTGACTAAGAACATCTCTAATCTTATGGGCAAAAAGACTCGGTAATCCATTAATAAATTTCTCTTTTTAAAATGACTTAGTGCAATCATCTTTAAGCATGACACGAGAGGTAAAGACATCTTTACACGAGAGGTAATCCATTGAATCTGCATTTACGACATGACCCACAATGCAATTCCCAAAATAAGTTGAAGGGACAGGGGGTTCCGAGCGAGCCTGGCAATCAACAGTGAATCCAAGATGAACTTTCCCCGTCTTCATTTTCAGGGCTTTAACTAGGCAAACCCATACGTAGGCACATGTTACTGTAAAGGTCGATACATGAATGGATGGTTTCTGTATATGCTTCTCTTGCCACTGGGCATTTGCCCTCTTCTTCATATTTTCTTTGTTTGATTGTGTCAATTGGAAAGTGCCAAGCATTGCATCAGGTGAAACATTCACATCCAATATCATGAGGCTTTTGTTGTTGGATTTACTTACCAAGTTTAGATAAGTTTTCTCAAGATCATCTGGGTCATTGATAACTGTCATGTTTCTTAAGATCATCTGGGTCATTGATAACTGTCCTGTCATAGAATGGAGTCAATTCAGGGGTTAATGTTGAGTCTCCTCCGCGTTGGCAAATGGAAGCCCAAGATTGCATAAACATAGTCGCAGTTTTCCCGTCATGTATTGCATGGTGTGTGGCGTAACCAATAGAAAACCCAGTGTTTGGAAACAGAGTGATTTGCAATACCATCGTGGGTACTCGTGTGTCAGAGGCCGGTAAGTTGGGTAAAAAGGGTTGAATTTCTTTGATTTCGCGAAAGCTATTGCTCGAGATATGGTGGAAATCAGCTTCAGACTCGGCTATGGTAAGTGAAACTGCGTCATCGTCTTCAACGTATTGGATAATGGGTTTATCAGAATCTGGAGGCCAGGTCAGACTGCTGGCGAGAGGAAGGTAGTGGTGGAGTGTAAGAGAGAGGGAGTGCTTGAGTTTAGGAAGAACAATCTCTGAGAATGTAGTGCTTGAATAGGAGGCTTCGTAGAAGAAAAAGGCGTTTAATAGGAGGCATATTCAACCAAAACACATCAAAGAATGTAATAGGAAGAGAGGTCTGGGAAGCCGAGTAAGCAGGTGAGCTAGGCGTTGGAGCCACTCTACAAACCTCAATCACCTTCATCGGATTGGGTGCTGCCATGAGATCAGAGAAACCAAGGAAAGGGACGAACGGGTGGTGTGTACAGAAACTCTACTACTTTATTAATTATATTTATAGTATGAAAAATATTATTTAAATTAATAAATTTAATATATTTTTTTCTTTATTCATTATCATGATGGTGTTTGAGATGTAGGTTTTTATGTAGGTTTTTTTAGATGTAGGATATTATTGAAGAAATTTTTTTTGTGTTTGGGAAGATAGTTGGGTTTTTTTGTGATTGGATATGATGTTTGTGAGAGAAAAAGTGAAATGATTATGTGGTTGGATGTGATATTTTGTTTGGATGTGTTTTTTTTTGGTTTTGCAAAATTTTTATCTTTTAGTGGAAAAAATGAGAAAAAACCCAACTAAAATTCTTCCCAAACACCACATAATAATAAAATTTTAAAATATAAAATAAATGTCATTATACTTTTTTTTATTTATTCATAAAAGTCATTATACTGATAGAGTCGTGCTAGGGAGCTTGAATTTGAGCCCCCCGAATCCCCCTAATTCAAAAATGACGTCGTTTTTGAATTTTTTTTTTTTTTTTTTTTTTCAGAAGAAGAAAATCAGAAGAAGAAAGAAGAAGAAGAGAAGGAAGGAGGAGGAGGAGGAAGAAGAAGGACTGGAGGGGAAAGAAGAAGAAGAGAAGGAAGGAGGAGGAGGAGAAAGAAGAAGAAGAAGGACTGGAGGGGGCCAACAAAATCGGGATGGAGGCAGAGCGGGGGCGGGGGGCGGAGGCAGAGGCGGAGGCGGAGGCGACGGCGGGGCTGCGATGGCGAGCTACGACGAGGCGAGGCGGGCGACGACGGGCGACGATCGGTGGGCGGAGCTCCTCCTCTTCCCCTCTCTTCTCTCTCTCTCTCTTTCTCTTCTAAATTTCGTTCTATTCGAGGGAGGGGAAATTAGGAGGAAAAAACATTTTCCATACTGATATGGTTGAGTTGAACAAAAAGGGATTCGGATTCTTCCAAGCAACCAACTAGGTGGGGTATAGGCTATTAATCTGATCTTGAAAATGTGAGTGTGGCTATAAATAAAGAAATATTTCTTATGGGCCGGCGTGTTGGAAAGAATGCTATATCCATAATTTTGTCATTACCTCTAATTAATGACGTGACCTACTATGTGAATCGTTTTGTACTGCTATTTTTATTATCTTTAGTCTCTCTAACTTTACATTATTAAAGATGTAATTAAGGAAATAAAATTAAGAGATTAATCAATATTAGAAATGAGCGTAGCAAATGAGGTGGTAGAGCCCACATGATAGAAATTTTGCCCACGGGTTTGAGAGAAGACTCTATAGTAATACGATAAATTCAGATTTAGATGGTTTCGCATCCCAAAATAAGTCTACTCTCTATTTTTTTACACATTTTTTTTATAAAAAGTCAAAAAGTACATTTATTTAGAACATTCTAAATCACCCCTTAACTATTTAAAAATTATCATTTAATGGTTCAGATTTATTTTATACATTAATTTCATACTATACAAATTCAATTTTAATCACACAATTACCCTTTTAGATAATTTTGAAAACCATAAGTTTAGATCCCAAACTTATTCGAAAACTCAAACTCACATCCCTCTCTTCTCTCTCATTTTCAGGAGATAAAACTCAGAAGAGAGAGTTTGGCAGTATTTGGTAAAATTTTAGAATTATGATATGAGTGTGGAATTGTATTTTGAATTTGTGAGTTTTCAAATTATGATTTGAAAAAAGAAAATTTATTTGGTTATGAGTTTTAAATTTTTGAAATGAAATTTTAAATTAGAAAGGTTGTTTGATTCAAAAACTTATAACTCATAACCAAACGCACAATTCAAAATTATATTTAAAGCTCATAACCAAACTTTTTTTAAAATTCAATTCAAAAAAATAATTATTGATAAAAATAATTTTTTTATTTAAAAATTCTAAAAATATTTTTTTTATGTAGAATATAAAAAAAATATATTATTTTTTGTTAAAAAAAATAAAAACAAATTTCCTTTTTTTTTTCTTCCAAATAATAGATGCCAATTGCCCACAAAAAAAAAAAAAAAAACCTGTTTTGGACACCTTGGCTGGACAACCGGCTAGACGTTCGGGAGAATGACCAGGTAGACCCAATTCACTCTTCTCAGAATTCAAAATTAAAAAACTCACTACTTTCCAAACATGATCTGAAATAAGTTTTGAAATGTGACATTAAAATTAATTTTTGAAAACGTAAGCCAAACAAATCCTTAAAAACTATACTAGAATTACGCTCTAAACACAGCCTTTGGCTTTTTAGGAATGGAGAGATACGAGAGTTTTGTTGTATGTGAAACGCGCACATGTAGTAACTGGTATAAAATTTGAATCTTGCTTTGTTACGTCATTCAGGAGTTTGGGTAAGAAAATTATGTGGATGTATGGTTGTTGCGAGGAGTGTGTTCAAGCCATACAAAAAGTAGAAAAAATTATTTAAAAAATTTTAGAATTTGACCTCATAATAAAATAATTTTTTATTAATTTAAAATCTAATCTTTTAATTTATTTTTAATTTTTAATTTGTCTATTTTTATTAAATAAAATGAATGAAAAATAGTAGTTGTAGGGACATAATTTTCGAATGACAACACGTAGCCAAGGTGGCACCGAAGTGCTAGCCGAGGTGCCACGTGTCCTGATTATGGCGCCGAGGTGATCTCGGCTGGGCCGAGGTTATCTACGGAGATACTAGAATCCGAGATGAACGGATAAGGGATAAGAGTCCTAAAATAGAGGAGGACCTCAGTCTAAATAAAGATAAAGCTCTTAGGGAGTTTATCTTTATCTATTGAAGAGTCTAGGATGAGCATTGAGCTAGAGTCCAAGAGAAGTTAGACTTCTACATGGATCAAATTAGTGTTGACTATAAAAGTAAGGCACCCTCGTGGGTTTAAGGTACACTTTTGGTATTCTGAATAACTGAGTTAAGCACTTTTGCTATCTTTGAGAGATAACTGACTTGATCGTCGGAGTGCCCCCGGGTGGACGAACCACCGCCGGAATCTTATCTTTCTGTGATAGGTCGTTCGGGCTTCATCTATTCTGCCGGTGTTCTCCAGCTGAGTACCTGTTTGGCAGTGTGGTCAAAAATTGACATACACAATTTGGCGCCGTCTGTGGGAAAGAAAGGAGAATAGATGGCCAATGATGGACATAAAGAGAAGGTAGGGGACGGCATCCTTGCTGGAAGTAGCAAACATGTTGACCTTGACGTCGAGGAAGATAATTACAACACGAAAACTAGGGATCAGAATCCCGGAGAGAAAGACGTCGCCCAGGATGGCGACGCACCAAAGAAATTAGACCGAGGCGGGTATTATAACAAGAACGACCTCCAGGTATAGAAAGATAGATGCCTGCGAAGGGATGGAGAGATAAAGGGAATGGCAGACAAATTGGCGGACCTGCAATCGGTCGTTAATTTCATGATTCAGAACAACGTCATGCAGCTGCCGTTCTCGTTACAAGACATGCCGATTCTAGTGGCCAAGAACAATGCCCAGAAGGGAGGACAGAAAATAGTCCCTACAATTCCCCAGCATGCCAGGACCAAGGAACACTCTCATCGGCCTTCAAGGGAGGTCGGGCGAGGAGAGTCAATGAAGGGAGAATCCCAGAAGACATGTCGAATCAAAAAAGCCTGCACCAAAGAACATCGGGATGTTCAAGGGAAGGAACTCTGTTTCGACACAACCAATGGAGGGAGGTCCAAAAGGACTCATAATGACATTAGAAGTAGCACACCAAAGAGGCTGAAATCCGGTGATAGCCAAGCTCCTGGATGGACCAAAGATGATCTGAGGGATTACCTCCAGAGGAAGTGACAAGATACCAAGGTAACCTCTCCGGTCAAGCCGCAAACGCCGTTTTCGGTAGAATTGGATAAATTCGAAGCCCCGAAAAGGTTCTATATACCGAGATTCCAGATATACGACGGTAAGTCAGACCCCAACTTTCACGTCGGCTTGTACCTGAACTCGATGGCACTATACACCAGGAACGAGCCGTTGCTTTGCAAGGTGTTCCCTTCGTCCTTTGGGGAAATTGCATCGGACTGGTTTCACAAGTTGCCGAAAGGAACTGTGAAAAGCTAGGAAGGCCTAGCTGAGATGTTCATGGCTAGATTTGTGACAAACAAACTACAGCCATTGAGGGTGGATGCCCTGATGGCTCTAAGAATTGGCGAGGATGAAAGCCTTAGGGCCTATGCCAAGAGGTATTATGAAGTGTTCAACCGAATACCAGGATGCAACCAAGAGGTGGAGGTCGTGTCTTTTAAGAACAGCCTGAAAGATGATTGCATGCTTCGAAAATCACTGGCAAAGACATTGCCAAAAAGTATGGAGGAACTAATGGCCAGGCTAGAGAAGTATGCGAGAGCCGAGAAGGACACACCGGGAACAAAGGCGTCCAAACAAGAGAAGAACGGCTCGCCAAAGCGAGGCCGAGGTAATAATGGATACAATAAGCAAGAGACAGGACTGAGAGCTACACAGGCAGTCACTACCGTATTCCAGTTTCCGGTCTACAAAGTCCTGGAAAGAATCCGGAATCAACCCTATTATAGAGCACCAGATAAGCTTCCTGGTGAATTTATAGGAAGGAGTCTGGGGAAACACTGTGCCTACCACAATGAGGATGGGCATCTAACTCAATGGTGTAGAGCCCTAAAGGCACATTTGGAAGACATGGTAAGACAAGGTCATCTAAAGGACCTGGTAGATGAAACCAGGACAAGGGAAGAACAAGCAAGACTGCCTCAGGCGCCGGCAGCACCACCTCCACCAGCACCGCAACCGCAAGTAGGCGGACCTCGAGTGATCAATGTGATTCACTCGAAGGTGAATGAGAACGAGATACGTAAGGAAACTCAGAAGGTAAAACACCTACAACATGTGTATTAGGTCCGGCAGAAGAGACCTAGGGCAAACGAGTGCTAGGGACCAGTGGTGTCCTTTACTGAAGACGACCTAGAGATGGTGCAGCATCCACACAACGTGCCTTGGTAATATCCCTCTAGATTGGAGAATGCCAAGTGAAGCACATCTTAATTGACTAGGAAAGCTCTTGTGACATCATGTATGTCAGGTGTTACAAGGAGCGTAGTCTTCACCAAGATGATCTGGAGCAGTCCAGTGGCCCAATGGTTGGGTTCAATGGAACGCCGACACGGCTCCTGTGAGTAGTAAGTTTGGAAGTGCAGGCTGACACCAAAAAGGTGAAAACAGAATTCACAATAATTGACACATCTTCCCCTTACAATGCTATTTTGGGAAGACCATGGCTGCATGCAATGAGGGCTGTTCCCTCAACATTGCACCAACTGTTGTGGTTCCCAACAGAGCATGGAATTGAGGAGGTCAGAGGGGATCAAGTGCAAGCAAAGAATTGCTCCATGGCAACAATGAAATCCACCTGCAACATACGAGAAGTAGAAGCAGCAGAGATTGAAGTTGAGGACATGGAGGTTCTTGAGGACGTCGGCAAGGAACCAGCCGAGAAAAGTGAGGAAGCCCTGAAGAAGATGAAGAACGCTTCTTCCTCTTCGGCTCAGGCTTGGCCGAGGAAGAGGAAAGGGAATTAGAAGCATTCTTGAGAGCAAACCTTGAGGTATTTGCATAAACATCGTACGAGATGCCCTGCATTAACCCCGAGGTCACTTGCCATAAACTGAATGTGGACAGGTCGGCTAAACCTGTCATCCAGCGAGCAAAAAAGGCCGACATTAATGCATACTGAGGCAGTAGAAGAGGAAGTGGATAAACTTCTGGAGGCTAGAGCCATTCAAGAGGTAAATTACCCGATATGGTTATCAAACACGATGGTTGTGAAGAAAAAGAATGGGAAGTTGAGGGTCTGTGTGGATTTCACCAGCCTGAACAAGGCTTGTCCCAAAGACAGTTTCCCACTACCCAAGATTGACCAATTGGTGGGTGCCACTTCAGGGCATGGAAGGATGGGCTGCCTGGATGCTTATAGGAGGTACCATCAGATAGCTATGTACCCCTCAAATGAGGAGAAGACTGCATTTATCACCCCAAAAGGGCTATATTGCTACAGGGTGATGCCTTTCGGGTTGAAAAATGTAGGAGCAACTTACCAGAGACTGGTGACTAAGATGTTCAGACATCTAATAGGCAGAACAGTGAAGGTATACATAAATGACATGGTCGTGAAGACCAAGGAACCTGAGGATCATCTGGAAGACTTAAAGGCAGTTTTTGACATCCTTAGAACATATCGGCTCCGACGCAATGCATCGAAGTGCGCATTTGGAGTTGGGTCTGGTAAGTTCTTAGGATACTTAGTTACCAGAGGGGGCATTGAGGCTATCCTGGATCAGATCAAGGCCATTTTAGAATTAAAGAGCCCAACATCGGCAAAACAAGTGCAGATGTTGACTGGAAGGGTTGCAGCCCTGAATAGATTCATAAGCAGAAGTTCTGACAAATGTAAACCTTTCTTCAGTTTAGTGAATAAAACCATAGACTTCTTATGGACAGAGGAGTGCGAAGTCGCCTTGGCCGACTTGAAGAAATACTTAACCACAGCTCCAGTTCTAACGCAGTACTTGGAGAGGAGTTGTTCTTATACTTGGCGGTCTCAGAGCATGCAGTAAGTGCAGTGATAATTAAGAAAGATAAGGGAGAGCAGAGGGCAGTTTACTATGCAAGCAAAACCCTAGCAGATGCAGAAACCAGATACCTGCCCTTGGGGAAGTTGACAATGGCTCTAATAATGGCCTCCAAGAAACTAAATCATTACTTTCAAGCTCACAAGATTGTAGTGTTAACTGAGTATCCTTTGAAATCCCTGTTGCAGCAAGGAGACTTGACAGGTAGGATAGCCAAATAGGCAGTAGTGTTGGGCCAATATGACCTGGAATTCAGACCCAAAACAGCAATTAAAGGCCAAGTTTTGGCCGACTTTGTGGCCGAGTTCACGCCAGGCGCCATCATACATCGAGCTCCGTTGAGCCGAGGTATACGATGTCCAGGCGAACAAAGAGAAACCCAGTTGGGGATAGCCAAACAAAGGAGAGAAGAGAAACTCAGGCCTTGCAGTATTTACGTCGGCGACTCCTTCCGCCTATTCGTTAACGGAAGCTCAAACCGACAAGGAGCGGGGACATGAGTAGTACTAGTGTCACCGGATGGACAGATGCTTGAACAATCTATTCATTTGGGGTTTAAGGCCTCAAACAACGAGGCAGAGTATGAAGCCCTGATCGCAGGGTTGAAATTGGCAGTAGCAATGAAAGCCGACGAGGTAATGGCCTTTTGTGACTCCAAACTTATCGTCAACCAGGTAACAAGCGAATACACAACTCGAGATGAAAGGATGATGGCTTATGTAAAAGAGGTGGGCAGATTAATGGCATTGTTCCAAAATTACCGACTACAGCAAGTCGGTCGAGATGACAACAGCCATGCCAATGTCTTGGCCAACCTGGCTAGTGCAATGAAACCAAGAGAGGCAAGGACAATAATGGTTGACTACTTGTCAGGTCCAAGTGTAGAACCACTGAACACAGAGCATGAAGCTATGTGTGTAGAGATGAGACCAAGCTGGATGGATGCAATAATTGTATTTCTCAAAGAAGAAAAATTGCCAGATGATCATAAGGAAGCACACAAGATCAGACTGAAGTCGGTAAGATTCAGTCTGATAGCAGAAGGGCATCTCTACAGAAGGTCTTTTACTGGACCCCTTTTGAGGTGTGTGCATCCTTCATAAGTTGAAGACTTCTTCTATGAGATACATGAAGGAATATGTGGAAGCCACACAAGGGGCAGGTCACTTGCTCGTAGGGCCATAACTCAGGGATATTTGTGGCCCTATATGCAGAAAGATGCTGAAACCTATGTCAGAAAGTGTGAGAAGTGCCAAAGGTTTGCATCTTTGATACACCAACCAGTAGTAGATTTAAACTCAGTATCAAGCCCTTGGCCATTTGCCCAATGGGGCATGGATCTTGTTGGGTAGTTGCCTCAGGCAACTAGACAAAAGAAATACCTGCTGGTGGCAACAGATTACTTCACCAAGTGGGTGGAAGTTGAACCCCTTGCAAAGATTTGAGATGTTGATATGAAGAGCTTCATATGGAAGAACATCATCACCAGGTTTGGGATCCCAAAGGCAATAATAGCAGACAATGGTACACAGTTTGACAGTAAGCTAATTAAGAGCTTTTGTGCAAAATACAAGATCGAGAATTACTATTCCACTCCAAGTTTCCCTCAAAGCAATGGACAAGCAGAATCATCCAACAAAGTTATCTTGGACGGTATCAAAAAGAGGCTAGAAGCAGCAAAAGGAAAATGGGTGGATGAGTTACCCAGTGTACTCTAGGTATATCGAACCATGCCGAGAAGATCAACTGGAGAATCCCTATTTGCCATATGGCACAGAAACAGTTATACCACTGGAGGTCGGCATCCTAGGGATCAGAACCCAGGGAGTGGAAAATAGGACTAATGATACATTTTTAGCCCAAGATCTGGATCTACTAGAAGAAAGAAGGGAGAAGGCAGCAATTCAGCTGGGGGTATACTAGTAGCAGCTTGCTAAGGCTTACAATAAAAAGGTCAACTCACGAGAGTTTCAAGTTGGGGACCTCATCCTGAGAAAGGTCGTTGGCAACAAGAAGGATCCCAGAGAGGGCAAGCTTGGCCCAAACTGGGAGGGACCTTATAGAATCATCTCGGTCCTGGGAAATGGGGCATATCGGCTTGAAGACAGTGAGGGCAAAGAATTGCCAAGACCTTGGAATACTTGCAACCTGAAGTTTTTTTTTATCAGTTTTTCTGAGTTTAGCCAAAGTAATTAATAAAATTTTTGCTCAATTTTTTGATTTCAAACTTGTGTAAAAGGATTGACCAGTCACCTAGCGATGTTTCTGATTGAAACATGACGAATAACTTAGACTTATTATATGGCAGAATTGAATTATACTTGCATATAATAGGGTTAAACTAAGTTGGCGATGTTTCTGATTAAAACATGACGAATAACTTAAACTTATTATATGGCAGAGTTGAATTATACTTGCATATAATAGAGTTGAACTATGTTGGCGATATCTCTGATTGAAACATGACGAATAACTTAGACTTATTATATGGCAGAGTTGAATTATACTTGCATATAATAGAGTTGAACTAAATTGAAATAACCAAGATTTGCTGTGAAAACTTTTAAAAAAAAAACTAAGTACATATCAGTTGGATTAACAGAGAGACCGAGGTTGATAACCTCGACCAGTCTTTGTTTGAATCTGATCCCGGTGACAAGACCATAGGTGCATACTTATTAGGGGGCAGAGAGTTAGAGAATAATGCTTGGGAGTTAGAAATCACAAGAGAAAGTTGGTTTAACACTTGTTGAAATTTTAAAGAAAATTTACAAGTTGAACTTAAACCGAGGTTATGTTAAAATAAAATTGGTTTAACACTTGTTGAAATTTTAAGGAAAATTTACAAGTTAAGCTGAGGTCATGTTGAAAGAAAATTGGTTCAACACTTGTTGAAATTTTAAGAACAATTTACAAGTTGAAGTTAAGCCAAAGTTATTTTTAATGAAGTATTTGCGCATTTGCCGAGATTACCATATTACCAAAATTTGAAAAAAAATGGAAGACAGAAGTCTTGATAAACTAAAAGTGAAATGGCATGTTTTAGATAAACACTTGTGAAAACTTTCTTACAATGTTTTTCAAGTGTCAAGATAAGGCCGAGATAAATAGTCAGTAAGCATATCCGAGGTATTTTACCCCGAAGAGATTACACAGCTAAGGTGTACTTGGAAGACATGCAAAATATTCTAAGTATGAAAGCATACAGGATAGTAAAAGAAAAGCATTCAAACACTTAATAGAAATAAGGGGAAGCTGTAATTGCATTAAAAATGGCACTTCGGCCTAACAAAGAGACTACTTGTTCTGGTTACAAAAATGGCACGTCGGCCAAATATGAAAATCGAAAACATTGTTCAAAAAGGTACAAGAAAAGAAAAAGTTCTAAGTACTTGACTTGGCTTGGTCAGAGGATGGCGTTGCAGTCCTCTCCACTTCAAGCTCAGCATCAATCTCTTGCAAGGTTTGGTCAAGACTCTTGTCAGCACAACGTACTTCGGCTTCAGAAGTTGTTGGAGTAGGGGAGACGCCCTTGGATGCCAAGTTATCTTCTTCATCCCGAGTTAAGTCTATTTGCTCATTGAGGGTATGAGACTTGTTATCAGTGGCAGCCTCCCCATCCTCTTTGTCGGCCTCACCGTCATCAGCATCATCTTTATCATCATCAACATCGGCCTCTTTATTTTCTAAAGGGAATGGCACTTGGAGCTTGCTGATGTCGCGAAGGTCGGAGTCCATAGCAACATCCAGCTTGTTAAGGGCTGCCGTCCAGCCGAGGTAGTAACCTCGGTTGCAACCCAGGTTGACTTGCTCCCTGTATTGGTCGCGAACAGCTGTCTGCCCCTCTTCGAAGGCCTTTTCATCGGCCGCCTTAACTTCGGCCTCTTTATTTGCGATAACCTCCTGCAGCTTGGCCTCCAAATCGGCTGCTTTGGCCTTAGCGGCTTCAAGTCGACCCTTGCAACCTCGGCTTCAGTTTTTGCCTCCTTAGCCTTTTCCTCAGCCAGACTTTGAGCAGTCTTGGCGTCCTTGGCCTGGTCCATGAGGGCACGATTGCTGGCCATGAAGCTTGGCCATGCGGTTCATGTCCTCGGGCAGAAGAACCGCCCTGGACAGGGCCGCGCCGACCTCAAGATTGGTAGCACTGTCATCGGCAGTAAGTGGTCTGTCGTCGAGCATGATCTCGGGTGCCCAGACCATACCTCGGGGATAGCTGCTGCCCTCTTGGTGGTCTAACATCGACTTCTTAACATGAGGGGCCTTGGAAACTGGGTCCTCGGAAACTGGGTCCTCGGCAGGATGTTTTTAGGCAGAGAGGGCGCTCTTCTCAGCCTCAGCTAACTTGGAGATAAGAACAGTGTCCTCAGAATCAATCTGAGTCACTGTAGCCTTCGCCTTGGCCTTCTTTATGCGTTTTGGTTTTGGGGTTGGTTGAGGAGAGGATGAAGACTGAACGTTGACTACGCCAGGAAGGTTAGCGAGCAAATCTTTAACAACTGCAGGTTTTCGCCCCATCTCGTCGGCTGTGGCGGCGACTGTGACCTTTGTACCAAAATGAAATGCTGGTAGAGCTATTGGTGGATTTGATGGGTCTTAGGCCGACGACTCAGCACTTTGGCATCTTCGGCTTCGAGTCCTTCCTGCCGGTGCAAAAAGTGGGGCTTGACGTCGGCGTTGGTGCTAAGAGGGTGGAATCAGTTGTGGAGCTGAGGTAGATGACTGTTCTACTGGAGCAGAGGATGATCCCTAATCTGGTCGGCTGACGATGTTGTAGCAGGAGTGGAAGCAGAAAGAGGGGCTTGTTTTTCTTGGGGACGTCGGGTAGAATGGACTTGTAGGTTGAGATGTAGTTGAGCAGCAGAGGTGCTTTTCACTGGTCAACTAGCAGACCCAACAGCTTCTTGAAGTCCATGCTTGGGAAGAATGTTTTGCGGAAATCTTTTGGTGGCTAAGGAAGAATTGCAAGACAAAACAAACAGAGGTTAGAGCATACGAAAATATCAAGGTAAGAAAGACTCGAAAGCAAGTAAAAGTGACACTCGGATCTTACCATCTCCCTCTATGAAAATTGTTCGGCTTAAGGAATAGAGGTGAAGGTCATCATCTGGTTGGAACTCCCAGTTGCCCGAGACGATGAAGTAATCGTCTCCAGCACCTTTGTTCGAGTCTGGGAGGTCGGCGACAAGTTTGTATTCCGTGGATCTCGGCGTAAGGTAGTAGATATAGCCTGTTTCTGACTTCAGGCCGTACATTGTGTAGCAATATTGGATGTCGGCAAGGGTAACCCTAGCATTCTCTTTTTTGGCTAAGGCAATTATACCATTGATAACTCGGTAAGAGTTAATGGCAAGTTGCATTGGGTTCAGTTTGTAGTAGTGTAGGACTTCTCGGAAAAGGGTGTCAAGAGGGAGTCTAAGTCCACACTCAATGAAGGCTACAACGGGAAAAGGCATATAGTCCTTCCCCGGCATAATGGAGTCATTCTCTCCTGCAAACCTAAGGTGAACGTCGGCAGGGATAACAAACTAAAGTATGCTAACTTAGTTGGAGTGTCTACCCTCCACCTGAACATACCCATGACGTCGGCTAAAGTGGGGGAGGTGTTGGATTTTGAACGGAAGTGATTTGATAGGGTTTAAAGGACCTCGGCTAAAACCTAAACGTGTGCTGAGGTAAATTTTTCTGAAGATCAAAAGGATTTTAAGTTCGGTTTTCCTAAAGATCAAGTTTCTAGAACAAAATCCCAAGCCTAAGAATCTGGAAAAAGGCACAGAAAACAGAGACAATAATATGATTCAAACTCAAGAAGACAAACAAGAAATCAAAGAACATTGAACAAGTTTGTGCAGGTGTGCAAGGCCAAAATTGAGCGAATGTGTGTGCAATTTGTACATAATGGTCAAGAATCAAGAACAAGACAAGCACAAAAAATTGCAAAACAGGACATGCTCAAAACATGCGAATGATAAAGTTTGAAGCACAGATAAAGATTGGAGAACATGAGAACATTCACCATGGCAATAGACAAAAACAACGGAGTTTGAAACTAAAGAGGGGGGAAACAGTGACTTACCACAGAAATGACACCGATATGAGATTCGCCGGAGTCTGACGGTGGAAATAGGTAGAGCAGAGCAGAGAGAGCTTCGCCGGAGGAGGTGAACGGAGTGGTTGCAGAGCTTGAGAGCTTGAAACAATGGAGGATTTGGAAGTAGAGAGAGAGAACTTGCACGAAAACGAAGGTGAAAAAGTGAAAAGACGGAGAGAGAGAGATAATTTTGATCAAACACGCAGAATGGCGGAAAAATGGTAATTAGTGTGCCTAGGACGACGTGCTTGTCAGATGGCGTACGCAAATACGATGCGACTTAATGGCGCGTGTCAGGTACGGCTCAGTAGAGGAAAGACGCGTGGCAAAAACGGTTGAAATACTGTGCGTGATAGCTCATACGCTTGTTGAAACTCTTGGGGTTCTTAATTTAATGGAGTAGGACCTCGGCTAGGGGGACGATCTCGGCTGAGAAACTTGAACAGACTTGCTTACTGGTTCTAAAGCATTGATGAAAACAGACTAAGTCTTGGTCGTATTGAGCCGACGAATAATGACCTCGGTAATGAATGACAAAGCGAGCCTAGCCAACGTGCTAAATGGAAGAAACGATATAGGTTCCATCACCTCAGGATGCTGAGGTAATAGAACCTAGGGGGCAGTTGTGGGGACATAATTTCGAATGACAACACGTGGCCAAGGTGGCACCGAAGTGCTAGCCGAGGTGCCACGTGTCCTGGTCATGGTGCCGAGGTGATCTCGGTTGGGCCAAGGTTATCTGCGGAGATATCGGAATCCGAGATGAACGGATAAGGGATAAGAGTCCTAGAATGGAGGAGGACCTCAGTCTGGATAAAGATAAAGCTCTTAGGGAGTTTATCTTTATCTATTGGAGAGTCTAGGATGAACATTGAGCCAGAGTCCAAGAGAAGTTAGGCTTCTACAGGGATCAGGTTAGTGCTGACTATAAAAGTAAGGCACTCTCGTGGGTCTAAGTACGCTTTTGGTATTTTGAATAAGTGAGTTAAGTACTTTTGCTATCTTTGAGAGATAACTGACTTGATCGTCGGAGTGCTCCCGGGTGGACGAACCACCGCCGGAATCTTATCTTTCTGTGACAGGTCGTTCGGGTTTCATCTATTCTGCTGGTGTTCTTCAGCGGAGTACTTGTTTGGCAGTATGGTCGGAAATTGACACACACAGTAGTCTACAAAGGAAGGGAAAATAGCAAATAACTGTCGGTTCTTAGTTCTCACCATAAAAGCTGGCACACACACAAAAACGGTGTTCGCACACAAAATGGATTACATCAAAAAACACCCAATTCACCATGTAAAAGCAAACTCTTGAAGCAAGCAAAGTGATAACCCAAGAGATTAGACTCCATAGCATGGAGGAGACATCTCAAAAACGCAAATCTCTCCCCAAAAAAAAAAAAAAAAAAGTATAGCCTAAGGGAAGCATCAGAGTTCTCCGAGGAGAAGATGGAATTGGTATAACAACCCTCTTTCCCTCTTTCCATAGCTGTGAAAAGTCATAAAAACTCTCCTAGGGAGAGAAAATCTCAACCACACAAATATATTTGTGATAAACTATGAATTGATTCATAACATATTTGTTCTTTCACATGAAACTGACAAGTATACCCAAGTAAAACACACACTACCAGAAAGATTCAAACATCAAATCAAACATATGCATTAAGTTTTAACAATTGATGTTGATTTCCGGGCTATAGGTTGCAAATAATATTATAGCCTAACAAGTGATTGCAAATTATATGGACTTAACAAGCTTCGAGACCACTAGCAAACAGAGAAGCAAAAGCTTCAGTTTCATGTTTCTTTAACACTATCCCAATCTCAAGCCTACCATTACCATCTCTGCAATCTGAAAGAGAGAAAGCTCCACTTTTATCAATTGATGTCATCTCCACCTTCCTTGGTCTCCCCCACCCGAAATCAGTGTTGTACAACTCAAAGCGAGGTGAGCCTCCGATGGTAAATGACCTATCCTTGTCTATAGAAAACAATTTAGACACTTGAAACTCTTTTACAGCTTCTTCTTTCAAACTTTCTATAGCTTCACTAATTGCTTTAACTGCTATGGCCACCCCATCTTCTCCTATTAAATCGTTTGAATCTGCATTTATTTGTTGACCCGAAAGGCAATTCCCAAAATAAGTTGAAGGGAGAGGGGGTTCCAAGCGAGCCCTGCAATCAACACTGAATCCGAGATGAACTTTCCCTGTGCTTATTTTTTTGGCTTTAACTAGGCAAACCCATACATAGGCACTTGTTATTGTAAAGCTTGATACATGAATTGCTGGTTCTTGTTTTTGCTTCTCTTGCCACTGGGTCTTAACCCTCTTTTTCATATTCTCTATGTTTGCCCGTGTCAATTGGAATGTGCCGAGCATTGTATCAGTTGGAGCATTCATGTCCCATATCATGAGGCTTTTGTTGTTGGGTCCATTAAGCTCAAACAAGAAGTTTATGTAAGTTTTCTCATGATCACCCGGGTCTTTAATCGAAGTCCTGTCATAGAATGGAGTTTCTTCCTCTGTTAAAGTTAAGTCTCCGCCGCGCCTACAAATGGAAGCCCATGAATGCATAAACAGAGCTGTGGATTTTCCGTCAAGTACTGCATGGTGTGTGGCGTAACCGATTGAAAACCCTTTGTTTGGAAACAAAGTAATTTGCAATGTCATCAACGGCGCTTGTGTGTCAGAAGATATGAATTGGGGTAAAAAAGGATGGATTTCTTTAACTTTGCGAAAGCTGTTGCTGGAGAGATGGTTGAAATCAGCTTCAGACTCGGCTATGGTAAGAGAAACTGCATCATCACCTTCAATGTATTGGATGATTGGTTCATAGGAATTTGGGGGCCATGTCAGATTTCCGGCGAGCACAAGGTAGTGTTGGAGTGTGAGGGAGAGGGAATGCTTCAATTTAGGAAGAACAGAGTCCAAAAATGTAGTAGTTGGATGGGAGGCTTCGAAGAAGAATATGCGCTGAACGGGAGGGCATTTCACCCAGAAGAGGTCGAAGAATATAAGAGGAAGAGAGGTCGGGACGGCGGAGTCAGGTGAGATAGGCGGTGGAGCCACCCTGCAAACCTCAAGCACCTTCACTGGATTTGGCGTCGCTTCCATGAGGGGTAAAACAGAGTGCAAGGAAAGCTAGGGAATGAGTGGTGTTTGTGGATACTTTCAATAGCTGATTGATTATATTTCTAGTGTTGCCAATTTTTATTCTAAGAAAAGCTACAACTACAGAATTATTTCACAAACTTGTTCAATGATGAGATACATACTCACCATTTGTGTCTCCTTTATAAATAATTCTGTGAAAGTGTTTTTGTAGCACAATTCTTTATTTATATCATTTTTTATAAGTGACTTTCATCAATACGGTTATCTTATAGCCCTGTTTGATTGAAAAGGTTAATAATGGGAGGATTAATATTTATGTAAATTAGCATAGAATTGTGAATACTACACATCCCTCAATATTTGTTTGTCATAATTTAAAAAAGTTAAAAAATTAAAAAGTCAACTATCCTATTTAAGTCACATTATCTTATTTAAGTCACATCACATATCTACTACATCACTTCAAACCCAACTCATAACTAACTCATATTTCATAAAAAGTTAAAAAGTATACTTATTTAGATCATTCTAATCACCCGATGTTTTTCTGGAATTAATTATTCATTAAATATCTAATTTCAATAAAAAAATTACAATCAAACTGTAACATCCTATATATTAAAATTAACCTTAATTCTGTATTAGAGTTAATTAACCATAATTTAAAATGGAATTATGTGTATGCTTTTTTATTTTATTTTTTTGTGTGTATAATATGATAAATATATAAAAATAATAATTTAGTATAAAAAATAAAATCATAATAGAGTAGGTGGCAATATGTGCCGCGTGGTGCATGTGTGCCGCGTGTGTGTGTGAAATTAATGGATTTGTTGTATAAATTGGTATTGAGGGAAAACAGCAATGTTATGTATCATGAAAAGTCTTTTAAGAAAATAATCATGAAAAATTTGTGACCTTTGGATTACACTTAAAATAAGAGAAAAGTTAGGGATTATGAATATTTTTTCATGAAAATGATCATGAAAGAGTTATGATCCTTGGATTACGTTGATTAGTATGTGATGCTTTATTCTAAGTGTAATCTAAGGGTCACAAAGTTTTCATGATTATTTTCTTGACAAATTTTTCATGATACCTAATATTGCTGTTAGAATAAAACACTACACACTAATCATGATAATATAAAAATTATAAATTTTTCATGATCATTTTCATGAAAATATTTTCATGATTCCCAACATTTCTCCAGTGAAAATGACAAATGAAGTGATAGAGTTTCTTCTTATCTTCATGTTCTCATCCTAACGCTCTTGCTACGCTTTACAACAAATCGGACCCCTATCCCTTGCTGTTTGCTGGCTCAATTGCTTAATGTGCTATAAAAAAACGAAAGCGATGGCTCGGTGCTCTTCACTCGGACCAAAAAACTTACGTGTCGTTTCTTAATTATTAGGGATATTCTAGATGTAAATGATTTATTGTCTCTGTGTACATCAATGGCGTAAGTATGTTAAATTTGATAAAATATAAATTAATTTGATAAAAATAAATGTTAAAAAAATATTTTTTAATTTTTAAAAATTATTTTTACTCACTAAAGATAAAATTATATAAAATTGATAAATATTTTTCACATTTATTTTTTTTTATCAAATTAATTTTTATTTTGTGTTTTGATTATGATCATATAATATGTGGTTTTATTTATTTTCATTAAATAAGTTTTTGTTTTTTTCAAAAGTCAAATATGACGACAACTTTGAAATCATTATTAAACCAATCCATTAAATTAAATATATCGATTACACATTAAAAACTTAACAACTACCCATTACATAATCATTATTCAAACACAGAACAAAAATTAATTTGGTAAAAAAATAGATAAATGTATAAAAGATTTATCAATTTTATATAGTTATATCTTTGATGGGTAGAAATAATTTTAAAAAATTCAAAAATATTTTTTTGACATTTATTTTTATCAAATTAGTTTATATTTTATCAAATTGACGACTTTGTGCTTAAAATTGAGCAATAGTATATTCAATTGTCCTTATTTGGAATAAGATTCAAAATTCACTGTCAAATGTGTCACAATTAAAAAATTAAGTGTTAGGTCCCTTTATTGTCAAATCCGCGTACAAACTTTATGTTACAAAAGTTGTAATTTTTTCATGTGTTTTTGTCTTTCCCGCTCGAGCGGGGTCATTGGCGCTCGAGCGGAATATGAGGTCTCTTAGTAGTTGGTCAGGTCTGTAAAAATACTGGAGTGTGTAATTTCGCGATCGAGCGGGTTCTCAAGCGCTCGAGCGAATCTCTATTTTGTCACACGCATGTTTTGCTGAAGCCGCTCGAGCGGGATGATTGGCGCTCGAGCGGAGATCGCAGACTCAGTTGCCTATTTATATCTATTTAGGATGTTTTTAGGAGTTACTTTTCCTAGATCTTATTCAAGAGTCCTAGAGTTTTGTTTGAAGTTTTCTTCTGAGGGTTTTGTGAGTTTTCCTTGATGTTTTGAGAAGAGTTCTCACTCATGATCTAAGATACATACATCAAGGAGTTTGATACTTTAAATTCAAGAGAGAGTTATCTTCAGTGGATTCCGAAGATTCAAACGTAGAGTTTCAAAAGGCGTTTGATTCTGTACGTAGTCGTTAATTCGACAAGTGAAGATTGTGGATTCAACTTCAAAATTGATAAGTTCCAAGACGAAGGCATGGTGAAAGAGTTACAGAAGATTCGAAGACAAATTGACTGAGTTGGGTAATTTGTGTATTATCTTTGTAATCTTTCTTTCTTCAGTAGTGGATTGATTAGTGGCGTTCCGCCCGTGGTTTTTTATTACAATTGAAGGTTCTTCAATTGTTGTTTTTTCCACGTAAAAAATCATTTGTGTCATTTTATTGTTTATTCCGAAAAACAAACATTCTAAATCACTTTCGTAAGTGCTTGTTGATTTAGATTGTGTGTTTTGGGTTATTGGGATTTGGAATATTTTAATCTTGATCTAATCACGAATCACTTAGGATTTTCAATTGGTATCAGAGCAGGTCACTCTTTGTTTTTATCAAAACTATAGGAGTGTGATTTTGTGTGACTAGTATTATGGATTCTATTCGTGAAGGTAACTCGACTCATAGACCTCCTTTACTCGACGGTACAAACTATTCTTATTAGAAAGCTCGTATGAGAGCGTTTTTAAAATCCATCGATAAGAAAGTTTGGCACTACGTAATCTATGGGTGGAGTGAACCTATTGTCACTATTGATGGTGTTGATATTCCTAAACCCCTTGATAAATGGGACACAACTGATTACCAAAACTCGAGTTGGAACAGTAAGGCTCTCAATTCCTTGTTTTGCTCCGTCACACCTGAAGAGTTTCGTCGAATCTGCACGTGTGAGGTAGCAAAAGAGGCTTGGGACATTCTTGAAACGATTCACGAAGGTACTACGTCTGTCAAAAGGTCAAAACTTCAACGTCTCACCTCCGCCTTTGAAACCCTTTTCATGCGCGACGATGAGACGTTTGATGATTTCTATGCAAAACTTAGTGATATCGTGAATTCATGTTTCACACTCGGTGAAAAAATTCCGGAAGTTAAAGTTGTTGGAAAAATTTTGAGGTCCCTTCCCGAGAGGTTCCAATCAAAAGTGACAGCCATTGAGGAGGCTCAGAATGTTGATACCCTCAAGCTTGATCAATTGGTTGTAAACTTGCAGACTTATGAAGCCCACCAGATTTCAAAGAAAAAACAAAAAGACAATGTGGCTTTCACTAGTGCTCATGAGACTGCAAAAACTCGGGAGACTGAATTTGATTTAGAGTCTGAGATGACGGCTATGCTTACAAAACAGTTGAAAAAAAATTTGAAGAAAAAGAAGCCTAATTTCAGAGACCCTATTTCAAAAGACAAGAGTAATGAAAAACCCAAAACTTTTCCACCAAAATTTGCTCAAAAAACTGAAAAGAAGATTGTAAAGGGGCAAGGGGTCAAGTGCTATGAATGTCAAGGGTTTGGTCATATTGCCCTTGAATGCCCTTCAAAAAAGAATCGAAAGAAAGTTTACACTGTGACTTGGGATGATGAAAGCGGGTCGGAGCAAGAACCCGAAGAACCTGAATCCGGTGAAGACGGGGATAGTGCTTTCATGGCATTTTGGACCACTTTTTCTCAATCTCTTCCAAAGCCATCGGAATTAGCTCATGGTCAGAACCTGCATCATGCTCCCACCTTTGATGGGACTAACTACCTGTATTGGAAAATCAGAATGAGGGCTTTTCTGAGAGCTTTTGAACCAGAAGGTTAGCAAGCCATTGAAGAAGATACAGAAAGTGCAAACAATCCGGGCAATCAGAGAGCCCTGATTACTATTCGTGGAGCAATTTCCTATGAAGAACAGCAACGAGTTGTTTACTGCACAAAGGCTAAAGATGCATGGGAAATCCTGAGCCAATTCCATGAAAGAGGAGATTCACTCTCACCACCATCCAGCAACTTCCCTGCCTTGGTTGCTAGACTGGATGAGGTCAAGGAGAATGAAGAGTAGAAAGAGGATGATGAGACATCTGAAAACAATGATGAGATCAATGGCGATGAACTACAACAAGCTTATGAAAAGCTGTACGAGGAATCTCTGAATTTGTCCAAAATCAACGACAAACTCTCTCTCAAGCTCAAAACATGTGAGAGTGAAAATGTCAGGCTAAAAGGAGAACGTGTAGCAGCAAAACAGAATGTCATCAAGATCTCAAGTGACAGGCAAGACTTATGTGGAAAACTTCTATCTTGTGAAACTGAAAGGAATGAACTTCTGAAAGTGTATTCCACATATGAAGAAAAGCTTGAAAGTCTTGAGTTGTCACAAGCTACATTGGAAAAGATAGTCTGTCAGAAAGACGAAGAACTCCGTATTACTAGAACAACATTGCCATGTGGAACAAAGGTTCCAAATCTCTAGAAGACATACTCGGGTCTCAACAAATGAGTTCTGACAAAAGTGGGCTAGGTTATGATACGACAGCTCACAAGGGACAGGCCTCTACCTCATATAACCTGAAGACTCGAGCAAAGGGAAAATTGAAGGTAGACCAGGATGATTCCTCTCTTCATCTACCAAAAGCAGGTAAGATCAACAAAAGGGAGATAAAACCTGTTTTTATTTGTCATCACTGTGGTAGGTATGGCCACATTCGTCCTTACTGTTTTGAATTGTTTGGTAAGGTGTCTCAAAAGGGTAGAAATTCGAATACTTTTTGGGCTAAGAGACAACCTTATATGTCTAGGCGGAATACCAAGACTAAAAAGATTTGGGTGAGAAAAGATGATTTGACTTGTTTAGTTGTTCACACGGCTCTAAAAGCACGTGATTCACACATGTGGTATCTTGACAGTGGGTGCTCTCGTCATATGTCCGGTAACAAATCCTACTTCACCTCTCTTGAAAAATATGAAGGAGGAATTGTTACCTTTGGAGATGGTGGCACTTCTAGAGTCATTGGTAAGGGCTCTATCAGTGTTGCTGGTCTTCCCAAGCTGGATAATGCTTTACTTGTTGATGGTCTTAAAGCAAATCTTTTGAGCATTAGTCAAATGTGTGATTCCCATCATGAAGTATTGTTTTCAAAAAATAAATGTGAAATTTTGGATAAAAAGGGAAATATTGTCTTACATGGGGTTCGCACATCTGATAACTGCTATGGGATTGTTACTACTAATGATCTCACCTGTCACTCTGCTATCATAAGTAACATTGATTTGTGGCACCAAAGATTAGGTCACATGAATTTCAAAGACCTAACTAAGATAGCCAACAAAGAGCTTGTGAGAGGAGTACCTAAACTGGGTAAGAATTTGAGCGATGTGTGTGGACCATGTCAACTTGGAAAGCAAACCCGTGCCCCTCATAAAAAGGTGAACAGCTTTACAACCAAACGTCTTCTTGAATTGGTTCACATGGATTTAATGGGTCCTACTCGCACTGAAAGCATTGGAGGTAAAAAATACATTTTTCTAACTGTTGATGATTTTACTCGGTTTTCATGGGTAAACTTTTTAAGGGAAAAATCTGATACGTTTGATGCTTTCCAGGCTTTAGTCCTTAAAATCCAAAATGAACAGGGTGTTTCCATTGGGCGTATCATAAGAATCCGAACTGATCATGGTCGTGAATTTAAAAATAGTTCATTTTCGGATTTTTGTGATATGCATGGAATTAAGCATGAATTTTCTGCACCTATTACTCCACAACAAAATGGAGTGGTTGAGAGGAAGAACAGAGTTGTTCAAGAAATGGCTAGGGTCATGCTCCTTAGTAAGAAACTTCCTCCAAAATTTTGGGCTGAAGCCCTAAATACTGCTATTTATGTCATAAATCGCGTGTATTTAAGGCCCAGCACTTTACAAACTCCATATGAATTGTGGAAGGAATTGAAACCTAATGTAAAATACTTCAAAACCTTTGGGAGTAAATGTTACATCTTCAAAGATAGAGAGCCTTTGGGCAAATTTGACTCCCGAAACGATGAAGGTATTTTTCTAGGGTATTCAACCACAAGTAGGGCTTTTCGAGTCTATAACCTGCGAACTTCTTCTTTAATGGAATCTATCAATGTGGTTATAGATGACACAGGTGCACCTACTCCAGCAACAAATGAGGATGACAATGGTGAGTCTTCAATCTTGGATACTGAACCACAAAATCAAGGAGTAGCTGCAATCCAATCACAAGAAATTGTTACAGCACCATCCTCACAGGTAAGTTCAAGTCCAAAGAGTGCTCAAAGGGACATCACTCATGTTGCTTCTGTCACCGCAAGTCCTGAGCTTAAACCATCAGTAAGGGTGAAACTGAATCATCCAGCTCAACAGGTGATTGGAAGTGTCTCGGATCGAATAAAAACCCGAAGACAGATTAGGGATGAGGTATCACATATGTGTTATGTTTCATTAATTGAACCTAAGAATTTTAAAGAGGCCTTGCTAGATGATAGTTGGGTCAATGCTATGCATGAAGAATTAGGTCAATTTGAACGTAACAAAGTTTGGACTCTAGTTCCCAGACCTAGAGACATGAATGTGATAGGTACCAAGTGGATCTTTAAAAATAAATCTGATGAGAATGGTACTGTTGTTAGGAATAAAGCTAGGTTGGTTGCTTAAGACTACACACAAGTAGAGGGTGTTGACTATGATGAGACGTTTGCCCCAGTTGCACGTCTCGAATCTATTCGTATTTTGCTTGGTGTTACATGTTTTCTTGGCTTTAAATTGTTTCAAATGGATGTGAAAAATGCCTTTATGAATGGGTACTTGAAAGAAGAGGCATATGTTGAGCAACCAAAAGGGTTTGAGGACCCTAAATGTCCTAATCATGTCTACAAGTTAGACAAGGCTTTATATGGGTTGAAACAAGCCCCTCGGGCTTGGTATGATAGACTTACTACCTTTCTTCTTGATAATGATTTTCAAAGGGGTAGTGTCGATAAGACTTTATTTGTAAAGCATACTAAGTCTCATATTCTTGTTGCTCAGATATATGTTGATGATATTGTGTTTGGTTCCACTGCTGATCATCTTGTGAAATATTTTTCGGATTGCATGACACATGAGTTTGAGATGAGCATGATGGGAGAGTTGTCTTATTTCTTGGGTCTTCAAATTAAATAGTCTTCTTCGGGTATGTTTGTTTCTCAGTCTAAGTATGCTAAAAATCTTGTGTCAAAGTTTGGTCTTGAGTCTGCCAAACATGCACGCACTCCCATGAGCACCAGTCTTCACCTCTCTAAAGATTCCTCTGGTATTGATGTTGATCCTACCCTTTATAGGAGTATGATAGGGAGTCTTTTGTATCTCACAGCCAGTCGTCCTGATATTTCTTTCAGTGTCGGTGTTTGTGCCCGTTACCAAGCCAGTCCAAAAGAGTCTTACCTTCTTGCGGTAAAACGCATCATCAAATATGTTAATGGGACCTTAGGGTATGGGGTTTGGTTTTCCACTGACACTACAGCTGAAATTACTGGTTTTTCTAATGCTGACTGGGCAGGGTGTACTGATGATAGGAAAAGTACATCCGGGGGGTGTTTTTACCTTGGGAATAATCTGGTTTCCTGGCATAGTAAAAAGCAAAATGCCATCTCTCTTTCCGCTGCTGAGGCTGAGTACATTGCTGCAGGGAGTTGTTGTGCACAAATGTTGTGGATGAAGCAAATGCTTCATGATTATGGGATTGAACAAAACACTCTCACACTTTTCTGTGATAACACAAGTGCTATAAACATTTCAAAAAATCCTGTCCAACACTCTCGCACCAAACACATTGACATTCGTCATCATTTTATTCAAGAGTTAGTGGAAGAAGGCCTTGTTGTTCTTGAGCATGTTCCCACGGAGCATCAAAAAGCTGATATTTTTACAAAACCCCTTGATCTTCTTCGGTTTGAGTTCCTCAGAAAGACCTTGGGTGTCATGCTCGATCATTAGAGTGTTACTTGTTCCTTAAGTGGGTGTGAGTGTTTGGCTTTTTATGTGCTTGGATGCTATAATCTGCTGGTCATTGATTTCTGTTTTACTTGCAAACATCTTTATATGCACACTACTCATGCTGCTTATAAGATCTCATTGGTCATTGTTCATAGCTCATTTTGAATTCCTATGCTCATTAAACCTCATGATCTCATTCTGTACACATCCTTGAGATAAATTGTTGCAGGGGTTTCTGCACAAGTGATCAAAGTTCTCTATGGACCACTAACAGTGTTTCTTATACTTTTATAGTGGAATTGACCGATACTAGCATATCATGGGTAATGTTCAGTCTCTTAACCATCTACCATCTGTTTTCACTTCCACGGTTTCTCCCTCAGTTCCTTGAAGTCCGGGCATTAGGAAAAGGCTACCTCAGAGGCACTAACCAGGCCATCATTATTGATTTCATTCTTCTCTGGTTTGGTTTCCATACTCTCGAGCGTGAATGCCACCAGTGAGTGCCCACAAGAAAGAAAAAGTCTGAAAAATAATATAAAAAAGAAAAGGGGACTAATTGATTGAGGGGGAGCCTCCGCTTTTACTCAACAAATACCCCGTGATTCCTAGTGGTTTGACTTTTCTCTGGATTGTTAAGTTACTCTTGGTGGAGGTCCAGCCATCCGATCACTACGAGGATTAACTCTAGCTCAGTGGACTCTCGTGGATTGCACACACACACTTTATTTTGTGAGATCTCATGTTGAATTTTGAGTTGTACATTCTCATGTAGCATATGATCACTGATTATCTTTTATCTGTCTTGCACATGATTTTGAGTGTCATTTTTTTTCTAACTGTAAGTTATACAGAATTCATGTTATGCAGATTATTTCACCTTAGTATCACCTTTGGCCCAATGTGATCTTCTACTTGAGTTCCTGGTCTCACTTCATGGCATTAAGCCACATTTAAAAAAAAAAAAAAAAATCAATCTCTGCTCGAGTTGATTGTTTCACGCTCGAGCGTATTTTTTGGACCTGCAGCACTTTGTTCTTGGTTTTACAGTTCTGGGAGAGGTATTACTTACGCTGGAGCGGAATTCTTTTATATAAAACTCCCGCTCTCGACTCTTCAGGTCATTTTTTTCCCTCTTCTTCAGTTTCTCCTCCCTAGGGTTTGGTTCGCAATGTAGTTGGCTCGTTTTTGCCTTCCTTCTTCCTCTTCCTTGCCGATTTCACCTTTGGTAAGTTTTTCCCTCTCTTCTTCTCTATTTTTTTTTTTGTAATTTCGGCTACAATGGGGGTTGTATTTCGGGTTTTTGGGTGTTTTGTGTTTCATTTTGCTTTCCCCTTTCTCTCACACACTTTCACTGAGTCATACTGTCTTTCTCATGATGCATTTCATGTTTGTGTTTATGGAGTTTGTGATGTCTATTCGACCTAGGGTTTTCGTACCATATGCTTTAGGAATTTTGTTTGTGATGCAATTTTGAGCAGTTGTTTTGACCAAAAGATGGCGTATTGTTGAAATTGGAGTCCTCTTGGTTCTTATATCATTGATTTCTTGTCATCTTTAGGTCATTGATATTCTGCCCTTACCTTTGTGCATATTTATGCATTCTGCATTTCATTGATATTAGTTCTCCACGTTTTTCTATCATTGATATTTGTCATCCATGCTTATGCATTATGCATTTCATTCTTGTCCCTCTCACTTGTTACTAATGTTACTAATGTTCTTTGTGTTGTGATTGTTTTGCTCTTTGGGTTTGTTTATTTTTGGGTTTTAGTTGTGTCTCACATCATCATGTCTGCCCCTAAACGCCGAAAGGCCACCGTGTCTCGTCCTGCTTTTAATACTGCTAGGTTTCAGACTGCTAAACAAGCCAAATTGTTCCATAAATCTTTTGAGGCTCGAACTGTTCACCTAGAACGGAATGTCCAGCCTAACACTTTCGAGTCTATTCACATCCGTCCATTATTTGAACCCCTAGGTAGTGATTTGGTGTTGTCTTTTTCTGGTCGTCAAAATCTCGACTGGGTTCGAGAATTTTACTGCAATATTCAGCAAATTAGTGACATTGAGCCGTCTTTCACTACCTGGGTCAGGTCTCACTCTATTTCTGTCACACCTGATCTCATTCGCAAGCTTCTTAAGATTGAGAGAGTCTCTCCTGTGTTCTATCATTTTCCAGTCCGTCCCACCTGTGATTTCAATAATGTGGCTGAGGTGTTATGTGGTGCTTCCCGTACTTGGCCTACGGGTGCATTGATTAAACAGTTTGAACTTCTTCCGGAGTTTAGACTGCTTAATCTTATTGTTTGTGCCAACATCCTTGTGACCACTCACTCATCCGAAATTAATCAAGACCAAGGATTTGTTTTGTTCTGTATCGCCCGTCACATGTCTATTGATCTAGCCACACTGATTATTAAGAAGATGATAGGTGTTTCTGGGAATAAACAATTAGGACTTCCTTATGGTTGTATGATCAACCGTCTTTTGTCCTCACTTGAGGTTCCGGTGTTTGAGGATGATGAGTTTGCCTTCCCCTCCAGACCATTCACTAAAAAGACTGTTTCCCAGAGTAGAGCTCATGTCAAGGGGGAGTCTTCTCGGGCTGGTACTTCTGCAGGTACCGCAGCTGTACTAGCTGAGGAGGCAAAGTTTGATCTACTGCAGCTGGTGGTGAGGAGGATACTGTTCCACCTCGAGCTCTTCATGATTAGCTTCAGCATTTTGTGGAGGCTATGACCCGGCGGTTGGACTTTCTGGATGCCCGCTTTGATGCTTTTGATGGTCGCCTTGGTCAGTTGGAGCAGACTGCCTTCCAAACTACTACTCAGCTGGCACACATCATTTCCTTACTTCAGCTTCAGCAGCCTCAGCCTCCCCCTGATGCCTGATCTTTGTGTTTTCTTCCTTGATTCCCAGCCAAAAAGGGGGAGAGTTTTTGGTGATATACATTGGTGATACATTGATATACATTGGTGATACATTGGACATTACATTGGTGGACATTGGTGGTACATGTTTTGTTGTTTTGATATTATGGATATTTTGATATTTGGATACATGTCTTGTTGATATTTTGGTTTGGACATCTGTTGGCTCTTTTATCTGTTGGACATCTGTTGGATATTCCGGTTGTTTTTCATTATTATGGATATCATTTTATCTTTGTATCTCTACTTATGCCATTCCACAGTTTTTGTTTTTTTTTGGTGTGTTGGTTGTTGTTTCACAGGTGGATGTTGGATGGATGGATTATTCGAATGGCAGGATTGTTTGATTACAAAGTTGTTTAGTGTTTATTCTTTTCTTGGTTATTAAAGTGTTTAGTGCGTGTGTTTAAGGAACATTGTTTAGAAAAGTTTTGTCCAGGAATTGACAAAGGGGGAGATTGTTAGGTCCCTTTATTGTCAAATCCGCGTACAAACTTTATGTTACAAAAGTTGTAATTTTTTCCTGTGTTTTTCTCTTTCCCGCTCGAGCGGGGTCATTGGCGCTCGAGCGGAATATGAGGTCTCTCAGTATTTGGTCAGGTCTGTAAAAATACTGGAGTGTGTAATTTCGCGCTCGAGCGGGTTCTCAAGCGCTCGAGCGGATCTCTGTTTTGTCACACGCATATTTTGCTGAAGCCGCTCGAGCGGGATGATTGGCGCTCGAGCGGAGATCGCGGACTCAGTTGCCTATTTATATCTGTTTATGATGTTTTTAGGAGTTACTTTTCCTAGATCTTATTCAAGAGTCCTAGGGTTTTGTTTGAAGTTTTCTTCTGAGGGTTTTGTGAGTTTTCCTTGATGTTTTCAGAAGAGTTCTCACTCATGATCTAAAATACATACATCAAGGAGTTTGATACTTTAAATTCAAGAGAGAGTTATCTTCGGTGGATTCCGAAGATTCAAACGTAGAGTTTCAAAAGGCGTTTGATTCTGTACGTAGTCGTTAATTCGACAAGTGAAGATTGTGGATTCAACTTCAGAATTGATCAGTTCCAAGACGAAGGCGTGGTGAAAGAGTTACAGAAGATTCGAAGACAAATTGACTGAGTTGGGTAATTTGTGTATTATCTTTGTAATCTTTCTTTCTTCAGTAGTGGATTGATTAGTGGCGTTTCGTCCGTGGTTTTTTATTACAATTGAAGGTTCTTCAATTATAGTTTTTTCCACGTAAAAAATCGTTTGTGTCATTTTATTGTTTATTCCGAAAAACGAACATTCTAAATCACTTTCGTAAGTGCTTGTTGATTTAGATTGTGTGTTTTGAGTTATTGGGATTTGGAATATTTTAATCTTGATCTAATCACGAATCACTTAGGATTTTCATTAAGGATCAAAGTGACATAAATCCCAAACTATAGGGATTGTTAGTGTAATTCGGCATTTTTTTTTTCCTTTGTATTACCCCTCTCTTCATTATCTTCCTCATGGTTATGTCTAATTTTACCCATTTTCTTGGATTGAGCTCCCCTTCAGTTTATGATTTGGATTTGAGTGTTGTTTAGGCCGTGTGATCCAACATGTGTTCTATTTTAATAATTTAAATAATTCATTTTATAAGAATTTATCTACATTAGTTACAAAAAAATTAGGTCAACTCCAATAATTCTAAACTATTCAATTATGTAATAAATAATACTTTTCATCTACCTTAGTTTTTTTTATGTAACATTTTCTAATAACATGTGAATGCAGCAACTACTTAATTTGTACAATTTATGAATATGTTCAAGGGGTTTCATTCATTGTACAAGGGTAACGAAATTGATTTATTTTTACACAGTAAAATTAGTTAGGTTGACAAAACTGAACAATCAGCACTGTACAAGTTCAAATCTTTGAAAACCTTTTCTACGCTCTACTCCTTTTGGTTGTGAACAAAGCAGAAGTGATTGAGACCCCTCAATCACCAATCCCACCACTCTCATATACACATGGGGTTGGTGATTGGAGGAGAAGAAAAAAAAAAAATTGGCCAATCACAAATCAAAAGGGGTCGTAGGGGTCACCCCTGGAGGGGGTCCGGATCATTTTTCGCGAACAAAGTCATAAAAGATCTGCTAATTTTTCTCTGGTCTTATTTGGAAAGAGAGTTGGGTTAAAATAACTTATTAAAAGATAAAATAGATTAAAATAATTAATAAAATAAATGTCACATTTAATAAATAATTATTTTACTTTTTCTCTAGTAATCATCAAATCAACTACAATAAAAAATCAACCAACTTCCTAAATATAACTTTTTTAATTAGACTAAAATAATTAAAAGGTCAAATAGTCAATTAAAATAGTTAAAAAGTCAAATAACTAATTAAAATAATCAACTTTCCAAACAAAACCTGGCATCAACTCGGATTTGCTCTCTTGTCATCCGAGAACTAACATAGTAACTTCTTGAATTTTTTTTAGATTGGAACTTTTTGATTTAAAGACACCAAATTCAGATCCCAAAGATAGCATACTATATTCTTACAATGGGTTTGAAACAACAATCTGTGGGCTATATTTATTTTAAATGTGGATCAATTCTCATTAAAAAATAATTTTGAATTTACACCATAAATTGCAGTTTATGGACAATATTATTATTATTATTATTATTATTATTATTATTATTATTTAGGCAAGGGGGAATGAGGTCCTTTTGTCCCACCAAATTCATCTTTTCGTATCCTAAAACATTACAATGGTGTTACATGCACCAATTAGTATATTAATTAGTGTACTAATATATGCTATAATATTGTCACTTCAAAACTATAGACCTCACTCATTATACAAACTACAAATATTTAAAGCCTCTAAGATTATGTTACATCATCTGTTAGTACACTAATTGGTATATCAATTGATGCGTATAGCTTTATTCAAAACCCTAACAGTTAATGGCTATACGTATTTTGGAAGAAATGATAAAAAGATTGGAGAATTACAGATCGGACCTAGCTCCTTTCCAGTTACTGGATAGGGCGGTTCGGCTTTGTTGCGCTCTAATTCAAACCCATGTCGATAATCCAAATCATTCAATATGTAGAATCCGTCGAGTATATCATTCCTGCAAAAAATGACTTTGATTGGATATCGATAACCACTTGATCAGATCGCATTTATGTCGTAATTTACTTCAAAAATTATATTTGAAAATTTATTTTGAAAATGTGATATGATCAAGTGGATATCGATATCCAATCAACATAATTTTGAATGATGTACTCGACGAGTTCTATACATGAAAAGTTTGGATTATCGACATGGGCCCGAATTAGGGCCCACCAATGCCGAATAGACCTCTCTAGTAAATGGAGAGCAGCCAGATCCTTTCAGATCAGGGTATAACGTGAAAAATAATTATAAATTAATAGTAAACTTTATTAATATTAGGGTAAATTATAAATACATCTCTTAAGATTTGATTAAAATACAGATTATCCGCAGTGATTTGAAGAATTACAAATACCCCTTGTCAAAAAATTTTATTTAACAGAATTAATTGAAAAAATTAAAATTCATAATTGTCTTCCTGTATAATAATAAAATAACATGAATCATTAATTGAAATATATTTCTGATATCATTAAAAACTGTTAATTGAGTTGATAATTTATCAATAAAATGGGTCATTTATTATGAATTAGAAACCTTAGGGAGTATAATGTAATTTTTAAAGTTACAAGGGGTGAATCGTATTTTAAGTAAATTTCAAAAAATATATTTATAATTGTTAGGACCTTTTGTTGTCAAATTCCATGGATCAAAACCAAGGTTGTAACAAGAGTTCTTTAAGAAGTTGGTTTCCTTCAAAAACAGGATTACTTTGGAGTTCTGCAAGAAGTTGGTTTTCTACAAGAAGTTGGTTTTCTTTCCCAACTAGGATTGCTTTGGTTTTCTATAAATAGTTGGGTTTCTCCCAAATCTAGGCTATTCATTGATTCATTCATTGAATCTCTCCAGATCTTCTTTTTGGTTCTTAAGGGTTATATCTGGAGATATTTTTTTTTAAGTTTTCTTTGATGTTTTTATTGAGTATTCAACTCATAGTTTAAAGAGAGTACATCAAAGGTTTGTTTGTTATACACAAAAGAGAGAGTTGTTCTTCAGTTGTGGATTCTGAAGAATTCGAGCCTGAAGCTTTGGTGGAATCCGGAGTGACTCATCAGAAAGACAATTCCGTGGTGAAGATGGGGTTGGAAGAGGCACATAGAGGTTGGTTCAATTAGGTGTTGTGGATTCGCTAGATAATTGAGAGTGATACCTGTGTAATTCCTTTAAATCTTCTTAGTGGATTGTCTTGTGGCAGTTGCCCGTGGTTTTTTGATCACAATTGGAAGGTGTCCAATTGTGGTTTTTCCACGTAAAATCTGTGTCTCTTTCTCTTGATTGTTTGATTGGGATTGTTATATTTTGCTTAAAATTGGTACATAATCACAAATCAACATCTAGGGTTTCTAGATTTTTCAATTGGTATCAGAGCGGGTCGTTCTATTTTTTTTTTTTTTTAAATTTCTTTTAGAACGAGATCTTGTTTGATTTGTGTGCATGTTCGTTTTTTTTTCTTGCTTTGTTTAAAGAAAAAAAAAATCTCAAAAAGATTTTCTTAGTATGGTCTTGCAAGCTTGAAATTTTTGAGTAGTCCTTGGTGCATATTGGAATTGATGAGAATATCCATTACATGTTGATATGTGTGTGCTTTCTATGGTCCTTACTCATTTTGGAGTGTGTGTTCTTTGATTAGTATGTCTCATTCTGTACACACTCTTGGATTAGCAAATATTGAAGTCTTCCGCCTTAGTGATTATTTTTCTCTATGGACTTCTGGCATTGTATCTTTTGCTTTTCTAGAGGAATTGACCTATATTGGGACATCATGGGTGATGTTGAGTCTCTTAATCATCTTCCATATCTCCATGGCTTTCCTCTCTATTCTTTGTAATCCAGGCATGAGGAAAAGGCTATCTCAGAGTCACCAACCAGGCCATCCTTAATATATCCATGCTTCTCTGGTTCGGTTTCCATACTCTTGAGCGTGTCAGCCACCAATGAATGTGCAAAAGAAAGAAAAGAATGTGCAAAAAAGAAAAAAAATGTGCAAAAGAAAGAAAAAAAAATGTGCAAAAGAAAGAACAGAAAAAGATGTGAAAAAAAAAAGAAAAAAATAAAGGATTCATTGATTGAGGGGGAGCCTCCGCTTTTACTCAACAAATGCCCCTTGATTCCTAGTGGTTTGACTTTCCTTAGTTGTGCTTAGATTCTCTTGTCGGAGGTTCAGCTTTCATATCACTACTAGGATTTGAATCTAGTGTTTGTCGAACTCCAAGAGTCACACACACACTTTTCTCATGGGATCTATGCTTTTCACATAATGCATCACTTTCTTTCATGAGGAATCTTCTACAGACTGTGCACATTGTGTTTTCAAGTAATTGTGCTTCGTGGATAGTCTTGTGTGTTTTATGGTACAAATCTGAAATTCCTTGCTTGCTCCACCATATTATTTGTTCACTGTTTTCAGTGTTTGTGATTGTTTTTAATGAGGGGGAGTTTGGTTCATCATTACCAGTGTTTGATGTATATTGATGGTACAGTAGTTTGGTTAATGGTACAGTGTTTTTACTTTTGCTTATATCCTTCTTTGGTACAGTTGGATTGTTAGTATTTTGTTTATGGATTGATTTATATTTTGTTTATTTAATCCAGTTCCACATATTTTGGTTGGCTTGTGTGTGGTTATTTTATTTCAGGATAATTGTTCAAGAGCATGGATTTGAGTGTTGGTTCATAGTTGGTGGTGCTGCTTGAGAGATTTTGTTAGGAAATTTGTTTTAGATTGGTTTTATCCAGGATTTGACAAAGGGGGAGATTGTTAGGACCTTTTGTTGTCAAATTCCATGGATCAAAACCAAGGTTGTAACAAGAGTTCTTTAAGAAGTTGGTTTCCTTCAAAAACAAGATTACTTTGGAGTTCTGCAAGAAGTTGGTTTTCTACAAGAAGTTGGTTTTCTTTCCCAACTAGGATTGCTTTGGTTTTCTATAAATAGTTGGGTTTCTCCCAAATCTAGGCTATTCATTGATTCATTCATTGAATCTCTCCAGATCTTCTTTTTGGTTCTTAAGGGTTATATCTGGAGATATTTTTTTTAAGTTTTCTTTGATGTTTTTATTGAGTATTCAACTCATGGTTTAAAGAGAGTACATCAAAGGTTTGTTTGTTATACACAAAAGAGAGAGTTGTTCTTCAGTTGTGGATTCTGAAGAATTCGAGCCTGAAGCTTTGGTGGAATCCGGAGTGGCTCATCAAAAAGACAATTCCGTGGTGAAGATGGGGTTGGAAGAGGCACATAGAGGTTGGTTCAATTAGGTGTTGTGGATTCGCTAGATAATTGAGAGTGATACCTGTGTAATTCCTTTAAATCTTCTTAGTGGATTGTCTTGTGGCAGTTGCCCGTGGTTTTTTGATCACAATTGGAAGGTGTCCAATTGTGGTTTTTCCACGTAAAATCTGTGTCTCTTTCTCTTGATTGTTTGATTGGGATTGTTATATTTTGCTTAAAATTGGTACATAATCACAAATCAACATCTAGGGTTTCTAGATTTTTCAATAATTTATCCTTAATATTAATAATTAAGATTATAAATTTTTTCACCCATATGTTAACTTTTCACTAAGGAGTAATTTCCCCAAAAAGATATGAAAAAAGAATATCCTTGGTCAAGTATGATAGGTTGCCTTACAAGATCAACTCTGTGACGTTTTGCTCGTGAGGGTGTAACCATTTGAGTGCTCAAGAGTGGCCCTTAGAAGTGCCTAGGTGATGGGCATCAAGATTCCAAGTTAGTGGTTCGGTGCCTCAACATGGCCCCAAGATTGGCCCCCAAGCAACCTAAGGCATACAGGCCACCATGCAGCCAGTAACATGCCTAAGCAGCAAGACTACAACCTAGGCTGCAACCCAGCCGTAGCAAGGTCGCAGCCCAGGCCAGCAACCAACCGCAAACAGGCCGCAAATAGGCCGTGGCTCAAGCTGCAGCCCAAGTCGCCTGCCAGCCTTGCCAGCCACAGGCTGCAGCCCAGTAGAACACAACAACATCCAACAGTGTAGAGTTTTGGTGCGTTGTTTGGGCATCCAAATAAAAGAGTTTTGGGCTGAAATTTTTTCTGAAAATCGGTCTTGGGAGAAATGTTTTCCTAACCAAGTTTCATGATATTTCTCAATTTGTGAAATTTTTGAAAAATCATTATGACTCCTCGGACATAAGGCATGTTTCCTCTTGCTAGTTTGTCAAAAGCTTAACAAGCATATATAAGGGGGCATGATGTGCTACCTACCTGTCTCCCCGTCCAAACTGGGCTTGAAGTGAGCAACCTTGGGGCAATTCAAGGGCGGGCTTTAGGCATCTAGAGGGGTGTTTAGAGTCTCCACGCGGGTTTGGGAGCTCTGTGGATGGTGCAAAAATGTAAGCACTGTGCATGCCTCTCGGGCACGAGATTTAACACGTTGTTTCCATTATGCCAAGCAGTATGGCATCTTGGGGACTTGTTTTAGACCGAATGGGCTATCGAGGCACCACCAAAGGCCTTGTGTGCAAATTCAAGTGCTTGGTTTGGGTTCAACGTTGCACGTGGGGATTCCGTGGTTTAAACTAAGCGGTTGGTAGGCAACATCGCATATGTGGACTATTGAATGAAAGCATTAAGCTATGCATTGACTAAATCCATTGAGGATGACATTATGCTACAAGTAAGCTACGGATTGAGACGTTGCCTTACTCGAGCGACACGTTAGTGCAACGCTAAGGTACGCAATGGCCTTAGGTGGAATCTAACACCTGTGTTGGCACGAAGACTACGTCGTGGATAAGAGATTGACCCTCCGTGTCTTATGGGCTTGCATGACCATGTGGCCATGCTTGACCCTATGATACTTCGAGATGCTGTCAAAGACCTAACACGCTATATTGGCTTGTCAGCTAAGTCGAGTGCCTTCACTAGTATATTGTTGTGTGGCTGGGCACCTTGATGACATGAACCTAATTTGGGCGAGCACGTTGCTTGTGATAAGCTTGGCGCTATGAAGTGCCTTATACCGTGCTTGGAGCACTTGAGGCATCAGGCCTACTTGTGGCATCCGGGTGAAGACGAAACTTCCTTGTAGAGTTGTTTTGCTTGACAAAGCATTGGGCCCTAATGTTCAAAATGGGTGAGATCATTAACATTCGATTTGTCAATGAGCTATGATAGGCATAAACTTGGTGGAGTTTGAGCGCCACACAAGCGAAAAATTGAACTGCTACGCCTCTAAATGAGTCATCCCGAGACACCAAGCAAGGGTACATAAAGCTTTGGATAAGAATGTAGGAGGAGGAATTTATAGAATTTTCTTGACAACACAGCAAGGTCATTGAAGAAGATTTATAACATCATTATTCCACATGAAGCTGGTAAAAATATATACACTCAAACAAAACACACACAATAGTGAGAAAAAGATACGAACATCAAATCAAAAATATGCACTAACAAATGATGATGATTGCCTCAAGGACGTACAAAAGTTTAATGAACTTCGAGACCACTAGCAAACAGAGAAGTAAAAGCTTCAGTCTCATGTTTCTTCAAAACTATCCCAATCTCAAGCCCACCATTACCATCTCTGCAATCTGAAAGAGAGAAAGCTCCACTTTTATCAATTGATGTCATCTCTACCTTTCTCGGTCTCCCCCATCCAAAATCAGTGTTGTATAGCTCAAAGCGAGGTGAGCCTCCGATGGAAAATAATCTATTCTTGTCTATAGAAAGCATTTTAGAAAATTGAACCTTTTTTACAGCTCCATCTTTCAAACCTTCTATAGCTTCACATATTGCTTTAACCGCCGTGGCCACTCCATCTTCTCCTATTAAGTCATTTGAATCTGCATCCACGAGATGGCTTGTAACGCAGTTCCCAAAATAAGTTGAAGGGATAGGGGGTTCCAAGCGAGCCCTGCAATCCACACTGAATCCGAGATGAACTTTCCCTGTACTTATTTGTTTGGCTTTAACTAGGCAAACCCATACATAGGCACTTGTTATTGTAAAGCTTGATACATGAATTGCTGGTTCTTGTTTTTGCTTCTTTTGCCATTGGGTCTTGACCCTCTTCTTGATATTCTCTATGTTTGCTCGTGTCAATTGGAATGTGCCAAGCATTATATCAGTTGGAGGTTTCAAGTCCCATATCAAGAGGCTTTTGTTGTTGGGTCCATTAAGGTCCAACAAGAAGTTTACGTAAGTTCTCTCATGATCACCTGGGTCTTTAATCAAAGACCTGTCATAGAATGGAGTTTCTTCCGGTGTTAAAATTGAGTCTTCGCCGTGCCTACAAATGGAAGCCCATGAATGCATAAACAGAGCTACAGCTTTCCCGTCAAGTGCTGCATGGTGTGTGGCGTAACTGATTGAAAACCCTTTGTTCGGAAACAAAGTAATTTGCAATGTCATCAACGGTGCTCGTGTGTCAGAAGATAGGAATTGGGGTAAAAAATGATGGATTTCTTTAACTTCGCGAAAGCTGTAGCTTGAAAGATGGTAGAAATCAGCTTCAGACTCGGCTATGGTAAGAGAAACTGCATCATCACCCTCAACATATTGGATGATTGGTTTATAGGAATCTGGGGGCCATGTCAGATTTCCGGCTAGCACAAGGTAGTGTTGGAGTGTGAGGGACAAGGAATGCTTCAATTTGGGAAGAACAGTGTCCAAAAAAGTAGTAGTTGAATGGGAGGTTTCGAAGAAGAATATGCGCTGAACGGGCGGGAATCTCACCCAAAAAAGGTCGAAGAATATAAGAGGAAGAGAGGTTGGGACGGCGGAGTCAGGCGAGCTAGGCGGTGGAGCCACCCTGCAAACCTCAAGCACCTTCACTGGATTTGGTGTTGCTTCCATGAGAGGTAAAACAGAGAGAAAAGATAGATAGGGAATGAGTGGTGTTTGTTGAAACTTTCAATAAGAGATTGATTATAGGGAGCTGCTGCAGAGCTGTAATTACAACTTCTGCTGTACAATTCTAATGAGCTGTCTAAAAAAAAAAAAAATGAAGTAAAAGACAGAAAAGGGAGAAGAAAAAGACAAAATAGAACTTTATTAGAGGTGTTTTTTTAGATGTCTAAATTATTTTTCTTGATTATATTTGTAGTGTTGTTATTCTATTTTGGCCTTGTTTGAAAAGTTAGCTATTTTAGTATCCTATTTTAGTTTTTGACTATTTTAGTAGGTTAAAATTTTTGTGTTTAGGAAGATTATTGGATTTTTTTTTTAATTGGATGTGATGTTTGTGAGGGAAAAAGTGAAATGACTATAACTTTGATATGATATTTTATTTTATTAACTATTTTAATTTATTTTATTTTTTTGTAAATTTTAATCTAAAATAAGCTAAAATAGCGCTTACCAAACAAGGCCAAATTGTTGACTTCATTAATTACGATCATATCCATGTTGTTTATATTCATGATTCATTGTTTCTATGTGAATTGGTTTGCAATGAATTATAACTTGGCCAACCGGCTTGTGTATAAAATTATTTGTTAGGCGTGTAAAGACGTGACTGATGATCAAATCAGAAATTGATGTTCAAATCAAAAATTTTATGGGCATAATTGGATTCTCTCTCAAAAATTTTACGGTTTGGTGTATATGACATATATATATATATATATATATCTATATAACAATGGAAGGATTGATTTGAAAATATCTTTGAAATTAATGGTCTAGATCTATCTAATCGAAAAGCAATGGCTCAGATTTATTTTAAAAAATATCTCTCTCACAAACTATTTTCAATGGTTCAGATTTATCTAATTTAAAAAGAATGGCTGAGATTCAAAAGAGATTCAATGGTCCAGATTTATCTAAAAAATAAGATTCAATGGTTCAGATTTGTTTGCCTATCAAGTCTTGCCAAACCACTGCAGTTTACATCATATGTATGTATGTATGAACAAAGCTCTGAGGAAGAACAAAGCTCAAAGCTCAATTGAAAGGAAGAACAATGGCTCCAGATAAGGCACTCTACTTTCTTTTTGTTTTCATTCATTTTTTTTACCTCTGTTTTTTATAGCTCTGTTTTTTTTTTTTTTCATCGTCATCCCCACCCAATGGCTCAGATTTAATTTGCTCTCAATTGTGTTTTTTTCATAGTTCAATTGGATTGACACCCACTTTTCTCTCTCTCTCTCTCTATCAAATGGGGGTTAAGGAAAAATGGATTTCATGTTAAGAATCATTTTTATTTCATCTTACTCAAATGGGTTGAGGCTCTCTTTAATTATCAATGGTCATATTTTGTTCTTTTTCAATTTTTTGTTTGATTTCTGATTGTGTTTTGATCTTTCTTTTTTGTCTTCCAGATTGCTGTTTCTCGATCTGGTTAGTACCTTGACCTCTGTTTTTTTGGATTTTCTTTCTCTCTCACTTTTTTTTTTTTTTTGGTTTGGCTGTTGCAGAATCATTTTTGTTTCGATTCATTTAGTGTATTTTTTTTTATACTTCCGGTGGTCAGTGTAGTTTACCAATTTTGAGTAAAGTTTTCGCCCAGCAGCATACTGAACCAAAGATGCACAAATAAACGCTTAAAATGTTTCCAAAAACTTTACTCCATCATGACAGGGAAGTTCTGGATTTGCCATTTATGTTGTTGGTATGCTCCACACAGCACTCTGACCCACATTTGATCAAACTTGACATGTAATGTTGAAGTGTAGGGATTCTGGAATCTCACAATTGCATCAATTCAAATTAATTTTTTTAAAGCAACAATCTTTTGATGTTGGAGTAGTTTTCTCATTTAATTCTTTTGATGTTGTTTATGCCAGGATTTTAAATCACATTAACCATCTTTTTTGAGTTTAGATTCAATAGCAATTGTTCAAAGAACTTTCTCTAATATAATGATTATTTATGAGCCAGATTCAATAGCAATTCTTTTGATGCTGATCAATTACTCTTCTTGAAAAATCAAAAATTATCTTTCCTCTTCATGAACAACTTTAGAAAGCTCAATTACTTTGTAATTCAAAACGAGAAGTTCCTTCTGATAAAAATTACTTCTCAGTCTTATGCGTTGTTGTTTGGTATATGACAAAAAGGAAGGCAAAAGGAAATTGAAAGGAAACATATTTGTGATTAAATAAGCTACTATGTAGTATAACAAAATATAACTTTGATCTCTATTTTTTAGATTTTCTTTCTCTCATTTTATTTTATTTTATTTTATTTTTTTATTATTATTATTATTTTTTTGTTGGTTTTGGTTTGGCTATTGATTGTTGAGAGAGAGGAAAAAGAAGTTTGAATCTTATGCATTGTTGTTTGGTATATGAGAAAAAGGAAGGCAAAAGGAAATTGAAAGGAAACATATTTGTGATTAAATGAGCTACTATGTAGTATAACTCATTGGAGTAATTAAAAATTTTTTATTGTAGTTTTTCTATATTGAAGTTTTGCTACAATTTTATTCATAAGTAGTATAATTTATATTTTTTATAATTATATATATATATATATATATATATTTGTGGTAAGAAAAGTGGACAATACAATCCATAAGAATTTAATTGTTGTCAATGCAAAATTACTATATAGAATCAACCACAAAATCATGTATTGCAATAGTTTTACATTTTGGCCAATAGAGAAAAATGATGAAGATTGCTATGACAGTATTTAATTTTTCTTTTACCCTTTTTAATGTATATTGAAGACATAAAAAAAATATAATTTGTCTTTTATCCTGTAGTAGTTCAATTTCCCCATCTGTGATATTCATGCACAGACAAACTTCTTAAAGTAGGTTGTTAACTAAAATATGTTATGAGGTTGTTAATTCTGTGTCGATTAATTTTTCTTTATTGCAATTATTAAACCTCACTCTACCTTCTTACAGTTATATTTTATGTCAACAATCATTTTTATTCATCTTAATCAAATGGGTGAGGTTCTCATTAATCATCAATGGTCATATTCTTACTCATCAAACATGACAATAGATTCGTATACATTTTTAGTGTTGAGGAGTACTCTTACTAATTGTGTTTTCTTTTTATCCTTCTGTCTTAGATTTCTTTAATTTTGCTTCTCAAGTAGACATTCAGGTTAGGAGGTCTCTCCCTTGCAATTCTTTATTAGTTCCTCACTTTCTTTCTTGAATTACAGTGGGTTAATGTATGTTCTAGATTAATGAATGAACTCTCTCAGAATTCTTTAATGCTTTGGAATTTTCATGTTTGGTCTTGGAATTTTCAATAATTAGATTAAACATTAAGCTTTTAATGTTTGATTTAGAAAGAAGTCTAACATAGTGTGTATAGTTATGTATCTTGGTATATAGCTGTTAAATTTTTAGAGAATACTTATTTTATTTTATTTTATTTTTTTAAATAATAGGAATGTGTGATGAATTATGTGAATACTTTTTTTTTTTTTTTTTAATAATGATATACAAGTCCATTTTTTATACCCACTTAATGTTTTTGGATTTTCTCTCTTTTTTTAATTTTTTAATTTTATTTTGGCTATTGATTGTTGAGAGAGAGAGGAAAAGAAAGTTTGAATCTTATGCATTGTTGTTTGGTAAGGAAGGAAAAGGAAATTGAAAGTTTTAACTTTCTTCACTGTTTCACTGCTTATAAAAATAAATAAATAAATACAACTTTTGCATGGAAAGTATGGAAAAATGGGTTAAGGAAAGATATTTGTGATTAAATAAGCTACGGTGTCGTATAACTCATTGGAGTAAATAAGTTTCGATATTTGTGATTAAATAAGCTACGGTGTCGTATAACTCATTGGAGTAAATAAGTTTCTATATAGTATAATTTTTATGAGAGTATTGAAAAGGGCATTTGTAATTATATAGATAAGGCAAAAGATATTTGTAATTATCCATTTACAGTGTGGTGAGACCTTTTATAAATTTGTATTGTAGTTTTTTACTTATTTTTTTCACATTTTAAAATGCAAAATTAGTAATTAAATTTCAATATTGAAGTTTTGCTAAAATTTTATTCATAAGTAGTATAATTTATATTTTTTTTATAATTTACTCTCTTTTTTTTTCTTTTTTTTTCCTTTTTTTTTTTTTTGTCGTATACATGAGTTGTTAGTAGGAAAAGTGGGCAATACAATTCATAAGAATTCAACTGTTATCAATGCAAAATTACTATATAGAATCAACCACAAAATCATGTATTGCAATAATTCTACATTTTGGCCAATAGAGAAAAATGATGAAGATTTCTATGACAGTATTTAATTTTTCTTCTATCCTTTTTAATATATATTGAAGACATAACAAAAGTATAGTGTGTATCTTGGTATATAGCTGTTAAATTTTTAGAGAATATTTATTTTTTATTTTTTTTTAATAATAGGAATGTATGATGAATTATGTGTCAAGTCCATTTTAATGATGATATACAAGTCTATTTTTTATACCAATTTTATAGACTTAGTAATGTGTCAAGAAGATGATTGGTTGATAATTAGATAATATTTAATTATCAACCAATCCTTTTCTTGATATATCAATGGACCTATAAAGTAGGTTTAACTTTTTGGCTTGAATAGTTATTCTTTTCTTTTTGATTTTTACTGGGATTTTGTTGCAGTTTAATTTTGTAATATGATAGGTCTTTCTTTTTTTCTTTTTCTCTCTCTCTCTCTCTCTCTCTCTCTCTCTCTCTCTCTCTTAGGCTGTATTTGGATTTAAGATTTAAAGGGAATTTGTTGATTCAAAGGAAAAGGAAACATTAAAAAGTTAACCCTTTTTATTTGATGACTTTTTTTTTTTTTTTTTAAGTGAACTGCTTTTAATTTGGTTTTTTATTGAACTACTATTTTAAAATGTTTAGGCTTCTCTCTCTCTAAAAAAATCCAGTTTATTTCGCTTTTTATCCAGTTTATGTTTAGGCTTCTCTCTCTCTACTATCTTGGTACATTGTTTATCCTGAAATTTTGTTATAGTGTTGCTTATGGATCAAACCACTTTTGTCAAAAGGTACAATTTATTTATTGATAAATTTGCTTCTATTGATTACAAATTGGTATTTTTAAATATTTTACTATATATGTCGACTTTTGTAGGATTGGGTTAAAAAATATATGGAGCTCAAAAAGATAAATACAATTAGATTGCTTTGATGGGGATGTAACAAGGTAATTTCAATTTTAAAGTGTTGATATGATATATATATATATATATATAGATAGATTTTCTTTTACCAATATAATAACTTTTTTATTTTCATAAATTAGTAGATTATCGTGCATGCTCTTCACTGGAGATACATACAAGTTGATATAAAGACTTTTTGGAAAGTGATGAGGCGCTCCTAAGAATTCTATGAAAGAACAAGTTTGAAGATCATATTTATTTTTGTGAAAATCATACATATGCTAACTACGATCCAGATTTTGTAAAGTTTCCTATCGATGTGAATTTTATTACTTACAATAGTTTTGTAAAGCCTTTTATCTATGTGAAATTTATTGGCTATCGATGTGTATGTTAGATAATATTCATTTGAATTATTGACTTATGCTATGAGTTTATTTTTGTAAATGTAACACACTATGTGATATAGTCTTTTTTGTTTTTTTGTTTTTTCTTCCTAATATGCTCTTGAATTAGGTTAAAGAAAACTAATCATATTTTTATTTGGTTGAATTTGATTTTTTGCTTCCATATATTATTTTTATCACGAAGGGTGTTGCTTTTATATTAAGTTGATAATTTATTTTCATATAGGATTAGATTGTGTGCGTATTAATCTATTTAAATAATTGTTCATTGCATAATTTTTGTCATTTTTTTGGTATTGCAAAGCATGGCTGGTGTGTTTTATTTAGTTGTCATTTTTTTTTCTATTGTGGAGCACTGATTGGTGTGCTTAATTGGTTATTTATCATTTTTTTTTTTTTTTGGTATTGTAGAATACTGGTTGATGTGCTTAATTTGTTGTTTTGGCATTTTCTTTGTATTATAGAATATTGGTTGGTGTGCTTAATTTGTTATTTGGCATATTTTTTTTGTATTGCAAAGCACTGGTTGGTGGGCTTAATTTGTTGTTTATTTTTTTCTATTACAGAGCATTGGCTGGCGTATTTCGTTTGATTTTTATTATATGTTTCTGTATTGTGGGACTTATATTTTGTTGTTGTGTTTAAATTTTACGTAGCATTTATGTGTTTACTTTTCACTATTTCGTTTACCAATAAATTTGGAAAATTTATGTTTAAATTGATTTATTTACCATGTTGCATATAATTTATTTATTTTTCATTTATTTAATTTTCTGCACAGTAAGCTGACCACCAAATCATAAAAATTGGTAGATTTCAATCATTAGATTAAAATTGATGTAAAACTATAGCCATGAGATCTCTCTTCTTTATAGAAATTTATGTGAGTATTGTTATTGGCCAGGGTAATAAAGTGCTTATTTTCTGTTGCAAATTGTAGGTGGGTTAAATAAACAAAAATACTACAATAGTAAATATTTGGTGATCTGATCTTTATTTGCATTTGTTTTCACGTTTTCTTGGCCAATGTAATAATTGTGTCATCACTATTTTCACATTTTCTTGATAAATTGTAGCAATTTCCATCACATTGCCTCCACCACTACTAATCATGGACCATACCATTTTTTGCCATTTAAATTTTGTGTCAATGCAAAAAAACGCAACTATTTTTGCATTGACAATTTGAGTTCAAATTCTATATCAATCACAATGACATTATTGAAACTTGCTTACTGTTAAAAATAAAAATTTCTATCGAAACCTATTGTTAAATTTAATTGGACAGTTTTTGTATGTTTATCGTTAAGTTTGCAGTACAGAAAAGGAGGGTCTAATTTTTTTTTAATTTCTGCATCTCTCTAAATTTTATAATTTTGTAAAATATTTAAATTGAGTGGATCTGAAAAGTGAAAAATATTGATTAAAATATTAAAAAGTTCACTAAAAATAATAAAATACAAATTAAAATTTTAAAAACTATTTTTGGAAACTCCAAAACTAAGTAAGTTTTGAATTTTAAATTTGTAACAATTATTTTTAAAATATACAATCAAACAAAATTTTAAGTTTGACAAACTCTTTTCAAAAATCTAATTATAAAATTCATTTGAAAATCCAAAACAATACGAATCATCTATTTATATTTTCACGTCAATTTTTTTTCACCGTGCCTGCCGGTGGGTTAAATAAACAAAAATACTACAATAGTAAATATTTTGTGATCTGGCCTTTGTTTGCATTTGTGTCATTACTATTTTTCACGTTTCCACGTTTTCTTGGCTAATGTAATAATTGTGTCATCACTATTTTTACATTTTCTTGATAAATTGTAGCAATTTCCATCACATTGCCTCCACCACTACTAATCATGGATCATACCATTTTTTGCCATTTAAAAATAAAAATTTATAGCAAAACTTATTGTTAAATTCAATTGGATAGTTTTTATATGTTTATTGTTAAGTTTGCACTACAGACAAGGAGGGTCTAATTTTTTTTTATTAAGTTACATCTCTCTAAATTTTATAATTTTGTAAAATATTTTAATTGAGTGGATCTAAAAATGAAAAATATTTTGATTAAAATATTAAAAAGTTCACTAAAAATTTAAAAACTATTTTGGAAACTCCAAAACTAAGTAATTTTTTAATTTTAAATTTGTAAAAATTATTTTTAATATATACAACCAAACAAAATTTTAAGTTCGACAAACTCTTTTCAAAAGTTTTAAGTTTGACAAACTCTTTTCAAAAATCTAATTATAAAATTCATTTGAAAATTCAAAACTATACGGATCGTCTATTTATATTTTCACCTCAATTTTTTTTTTCAACAAATTGAATAAATTACATTTTAATCCAACAATTTTATATTCAATTACATTTTCATTCCAATAATATTTTCACCGTACCTTTAGGCACGGGCATACCCTAGTATATATGTTGGGGGGGTATTTTGGTCATTTTAACTCTTGCACCTTTGACCAAATAAAATTAGAGAGACTTATCTATAAGTCCTTTTTCAGGCACTTATACTAGGCTAAGTCATGTATAATTTCTTATAGAGTCACAAGTCTTATTTTGATAGGAATGTATTCCACAAGATCCTACATAAACGTAACGTGACGTGACACTTACATAAACGTAACGTAACGTGATACCTACATAAACGTAACGTAATGTGACACCTACATAAACGTAACGTAACGTGTCACATTACGTTTCACAAACTTAATGAGTTTTTATTTTTTAAAATTGAATGTGAAAATGTTGCTGGTTTATGTTGGTGTCACGTTACGTTTTATATAAATATGATCTATGGTAACATTCAATTTCCTATTTAGGAAATTGAATATTGCCATAGATCATAGGTGTCACGTTACGTTTATGTAGGTGTCACATTACATTACGTTTATGTAGATATGATCTATGGCAACATTCAATTTCCTATATAGGAAATTGAATGTTGCCATAGATCATATGTGTCACGTTACGTTTATGTAGGTGTCACGTTACGTACAGGTGTCACGTTACGTTACATTTATATAGATATGATCTATGGTAATATTCAATTTCCTATATATGGTTTTACTATTATTTATGATATTAACAACTAATATTGAGGGTAAATGTGTCAACAAACTTCCCACAGGACTGATGGGAACATAAGTTTTTTAGTAGGACCATATATAGCATAAGTCTCCCTAATAAGACTTATAAATAATTTTTTCATAAAATTATGATTTAGATTTATAGACCGAGTGTCCAACAAAAAAAAAGAGGCTGATGTAGTTCTCTTAGAAAAAAGTGTAAATTACAAATATACCTTCTGAGATTTACTTAAAATACAGATTATGTCCTATAATTTGGAAAATTATAAATACCCCATTTTCAAAGTTTTTTATTTAGCAGAATTAATTAAAAAAATGAAATTCATAATTGTTCTCCTATACAATAATAAAATTACATAAATTATTAATTGAAACATATTTCTAACATCATTAAAACTATCAATTGATTTTATCATTTATTAATAAAATTGGCAATTTGTTATGAAATTAGAAACCTTAAGGGGTGGAATGTAATTTTTAGAACCACAAGGGGTGATTCATATTTTAATCAAATCTCGGGGGGTGTATTTATAATTTGCCCTATAAAAAAGTAAGGCCTTATATTGTGTCACCTAAATAAGAAAAAAACATTATTTTTGATAATATATATGATAATTACAATTTTACATATTAATATTATAGGCTCTATAAAAAATATTTGTTCTTCATTATTTTTAATTTACCAAAGATAGGTTTCGTGATATTTGCAGAAATATTTTTAATTTGTTTTTATAATTTAAATTTTTGTTCAACGGATCCTATTATCCATACTTTCCTTATAACAACATGGTGTGTTTTAACCCAAGGGGTTGTGGCATTGTGGTAAGGCCTTGGGGTTTAAGCCCCAAGGTCACAAGTTCAATTCTCTCCTTGGGCCAATCTCCTGGCTGAAGTACTGTTGGTTAGGAGGTTGGACCTCAAGTTGTCTAGTCAGCACTTGGTGTGGGTTCAATGCTCCCCTGCTGTGCTAGTCTTGACTTAAACGGAGTGCGAGTCCTGACTTAAACGGAGCTTCTCTTGAGAGGTTGGGGCAAGTTCCTAGGTTGTAGTCTCCTCGCTCGGAACGGCTAACAGAACACTTTGGTGATCTCTGCAAGGGGCGCTGCCTAGGGCTGCAAATGAACCGAGCTGTTCGTGAACAGGCTCGGCTCGGCTCGGTAAGGGCTCGACTCGGCTCGGCTCGTTTACTAAACGAGCCGAGCTCGAGCTCGATTATTGGGCTCGTTTCGTTAACGAGCCGAGCTCGAGCTCGACTGTGTTCGGCTCGGTAGGCTCGGCTCGTTTATCTATAATTAAATTATATAATAAATATATTATTTATATATTAAATAATATATAAATATATATAAATACATTATTTATATATTAAAAATATATAAATATATATAAATAATAAATATAAATGCATTTTTTATATATTAAATAATATAAATAATATTTTTTATTTAAAAATTTATATTTAAATAATATAAATAATATAAAAAAAATTTTATCGAGCCGAGCCGAGCCGAGCTCGAGTTCGACAAAAATTAACGAGCCGAGCCGAGCTCGAGCCCAGTCCCTTATCGAGCCGAGCTCGAGCTCAATAAACGAGCTCGATAGCTTAACGAGCCGAGCTCGAGCCCAGCAAAGCTCGGCTCGGCTCGGCTCGTTTGCACCCCTACCTTAGACCTGTGTAGACGCGCCCGTGGGCTTCACTCTACAGTTCGGACTCCCTTTGTTGTCGCGGTTCTAAATCTGAACCAAAGAGTCCAACTCTGGCAAATCGTTTTGAAGAAAACAGATTTTTGAAAAAGTAGTGCCAAACATGGACTGCTTTGCCAGATTACAGAGTCGCCACCTAAATATTTTTAATGGGGGAATTTAGGAAACCCTGACTCGGTGCCGAAGGCCACGTGTCCGTCATCACCAAAGTGATCTTGGCTCGGGAGCTTGGGTACGATCGGGGAAGGTCAGCTATGAGCACCCCCTTTCGCCCGGTCCGAAGACCGGCCTCTACTAACCGTGATATCCAATTTTGAAAACTTTATGCGTTCTTATTCCGATTATTTAACCTAGAATTACTATGTGATGCGCACAACACAAAAGTATAGACTAGATTGCCTAATTTGGAAATACACATTGCATATCCGTTTTGTCTCGAAAAACGTGTTGGTTTTGCTACTCGCAAGTAGGCTAAAATACAGATTTCAATGAGTTGTTCCAACTCACGCAATCCAACCTCCACCCACAGGCATTCATGCAGTTATATCTCATATAAACACCTAGCCGCATGGTAAGCATACTGTCATGGCAACATTCACACGCATGTGGTATGCTAAAGCGTAAAATACTTACATCGTACTCCGTGCCAAAAACAAGAGACTAGTTAGCAAACATGCGTGACCTAGTTCATGTTAAGTGGCTAATGCAACACATGCAGGAATGTAATCTAGAGTAGGCTCGGCTAACCCTAAACGTGGCATGTGAAATGCGCGAGTAGCATGTATTCAATTTGGAATTGAAAATTGCAATGCAGTTTGTATGATGTACCGAGCCCGATATATGTAAACAAATGCATGAATGCACGCATGCATTGCATAAGGTATGCTAAAATAGACGTGCCCTAATCTACCATCATAAGCAGGTAAATAAAAGGGAAGAAAGAAGTGGGGGTTGGAAGACATACACACACTCACCCACACTTATTACACTTGCGCCCTCACTCGGAGGGACCGAATAAATATTACAGTCCGAAAATAAATGAATAAATATTACAAATTCTAATTACTGAATAAGTAAATGTGAAATAAAAGGGGGGCCACAGCCCCTCGCCTTGGGATGCGCGAATGATGCATGCTCGATGTCCGCCTTGCCCGGAAAACCCGTGCCATGGCACTGTTGCCTCTGTTTTGCACTGCCCTGTCTCCAAAAATTGCCAGAGTCCTGGGACACCTTCCACATATTCTGAAGATCACCACCGGCTGAAGGGTTGGACCACCGGCTGCAGGGTTTGGCCACCGGCTGCAATTGAGATTATCGGCACAAAAAGTGTGCCGGTCGGCACTGAAGAGTGCCGGTCGGCACTAAATTCCTGCAGGAGACAGTTTTGACAGCAGCAGACAGCAACAGAGCATGGTATGGAATTTTGGGACAAATGTATGCACGGACACACTCCCTATCATGCAATGGACTCAAGGGAGCATGGCCCTCGACCCCCGGGCCACCAATCACGCATTTCAATGCATGATGGCCCAAGAAGCCAAAGTGTGCAACTTCAATGTGGAATGAAATGCACATAAACAAACAAAGAGCTCAACCTCTATCATACTCAATTCAAGAGGTAAAGCATGCATGTCAAATGCAACCTAAGCATGCAATCTAACATGCAATATGAACATGCAAGTATATAAACATGCAACATGTATTAGGCACACAACCTAAACCAACAAGCATGGCATGCAACAAACATGCAACAATGGACTTAAACTAACATGGATAGCTCACGAGCATGCCAAAATCAGCGGCCATAAGATGAAAATGAGATGCCTCGAAATGCGTGCATACGGGCACGCAAATCGAGGCGATGGCATACAAGCATGAAATGGCACTCTAATGAAACATGAAGCATGGCATACTACACATACAAATTTCAGTAGCTAAATGAGGGGCAAAACAGCCCCGAAACAAGACGAAATGACACCCGATGCATGGAGTCACTCCCGAAATGCAAAACTAGGCCCCCGAAATGGCCTATAGCTATGCTAAACATGCATTATATGAACATGGTATGAATAGACAGCAGCTAGACAGCCCAAATATAAGCACATTTTCAGTATAAGACAGCCCCAAAATCAGTAAGCATACAAGGCTAACAAACCATGCAAGAATGAGGCTAAAACAAGGATTTCAAAGCAAGTAGCATAAGGATCATCCGAACAATGTTGAGCCCTTCAACAATGTTGAAGAAGGGCTCAAAATAAGCCTACTTACAGCTTACATCAAGCCCCAAAACAGATCATACATCAGCCAAATATTCTATGCAAGAAACATGGCATACAAGAGGATAAAGAGATAGGTGCTAGATGCTATCACCAAACAGCCAAATACCCTTCATGAGACATGTAGAGGGGGGAAAAATAAGCCACTTTTCAGGCCTGTCGAAGGCCCAAAAACAGAAGCATGGTAGGCTAACAAAGCATGCAAAAATGGGGGCCAAAGAGGGGGTATAATGGTAAGTACTCCATGGAGATCCCCAACAGTGTTGAGCCCTTCTTCAATGTTGAAGAAGGGCTCAAAACAAGCAACTTTGTAGTTTACATCGAAGCTCAAAAATACATGCAACTATGGCTTAGATATGAGCCAAGAAAATGCTAGTTTGAGGGAAATAGACACTTATCCTTGAAGACCAATGAACCAGCAGGTTTTGAGTGAAGAAAATGAGCTCCTAACCTCTGCAAATGTCCTCCCAAATGCTGGAAATGGAAGTGGTGGTGTTGTGCTATGGGTTGGTGAAGGAATGGCCAAGAATAATGGACTTTTGGAGGCAAAGAAGTAAGATATAGAGAGAGATAGAGGGTTGTATCTATCTATATCAGATATATATCTATATATCTCTGGTTTTTGTTCCAAAACTCCAACCCTTGCTCAAGGGAGAGGAGAGGTGCTTATATAGGCAAGTATAAACACTAAACTTAGAGGCTAAGTTAAAGAAAAAGGGTCAAGGGGGTGCAAGGCTTGTAAGGGAAGCTTGGACAGCTGGTAAGGCTTCTTGAGGAAGCCAAGACAAGGGGTCAAGGCTTCCTCAAGAAGCCATGAGCAAAGGGTGCACAAAAGAGGGTTAAAGGGTGCAAAATAGGCACATGCATGCACGTGGGTCGAGTTCTGTGCATCCCAGCTGGCACAGCTGGTATGCACTAGGCTTGGGGGGTGCAAAGGGTTCAAACCGGCCAGAAGATTCGATCATTGGTCAAAATAAAGTGCCGGTCGGCACTATTTAGTGCCGGTCGGCTAAATAGAGTGCCGATGGATGATTCCTTGGTCAAAATATGGCCGGTGGGTATGCAAATCGAAGCCCCGGAAGTTAGCTTTCCAACCGCGTAAACCTTGCATCAAAATTCCTTTGTGCAAAAAGTTATGCCCTTTTCCGTGAAGTCGCGCAGACTCGATCCAACCGGAATGATCCCCTACTTCAACCAACCATATCTCCCCCACCCGGACTTGGATGTAGGAGATTCTTGAACCAAAAATGAAGCCCCGGAAGTCTTCTTTCAAATGGTGGTGGCCTCATAGCTTAACTCCAAGTATGCGGATGAATGGGCCTGATTCAGCGAGGGCTGCGCGACTCGCTTCTACCCGGATTCATGTCGAACTTCTCCCAAACCTATTTTCTTCCCTCTTCTCCTCTTTTCTTGAACTCCAAACCCTTAAACAAAGTGTTTGGAAAGTTTTGCCTCTCTTCTTGCCAAAGAAACTGAACCTGTGGCCTGCACATCTCTCAACATCGACCAAAACATCAGTCGCGCCCAAGTCTTCGGGGCGGTCAAAAATGGGGTGTCTACAACCTGCGATAGGGTAGGGAGGATTTTCCTGTAATAAAAAAAAAACATGGTGTGTTTTTTTTCCTGTTAATTTTGTGAACTTATTCGAATGTGTCATTTATTTAAAATTCTTTTTAATGCTAATTTCAATGCTTGAAAAGTCCAAACTTTTATTTATTTATTTATTTTTACTAATTTGTCAACTTTTCATGAACTTCAACCCAATATTACGAAATTAGAAGAATTTTCAACCGAACAAAATTAAAATGAAAGAGTATTGGTCGTGTTTCATTCTTAGATTTTTTTTTCTAAATTTATTTTGTAAAAATAAAAACTAGTTTGATGAAAATAAATATCAAAAATATAATTTAAATTTTTTTAAAATTATTTGTCTTTTAAAATCATAAAATTATATAAAGATAATAAGTATTTTTGATTTTTTTTAAAATTAATTTTTGATTTTTTAAAAAAAATTATGAAACCATTTTTATCATACATGACTTATCTCATAAGTTTTGAATTTTATTTTTTTGATAATTTCGTTGAATATTTCGACATTTTTACTCATTTATTTCTATTTAAAATATTATTTTATTCAACATCGATTAATCGGTTTGAATCGCCAACCCAAAAAAGGCGTTAGAATTTGACCTTTGCAGTCAACGGGAAGTTGCCGTATTTCACATTATGCTTCAAAGGGAAAATTATAGATTATTCTTGCAGTATCACATATTTGTATTCTTAATTAATTATAATTTATTATTTATTTTTATATTTTTCAATTACTTAATAGAAAGTTATTTTAGAAAGATAGTTAAAAATCATCTTTCAATTTTTAATTTATTTTGAGTTATATCATCTCTTATATTTTTTTACATATTTTTTTTTAAAAAATTAAAAAATCAATTTTTAACAATCTTTCCAAAACAATTAATAATATTTCATTTACCTATTTTTTCCACCAATTACAATATTATAAAATATTATATATCTATATTCTAAAACAACAATGATATAAAGGAGCTCTAATAAACTCTAATGACATAAAAAATAAATTTTTAAAAAAAATACAAATATTACTAACCCACCTTTCATTAGAACTCTTAGAGCCCCTTCCTTAAAGAAGAGCTCTAAAATATTTTTTATTCTAAAATTACAAATAATTACCCGCTTTAAAGTTAGCAAATGATTACTTCCAGATGTGTTGAATTTTGGTTACAAGTGGGAATTTTTTATATTTTCTTAAGGTTCCGTTTGGTTAATAATTTGAGCAATGCTATATACTATTAATTTATCATCATTAACTCCACCACTAGTGAGGTGGCAATTGAAAAAAAAAACAAAAAACAAAAACCAAAGCACAAAACACATGTGGCAGTGGGTGGGACCCACTGCCACATCATTAGAGCCACCACTAATTAATGGTCTAAAGCATTTTTGTAACAATTTAGATAGAAATTTTAAAATGGAAAAGAAAAAGATGGTTTCTAAAAAACTTGAGGAGTGCGTGAGATTTATCACTAGGGGTGTAATTTTGGCCCGTGACTCGCGGATGGGCCGAAGCCTACCCGCAGCCCGAGGTGGGCCCGACCCGTTTAGGCCCAAGCCCAACCCCCAGCCCGAGGCCTTGGGTCAGGGCCTGGGCCATTGTTTTGAAGCCTGGCCCGACCCGTGGGCCTGTCCAAGAGCCTGGCCCGAGGCCCGACCCACCCGATATCCAGTATTATTTTTAATGGAAAATAATAAAATTTTGATAGAAAAAATAAAAAAAATTTAAAAATTTGTTTAGGCCCGCCCAAGCCCATCCAAAGCCCGAGCCCACGCCCAAGCCCAGGGGCTCGGCCCAAGGCTCGATCCACTAGCCCGCCCAAAAGCCCGAATACCCATGGGCCTGGGCCTGGGCCTAGGCTTAGGCCTAGGCCTAGTTTTCTGGCCCGTGGGCCTGCCCGGCCCGGCCTGATTTTTTGGCGGGAGCTCGCAAGGCCCGACATGGGCCCGGCCCAGCCCGAGTCCAAATGGGCCGGGCCAAAATTACACCCCTTATCACTGGTTCATTTTTTGATAATCAGAATTGTTTATTTTTAATGATATTTTATATATATTATTCATGAAAAAAATTAAGTTAATTTTATTGAAATTTGAATAATCTATTTTAAAAAATATATTTATCCTCTATTATCATTTTTAAATAAATACAACAAAATGAAAATTTTATGATTTCAATGGCCAATGAGCCTACAATCACAAGAGGATTATTAGCATATTTTGTTGATTTTTTTTTTTTTGGCCTTTAGTTATATGTATTCACTTACTTTTAATTTTTAAAAAAATATTGCACTTTTAGGTTCTATTCAATTAGACAAACTAAAAAAATAAACAGTTAATTTATTTTTTTTAAAAGTGCATAAAAACAAAAATGATAAAAAATTACTTTATCCCCTCATGTTATCTCCTATGTTTCAAATATAGGCATATAACTTTTTTATAATTTTGAATTAAAATGTTACAGTTAGTTTTTTAAAAGATAACGGAAGGCGTACTATACTCTCTCAAATTAAAAGTGGACAATACAAAAATGTTAAGTCAAAGTAAAAAAATGAATCAAATATCAATAATAGCATCATATTGATTTTATTCTCCAAATTAAATCTTAATCTTGACCAAACCCTAACACTAATTGTCATCTTTTATAAAAAATTTAATTTAATTTAAAATGTTATTAAATGAGAAATTGGGTTAAAAATTAAATAGTAGACTAATGTAATTTTACGGTGATAAATTAGACTATTTATTTAGGTTAATTTGTGGTTTAATATATATGTATATATATGTGTGTGTGTAAATGCTTGATTTAAAATTTTATTAAATATGACATTGGATTAAAAATTAAAAATTAGATTAAGATAATTTTGTGATCATAAATTAAGGTATTTGGGTTAATTTGTGATTTAATTTTTCAAATATATATATATATATGTTTAATTCAAAATGTTATTAATTAAAATAATTTCAACAAATTAGGATGTTCACTTTCTCTCTCTACAATTGTTCATGGCTAGCGGCACCACAAACCTCCATTGTCGGCAACATTGCAACACCAATTCCACTGCTTCACACAGAGAGCATGTTTGCAGAAACCACTACCATAACCGTGCCCCAAGATCCTCAACTTCTCCGACAACACAACCTATTATCACCACCGCCACAATGCCATCGGTGTTTGCCGCTAGGAAAAGGTTCGATACACTGTCATTTATGAGGACTGTTCCGGTTGTATTTTGTGGATTGCATTTTATACTGATGGCCAGGGACCTCTGGTGGGTTTGTAGACATAGAGATGTAATGAAGAAAAAAGACCATTGTGTTTCTCAACTCTGTACTGTGTTTAGATAATACTAGAAGTTTTATTTCACATCCACTTTTCTTTTCATCAACACTGTTTGGAATCAAATCATTTTAGATGTGAGATTTCAAAATGAATAAAGATAAGGTATTCAAAAGGAATTGCAGAGATTCTGTTTTTTCTTTTAAAATTCCTCCAGATCTGGTATTTTAAATTCAATTCACTTCAAAGTTGTCAAATTATATTTTTAAATGTAAAATTTATTAAATTCCGTCAAATTCCAAAGTTCCAAACTGGTTAAATTTTTTTAGCAAATAAACTTACTTGAACACTTGCAAAACAAAGGCTAAATTTTTTATTATGTATTTACAGTATTTGTTAAAAAAAATTATAGCACAAATTTTCTTATTTACAACAATGATGGAAATTGGAAGAGATTTTCTCAATTACAGAATAGAGAGACTCCTTCCCAATTACAATAACGTAAGCTTCTGAAAATAACTCTATAGTCAGTCCACTAAAAATCTATTAATCTAACAAAAACATACAACACCAAACACATCTATCCCTTTTAATAAGTAAACTTCCCACCAAAGCTTCAATTACATTTAAACATCCCTTTCATTCACATTTTTGGCAGCAATGGCATCCCTTTCCTTGTAATCTCTTATGCAGCAATGGCAACAAAGTTGCTTGTCAAAATTAAAGGAATAGACATCATGCATCATGCATCATGCATCATGCGAATGAGATACAGAATTTATATCAAATTCAAGCCAAACCTATCATTGTGAAGCCAAACCAATGATCATATATCACATAGTCTCAGATTCTGTAGAATGAAACTCAATATATAAAAATTAAAACTTTTCTTTACAAACTTTTTATTAATGAATGTCATCTCAATTTGTTAACTATATATATCTAAAATTTTTCACCAAAAATTTAACCAGTCTTTTCATCTATAATTTTATAAAGAAATAAAAAAAACCATTGTACATATATAAAGCTCCATTACATAAATGCAAGAAAAAAAAAATTCAATTAAAATTTTGTCTTTCCCTAGAAGCATTGTTTGAAATTCTTTCTTTGTACTTGATCAAACTTCCAAAATATCATTCTTTGAGCACTAGCCGCCTTCAAATATTGCTTTGTGTAAGTCCCTCCACCCTTATGCACAGCTCCCATCTTACTTTTGTAGCTTCTCTGCGTGACTATCATTTTTCTAAACAACATATTAAAAACATTATACAAATTAAGCCTTTGTTAAGAGAACAACAAATGCATATCATAATATTAACAAATAAAGGCATCCAAATAAATAAATGAATTGTGTCAATATTTACCTAACTAAATTGGTTTACAATATCGACACTTTGCAACATAGTTGTATATGGAATATTTGCAAAGTCCATATCCTACGTATAGAAATAGTTCATACCTTATATTAATTACGACCATAATTTTAAGTATAAATACTAGATATTTTAATTTTGTGGATCAATATAAATATTCAATACCTGAGTATGCATGGTCCATGTTGGGTGAGATTGACCATGTATGTTGGCATCTGCTGGTCTTACATAAGGGGACCCATTTGGTGGTTGGAAGATTGTTGTATCATATGTGACACCAAGTGAGGCATGTGATGGTCCTTGCTTTACTTGTTTTGATTTTCCTGAGTATGTGCATAAATCACAAATAACTTACAGCATAAGAACTTTATTAAAAAAATATTATTACAGATGAGAATGTAACATTTATTGAGTAAGTAAATAATTTCTCACGCTTGAATAAAAAAAATAAAAAAGGAAAAAGATTCTCACGCGAAGTTGATGCATCCTTGGACGGTTTTGTCTTGCGCTTTGCAAAATACCCTTTAAGTCTAGTGTTTCGTACACCTTTTGATCTCGCTTGTGGGGGATCCAACACTGACATGTTAGTGGTATCACACTGTATGGCTTGATCTTCTTCAACATGCACATCTGTACCCAATCTTTACCTTTCAAACTCCCTTTCAATTTTTTCATCAAGTTCTACAAGTATCTTCTGACAAATGTTCTTGAGGCTATCATTCCCTTGACTCTTGTATATAGTTGTATTAACTATACGTATCATATTATTACGCCATATGATCTCAGCCTCTTTTCCATTCGCAATGGAATTGGTACCTTGTTCATAAGCCACAATCCCTTTCTTGGCATCTTTTGTTCAACGTTTCAAAATATATTGACTTGGAATTACAGTCAAATTTTTTATACTAAAAACCCTCAATGCATGACTGTCACGACCCAAACCCGCCCCTATGGGTTTAGCACCGTAACCGGCCAGTAATCCTAGATTACCGAAGGCCTACTTAACAGTAATACAGTAAAACAGAGTACAGGGGCTTGGCGGAAGCCAATACAGTAAATAAACAATGTCCAATGAGCTGTGACAGTCTGTATGCCAAAAAGATTTTTCATACATTTATACAGAACAGTGCGAAACAGTATGCATATCATATACAACCAGTCGGAACAGGGACTTAATCCCCGATAAACAGTACAGTGCAAAACGTTCAGTCTATACAGTAAACAAAGCGGTACAGAAGGGGAAAACTAAACACCCCTAAGCCTTAGCTTGGCAGGCTCGGAACCTCGCAGTGAGGCACAGTGGTTGGCTTGACAAAACTGGAGTTTACCCCGACGCCTCTAGCTTTGATCCGGTGCCTGTACACCTACATATATATATGAGCAGTGAGCTAAAGCCCAGTGAATAACATAAAGCGTAAAGAGGTTTAAGAATGAATGTCCTTACAGTAATGAAAACAGTTCATTAAACAGTATTCAGTCTTTCAGTCAGAACAATTATTTAGTCATATGTGGTACATCCATTAGCATAACAGTAAACAGTAGGTCTTAAAAGACCGAACAGTAATGATGGCCATCAATCAGTAAACAGTAGTGGTTCCAACGAGGGAACCGACAGAGATCTCTGTAACAGTAACAGTAAACAGTAGGTGCTAAGGATGCCACAGTACGGTTCAGAATATAGGACATACATTCATTCAGTAAACAATATCAGTTCAGTCCAGTATTCAGAAGATAATCATTTTGAACATATCTTTACACAATTGTTACTCACAGAGTTCTGGGCTACAGTGAACTAGAGCGTCTCCTCGGAAAGCCAACCCTACACAGTTTACAGATTGAACACACACTAAGCTATACAGTTGGGAAAGATAATAACTTAATCCCTAATTTGCCTCGGTATGGTTCTACATGTATATCCTCTTTAAGATGCCTTAAATATGCCCTAGGAATGCCTAGGATGGAAAGAGGATGCAAAGATGCACTTTTGAACACTTTACAAAATTTTCAGAAAACAGGGGTCTCGCTCGAGCGTGGCTTTCTACGCTCGAGCGGACATGCAGACAAAGGTCTCCGCTCGAGCGTGAATTCTGTCGCTCGAGCGGACTGTGTGCTACAGTAAAAATACTGGATGCTCAGAATTTACGCTTGATGGGCGCTCGACCCTCGCTCGAGCGTAAGACACAAGTCCTCGCTTGAGCGTGAGTTTCCTCGCTTGAGCGGACTGTGAACTCATGCAAAGTACTAGATGCAAGCATTTCACGCTCGAGCGTCACTTTTCTCGCTCGAGCGGAAGGCAGAATCACAGAGTGTACGCTCGAGCGTAGACTTCCTCGCTCGAGCGTGGGTCCAAAATCTGGAAATTCCAGATTTGAATCTCAAGCTCAAAATCAAGTTTAAATGTAAAATTTTCGATCCTCTTGGGCTAAAAACCTGGAAAACACTTGTAAACACATGATATTACATATTTCAAAGATCAATTTGATAAATCAAAGCCCAAGGGTGTTCAATTAAACTCATTTTCAAACCAATTTTCATGAACGATTTAATGTAACATGCATGAACTTTAAACAACTTTCAAGCTTCAAAATATGCTCTAATGAGCCAAATCTTTCAAAAACATGGTAAGTTCATGGTCTATTGTAAAAATATGAACATGCATGTCCAATTTTATGAAGAACTAGTTCAAAAATGCAAGAGTATGCCATGTATGAAACAATTGAGCTCTAAATTAACACTATTGACCCAATACAAGCCTTAGATCACTAAAGGCCCATTAATCATGCAAGAAGAAGCTCAATTTCAAGAAAACAAAAGGGTAATTACTCTACCTTAGGCCTCCAATGCAAGACTAGAAGTTCAAATAGGTAATTCTCTAACAATTCTTCCAATTTCCAAGCAAATCAACAAGAACAATTCAACTCTCTCACTTTCTCCCTCTCTAGTTCGGTGGTAAGCAAGAAATGGCTGAGTAAAATGTGTTATGTGATCAAGTGAAGGCTCAAATGTGTGTGAGATAGTGGGCCACTAGATGGCATGATTGTAATTAAAGCCAACCTATGCAATTTAACATATTTTACTCTAGTTTAATCTAGTTTAATCATACCAAATAAATTTTTAGATAAATACACCATAAAATCACATAAATTTCTACTGATCATGGAACATCAATCAATTTTGGATTCGGCCGCCGATAAGGCCTTCAATTAACAGTTTAAACATAAAAACTGAACAGATAATTAAACAGTCAAACAGATAAAATGCAATTCAAACAGATACAGGCAATCAATTCAGTTTCAGATTTCAGTCAGTCAGTCCAGTATTTTAATCAGTTCAATTACTTCTCATACTCAGTCTCAGTTTAACGGTAATCAGTAATCAATCGGTAAACAGTGACGAGGGTTGTTACAGTCTCCCCTTCTTAAAAGGAGTTTAGTCCTCTAAACTCGAGTTATCTTCATTCTGGAAGAAGACATGATTCAGTGGAAACAGTTTAGGATATCTTTTAGCCATGTCATCTTCCTTTTCCCAAGTGGCATACACACCACCATGGTTTTGCCAGTCAACTTTTACTAACGGGATCTCTTTGTTTCTCAGTTTCTTGACCCGCCTGTTTACGATCTGTATAGGCCGTTCCTCGTAAGTGTAGTCATCACTCAACACTACCCGAGTAGGCTCAATCACATGGAAAGGATCCCGGAGATAATCTCTCAACATCGAAATGTGGAAGACGTTATGCATATGCTCCATTTCAGGAGGAAGCGCAACTTGATACGCCACCGGATTGATTTTCTCAATAATCTCATACGGTCCGACATATCTGGGCGCTAACTTGCCTTGACTCCAAAACGAGTCTGGCCTTTCATCGGTGTCACTTTCACAAACACGTGATCACCCACTTCATATTCTCTGTCTTGCCTTCTGACATCTGCATAACTTTTCTGTCGGCTCTGTGCAGTTTTCAGTCTCTGTTGTATCAATTTCACTTTCTCAGTCGTTTCATAAACAATCTCGGGCCCAAGCAAAGGCCCATCTCCAACTTCTGCCCAGCAAATCGGAGATCTACATTTTCTGCCATACAATGCCTCAAAAGGCGCCATACCAATACTTGAATGGTAACTGTTGTTGTAGGCGAATTCAGCCAATGGCAAATGACTTTCCCAGTTTCCCTAAAATCAAGGACACACATTCTCAATAAATCCTCCAGAGTCTGGATGGTCCTTTCTGACTGTCCATCTGTCTGAGGATGATAGGCACTACTCAGCCTCAATTCAGTACCCAATGCAGTCTGTAGGCTTTGCCAAAACCTCGATGTAAACTTCGAATCCCTGTCAGAAACAATGGATACAGGCACTCCATGCAGCCTAACAATTTCATCAATATAAATTACAGCTAACTTGTCCGCATTATAAATTGTCTTGACAGGTAAGAAGTGAGCAGATTTGGTCAGTCTATCAACAATAACCCAAATTGAATCCATACCTTTTCTAGAGCGAGGCAATCCAACGATAAAATCCATCGTGATATGCTCCCATTTCCACTCCGGTATGGGTAAGGGTTGCAGTAAGCCTGCGGGTCGCTGATGTTCCGCTTTGACTTGTTGGCAATGAAGACATTTTGACACAAAGTCGGCAATTTCTTTCTTCATTCTCGGCCACCAAAAGTTCTGTTTCAGATCTTGGTACATTTTCGTGTTTCCTTGGATGGATAGAAAATTTTGAGTTGTGGCCCTCTTGCAAACTCTTCTTTTCAATTCAGGATCATTCGGTACACACAGTCTTTCTTGAAATTTCAGTACATTGTTTTCAAATTTGAACCCCGATCTCAGTTTAGATTCCCTCTCTTCGATGACCTTTTTCAAGAAATCATCATGTTGCTGTTTCTCTTTAATTTCTTCAATCAGTGCCGGTTGAGCAGAAATAGCAGCTATTGTTCCACCTTGTTCTTTCAAAACAATTTCAATTTCAGATTTTTCAAGGTCACAAAGCAACTCTCTCTGCCCAGTAAGCAAACAAGCTAAATTTGTAATCGATTTCTGGCTCAGTGCATCGGCAACGGTATTGGCTTTTCCCGGGTGATACAGAATCTGTAGGTCATAATCTTTAATCATTCTAGCCATCTCTGTTGTCTCATGTTCAGTTCTTTTGGGTGAAGAAATACTTCAGACTCTTGTGGTCGGTATATACTTCACATGTTGCCCCATACAGATAGTGACGCCAGATTTTCAGTGCTAACACTATTGTGGCAAGTTCCAGATCATGGGTCGGGTAGTTCTTTTCATGAGGTCTCAGTTGTCGGGAATCATAGGCAATTACTCTCCCATTCTGCATTAAAACACACCCCAAACCCTTATAAGAAGCATCACTAAATACAGTATAACCATCCGTACCTGAGGGTAAGGTAAGAACCGGTGCAGTCACCAATCGAGTTTTCAACTCTTGGAACGCTGATTCCCTTTGGTCAGTCCAGTCAAATGATGTCCCCTTCTGTGTCAGTTGAGTCAATGGTAAGGCAATTTTGGAGAAATCTTTGACAAATCTTCTATAATATCCAGCCAATCCCAAAAAGTTTCGGACTTCTGTCACATTTGTTGGTCTAGGCCAGTTCACTACAGCTTCAATTTTCTGCGGATCAACAGAAATTCCATCTTTGCTAACAACATGCCCCAAAAACATAACATGATCAAGCCAAAACTCACATTTAGACAGTTTAGCATACAGTTTCTGTTCTCTTAGGGTCTACAGGGCAAGTCTCAAATGATGTTCATGTTCTTCTATACTTTTGGAGTAAATCAATATGTCATCAATGAATACCACAATAAAGTCATCAAGGTACGGTTTAAAGATCCTATTCATGAGGTCCATAAATACTGCAGGTGCATTGGTAACTCCAAAAGGCATAACTAAAAATTCGTAATGTTCATACCTCGTTCTAAAAGCAGTTTTATCAATGTCTTCTGGTTTAACTTTCAGTTGATGATACCCCGATCTGAGATCAATCTTGGAAAACACTTGAGCACCCTGTAACTGATCAAATAAATCATCAATACGCGGCAATGGGTATTTATTTTTCACATTTACCTTGTTCAATTCACGGTAATCGATACACAGTCTCAGTGAGCCGTCTTTCTTCTTTACAAACAAAACCGGTGCGCCCCACGGTGAAGTACTGGGTCTGATAAACTTCTTATCTAACAATTCTTGCAGTTGCACTTTCAGTTCTTTCAGTTTGGTTGGAGCCATTCTGTGAGGAGCTTTCGATACAGGCTGTGTACCCGGAATCACATCAACGGTGAACTCAATCTCCCTGTCAATCAAATCCCCTGGCAGATTATCTGGAAAAACATCTGGGAATTCTCTGACTATGGGAATACTGTTCACATTAGCATTATCATCAGTAGACACAGTCAATACAGAACACAGATACCCTTTACACCCCTTTCTAATCAATTTAACAGCTTTCACAGAAGAAATCAAATACGGAGGAGGTACTACTCCAACCCCATTAAACACAAATTCGGGTAAACCAGGTGGACGGAAAACAACTTGCTTCGTCACACAGTCAATGGTAGCATGATATTTTTGTAACCAGTCCATCCCCAATATTACATCGAAATGATCAATGTTCAATGGCAGTAAATCAATAAACAAATGCATATCCCCAACAATGATTTCACATGCAGGGTACATATAAGCACATGTCATGGATCCTCCGATAGGTGATGATACAACTAACAGATAATTCATGGGTTCTAAAGGTCTACTCAATTTCCGTGAAAAAGCATGCGATACATATGAGTGTGTAGACCCCGAATCAATCAGTACATATGCATTTTGAGCACAAATAGAGAGGATACCTGACACAACGGTTTCAGTATTTTGCACGTCTCCCGGTACTAGGGCAAACACTCGGCCCTGCCTCATAGGCTCTTTCCCGGTAGCTTTGGGGTTAGGCTTTGGTGCTACAGTTGATGCTGCGGCGCTGCCTGCAGCATTACTATTGCCCGGAGCAGTGGAAGGGCAATCTTTCACCATGTGGCCCACCTTGCCACACCTGTAACAAGCACCAGAAATTTTATAACAAACTCCCTTATGGTTCTTACCACATTTGGAACAGGGCGGAAAGGAACGGTTTCCTTGACTAGAAGTAGTCGTTGACCCTGTATTCTGTTTCTTATTTGATGGGTTATGCTTGTCTTCCTTGAACTTGAAACCCTACCTTTTACCATGCCATTTAGACGCTGGTGATTTAGATTGTTTCACCGCTTCGATGTTCGACTCAGCCATCAATGCTCGGTCAAGAACACCTACATAGGTCGGTAGCTTTAAAACACTAATTCTGTCCAGTATTGCAACATTCAGGCCGCCTTCAAATTTTCTGGCCTTCTTATAGTCAGTGTCCACCATATGTGGTGCATATCTAGCAAGCTCGGTAAACTTTGTTTCATATTCAGCAACGGACATTGTGCCCTGTCTCAGTTGTTCGAATTCAGTTACTTTTCTGTCCCTGACACACTGAGGAAAATACTTTTCGAAAAAGGACTCCTTAAACTGAGCCCATGTCAAAACGGTGTTGGTGTCACGGATCAACATCCACCACCTTCTAACTTCTTCTTGTAGGGTGAAGGTAGCTAACAATACTTTGTGCGCTTCCGAGCACGGAAACACTTCAAATAACTTTTCAGTCTCAAGTACCCAAGCTTCAGCCTTCAACGGTTCAAGGCCTCCCTAAAAGGATGGCGGTTTCATGTTACTGAACTTGTGGGTGAGAGCAATTATGTTCCCATCATTATCATTGACATTCTATACATTCACATTCTGTTCCGGTACAGCCGGAGGAGGAGGTGGGGGCTATTGGTTCTGTTGTTGCTCTAATCTTGCAGTTATCAGTTCCATCATTCTTTCCATTCTTGCCATTCTTGCCTCAGTGGATGAGGACTCAGATTCATTTGCATTATCCATCTCACTATAAGCAGTTATAACAATTATAAACATAAACAGTTGCATACTTAAACAGTTTAACACATTAGCATACATTCAGTCATGTCATAACAACACACTTTTCATGTTCATGCAATGCTCTAATCACCTTTCTAGGACATCCTATAGCTCATTTGGATACGTGTGTGCGGTATAACTCGTGGTTAAGTATCGCTCTGATACCACTCTGTCACGACCCAAACCCGCCCCTATGGGTTTAGCACCGTAACTGGCCAGTAATCCTAGATTACCGAAGGCCTACTTAACAGTAATACAGTAAAACAGAGTACAGGGGCTTGGCGGAAGCCAATATAATAAATAAACAATGTCCAATGAGCTGTGACAGTCTGTATGCCAAAAAGATTTTTCATACATTTATACAGAACAGTGCGAAACAGTATGCATATCATATACAACCAGTCGGAACATGGACTTAATCCCCGATAAACAGTACAGTGCAAAACGTTCAGTCTATACAGTAAACAAAGCGGTACAGAAGGGGAAAACTAAACACCCCTAAGCCTTAGCTTGGCAGGCTCGGAACCTCGCAGTGAGGCACAGTGGTTGGCTTGACAAAACTGGAGTTTACCCCGACGCCTCTAGCTTTGATCCGGTGCCTGTACACCTACATATATATATGAGCAGTGAGCTAAAGCCCAGTGAATAACATAAAGCATAAAGGGGTTAAGAATGAATGTCCTTGCAGTAATGAAAACAGTTCATTAAACAGTACTTCAGTCTTTCAGTCAGAACAGTTATTCAGTCATATGTGGTACATCCATTAGCATAACAGTAAACAGTAGGTCTTAAAAGACCGAACAGTAAGTGATGGCCATCAGTCAGTAAACAGTAATGGTTCCAACGAGGGAACCGACAGAGATCTCTGTAACAGTAACAGTAAACAGTAGGTGCTAAGAATGCCACAGTATAGTTCAGAATATAGGACATACATTCACTCAGTAAACAATATCAGTTCAGTAAACAGTTCAGTTCAGTATTCAGAAGATAAACATTTTGAACATATCTTTACACAATTGTTACTCACAGAGTTCTGGGCTACAGTGAACTAGAGCGTCTCCTCGGAAAGCCAACCCTACACAGTTTACAGATTGAACACACACTAAGCTACACAGTTGGGAAAGATAATAACTTAATCCCTAATTTGCCCCGGTGTGGTTCTACATCTATATCCTCTTTAAGATGCCTTAAATATGCCCTAGGAATGCCTAGGATGGAAAGAGGATGCGAAGATGCACTTTTGAACACTTTACAAAATTTTCAGAAAACAAGGGTCTCGCTCGAGCGTGGCTTTCTACGCTCGAGCGGACATGCAGACAAAGGTCTCCGCTCGAGCGTGAATTCCGTCGCTCGAGCGGACTGTGTGCTACAGTAAAAATACTGCATGCTCAGAATTTACGCTCGATGGGCGCTCGACCCTCGCTCGAGCGTAAGACACAAGTCCTCGCTCGAGCGTGAGTTTCCTCGCTCGAGCGGACTGTGAACTCATGCAAAGTACTGGATGCAAGCATTTCACGCTCGAGCGTCACTTTTCTCGCTCGAGCGGAAGGCAGAATCACAGAGTGTACGCTCGAGCGTAGACTTCCTCGCTCGAGTGTGGGTCCAAAATCTGGAAATTCCATATTTGAACCTCAAGCTCAAAATCAAGTTTAAATGTAAAATTTTCGATCCTCTTGGGCTAAAAACCTGGAAAACACTTGTAAACACATGATATTACATATTTCAAAGATCAATTTGATAAATCAAAGCCCAAGGGTGTTCAATTAAACTCATTTTCAAACCAATTTTCATGGGTACGATTTAATGTAACATGCATGAACTTTAAACAACTTTCATGCTCCAAAACATGCTCTAATGAGCCAAATCTTTCAAAAACATGGTAAGTTCATGGTCTATTGTAAAAATATGAGCATGCATGTCCACTTTTATGAAGAACTAGTTCAAAAATGCAAGAGTATGCCATGCATACAACAATTGAGCTCTAAATTAACACTATTGACCCAATACAAGCCTTAGATCACTAAAGGCCCATTAATCATGCAAGAAGAAGCTCAATTTCAAGAAAACAAAAGGGTAATTACTCTACCTTAGGCCTCCAATGCAAGACTAGAAGTTCAAATAGGCAATTCTCTAACAATTCTTCCAATTTCCAAGCAAATCAACAAGAACAATTCAACTCTCTCACTTTCTCCCTCTCTAGTTCGGTGGTGAGCAAGAAATGGCTGAGTAAAATGTGTTATGTGATCAAGTGAAGGCTCAAATATGTGTGAGATAGTGGGCCACTAGATGGCATGATTGTAATTAAAGCCAACCTATGCAATTTAACATATTTTACTCTAGTTTAATCATACCAAATAAATTTTCAGATAAATACACCATAAAATCACATTATTTCTACTGATCATGGAACATCAATCAATTTTGGATTCAGCCGCCGATAAGGCCTTCAATTAACAGTTTAAACATAAAAACTGAACAGATAATTAAACAGTCAAACAGATAAAATGCAATTCAAACAGATACAGGCAATCAATTCAATTTCAGATTTCAGTCAGTCAGTCCAGTATTTTAATCAGTTCAATTACTTCTCATACTCAGTCTCAGTTTAACGGTAATCAGTAATCAATCGGTAAATAGTGATGAGGGTTTTTACAATGACAGCAAAGAACTCCTAATGATTCAAACTTCTTACAAGAACAAGAAATGTTGTTAGTGAGATGATCAAAGTAAACAATACGTACCTTTTCACTATTTTCTTCTTTTAACTCAAAGACATCAACTGTATCTTTTGACAATCAACTTGCTTCCACACCATTGCAAAACTATTGAGAAATTCATTTTCAAATAATTTAAATATCTTACAGGTGTAAACTTGAGCTGCATGACCCAAAATACCACTTTTTTTTTACTACTTTTTGAGGAGTACCTTGCTTGCATCGAAAATCTTCATCTGACTCTGAAGAATGCATACCTGCCACTAAATTGTCATATTCAATAACAAAGTTAGTTAGGCTAGTTGTTTTGCCTGCTATGTTATTCAAAACATTATTTGTACTTTCACTCCTTGAGGAAGCTTTAAATTCAGCGATGAAGCTATCCTTTGTGAATGCAGTGCTCCACTTATGTCGAATCTTGTACATCATATTAAGCCACCGATGACTCTCCAAACCAAACTTTTGTATCATGTTATCCCAAGTTTGTTGAAATTCTAGTGTAGAATCACAATATTTTTGGCACTTATTGAAAAGGTACTTGAACTCTGTGTTAGTATTTAATTCCCCCAAATGAGAAGGAGCATTTTTCGCAATATGCCACAAACATAGTCGATGATGTGTATTTGGAAACACTACCTAAATAGTATTAGACATGGCTTGATCTTGGTCAGTAAAAATTGTAACCGAAGACCGATTCCCCATTGATTCTAAAAATGATTTAAACAACCATATAAATGAATCAGTGGTTTCATTCAAAAGGAAAGCACAATCAAACATCACATTTTGCCAATGGTGGTTAACGCCAACAAATGGAGCACAAATCAAATTATACTTATTGGTGCGATAGGTGGTATCAAAAACAACCACATCTCCAAAGCAATCATAATCAACCCTTGATCTCCCATCTCTCCAGAAAAAATTAGTCATACGATTTTCTTGATCTACTTGAACTGTGAAAAAGAACATCGGATCTTCTGTATGTTTCTGCTTAAAACGATTCGATAGGCTTTGAGCATCTCCAGCAATAATCATCGTCATCTTTTGCTTGTTCACATAATTATAACAATCCCTTTTGGTAAAACCCACATTCTTACTGCCTCCAACTTCTTCTCTTAGATATGAATAAGCATTCTTTGTGCTTATACTTGCATTTACCATAGAATCAATCACACCTGCCTTCGGTTTTGAAGTATGACGAGCAGATCTTAGCAAATGTCGCTCTGATTGTAATGCAACTTCATGATTATGTTCAAGATTAAAGGCAGTAACCCTCCAAATTCCATCTTCAACAGTTAAACGAACAAATGCTTTGCAACCAGTTCTAGTCTCCAGCCTATTCAATTTTTTCTCTTCAAAAGGGTCTTCGTCAACTTTAAAACCCTCTTTACAACATAAAAATTCACGTTGCCTAATGTTCTTTGATCCACTAGAATATCTCAGCTTTCCTTTCCGAATACTAAAACCCATTCGTAATGCATAATTATTGTATAAAGCATATGCTTTGTCTTCACTACATACCACCTTACCTAACAAATTGTCGTCACTATTTTCTTGCCTTGCAACAAACATGCAGTCAAGTTCACCTCTTTCAGCATCATTAGAAGTGTTAATTTCTGCAACAATTCCTATATTATATGTTAGAAACTACAATCATATATTTTTTTTTACAACTATAAAAAATATACCTGATTTAAGGCCTAAATCATGAGCAATTTTTTCATGTTGGGACGGCATGGCCAAGATGGTGCCTTTTACCATTTTGATTCATAAGGTTTCATTAATTTATATTAATATTTGACAAGACAACATAAAAAATTAATAGTTATGATTGATGGGAAGTAATATTATTACGTGATACTCTCTTAACACTTAATATTATTTTTAAAAATTACACTCAATTGCAAAATTCTTGTAAGCTAGACACAAATAATATAACTGAAAACTAATATCATATTAATATAATATAAGTTCTTCCAAACTATCTAAAATTCTTCTGTACTTTTTTTATATTTTAGTCAATTTTTTGTTTACTTTTAGATACATCAAGATTATATACATCTAAAAAGTAAAAAAAAAAAATAAATAACTAAAATCTATATATAAAAAAAGCTTTACTAAAAACAAACGAAACGCAAACAAAAATACACACATAATTTTGTTCGGATTTTTATTTATTTTTAATAAAAAAAATTTATACATTGTTGTCAATTTATTTTATTTTTTACATGTAGAATGTATTTAAAAAATCCAAAAAAAAATTGATTATCGTGTAAAAAATTTCATTAAAAACAAACAAAAAAATCATCTTAAAAATAATATTTGAGATCAAACAAACGAAGCATAATATCATCATATCAATATAAGCCATCTTAAAACTATCTAAGGGTGGTTTAGGATTATCTAAATAAGTATATTTTTTGACTTTTTGTGAAATATAGATTGAATATAGGTTAAGTTTGAAGTGATGTGGTAGAGATGTGATATAACTTAAATAAGATGATATAACTTAAGATCAAGTTTGGCAAGTTGAAAAAAAGTCAAAAAGTTACTAAAAAATTAAAAAGTTATCACTATTCATCAAAAGTCAAAAAGTACGGCTGCACAACTCCCAATTTTAATTTTTCCCTACACACTAATTTATACAATTTTTTAATACACATTTTTTTTATAAAAAGTCAAAAAGTTAATCCAAACATCCATATTTTTTTCCTCAACTTTTTAGTTCAAAAAGACAAAAAGTGTACTTATTTAGAACACCCCAAACAAAATAAGATAATGATTTTTTAATTTTTTATCTTTTTTAAAATACCCCAAACAAGACCTAAATAATTATGGAATCTCATATCACAAAATATGCCATAAATCATGATTATTTTTTAAAAAATTAATAAAATACACTTCTTTGATTCGAAAATCTTCATCATTCATCACTTTGTCATTTAGCATAATGTCAAAAAATAGGACAGGTCTACTGTCTTTCTCCTTTTTTGATTTTTCGGCAATGGTGAATTTGCAGAGAGTATGGAATTAGGTTTTTAGAGTTTGACTTTTGATTTATATTTTTATTAATTTGTGGGGTTAAAATATTTGTTGAGATTCTCTACCTATCTTCTTTCCCACGATTTCCACTTCCGTTTTTTTTCTTGTTTGAGGTTAACAGACTTGACGTCTATTTTAAGAGTTACTGAGTTGTTAATGTGATGGGACCTACTGACACCATGGCAAAATGGAGTATTCTGAGTGGTGTGGAGCACCACGTAAGATGATGATCTGGAGCTCGCGGATTACTCAATAATTTCCCCAATTTTACTCATTTAATTCTATTTAAAATATTATTTTATTCAACATCGATTAATCAGTTTGAATTGCCAATCCAAAAAAGGGGTTAGAATTTGCCTTTTGCAGTCAAGTGAAATTGCCGTATTTCATATTATGCTTCAAAAGGGAAAATATAATTTGAAAATAAAATTATATTTTGAATTTGTGAGTTTTAAAATTGTGATTTAAATATAAAAAATTTGTTTGGTGAATGAGTTTTGAATTGAATGGGGAATTTTTAATGTGACATATGATATTTGATACAAAAATTTACAACTCATAACCAACTACACAATTCAAAATTCTATTAAAACTCATAGGGTATGTTTGGTTTGCATTTGGGAGATGAGTTTTAGAAAAAAAATTCTAAAAAATTGTTTGGTTTGAGTTTTTCTCAAAAAATTTCCAAAATCACTTTCTCTCTCTTACATATCAATCAATCACTTTTTCTCTCTCATCTCTCATTCTCAATCACTTTTTCTCTCACACACATCTACTCAAATTCTCCCAAAATATCAAATCATCCCAAACTCCCAAAAAAACAACTCTCCCAAAATATACAACCAAATTAAAAAAATTTCTAAAATCTCTCCCAAAATTTTTTTCAAAAACAACTCTCCCAAAAACAAACCAAACAAGCCCATAATTTTTTTAAAAAAATTTAGAAAATATTTTTTATTGAATATATAAAAATTAACATATGTCAATTGAAAAAAAAAAATTACACTGTTCCGGTCAACCAACAGGACGACCGGTGGGACGACCGGTTAGCCTAAATTTTCCCGCCTTCAATCGAGTTTTCAAAAATGAGTGTCGAATTAATTTTTGAAAGCCATAACCAAACAGCATATGCAAACTAACAGCTGGAACCCCACTTTCAAAGCTCTTCCAAACAGAGTCATAAATTATTCTTCGAGTATCACATATTTATGTTCTTAATTAATTATAATTTATTATTTATTTGTATATTTTTCAATTATTTAATATAGGGTTATTTTATAAAGATGGTTAAAAATCATCTTTCAGTTTTTAATTTATTTTTGGTCACATCATCTCTTATATTTTTTATATATTTTTTTTAAAAAAACTAAAACTCAGTTTTTAACAATCTTTCTAAAACAACTAATGATATTTCATTTACCTATTTTTTCCACCAATCACAATACTATAAAATATCATATGTCTATATTCTAAAATAATAATAATACATCCTACTAAATGAAGGAGCTCTAACAATCTCTAATAACATAGAAAATCCAAAAAAAAAAAACACAAACACAAACACAAACACAAACATCACTATTGTTGGACAATTTTAATTGTATTTAAATAAATTAAATTATGCTGTGTACTTAACAACACCTAGAATATAAAAGAAATAAAGGAAATGAGAGAATTCGTTTGATTACAAAAATCAAACCAGAAAAATAAAACAAAATAAATAAAAACAGATTTTTATTTTGTTACAAAAATAAAATCAAAATCTGATTTAAATAAATAAATAAAACAGAAAATAAATAACCAACTTACTTGATTAATTTGTTGAATAATATTCTGATCAAGTCTAGTGTTTGATACTGTGTCCTTAAGACAGATTCGTCTTCTTCACGGTACTTTCAGAATGTGGACGTCTATCTCCAAGAATAAAATGATCTATCAATGAATAAATGCAGCACTACAATTTATTCGAACAATGAACACACTAAGATGCCGTTTCGTAACACTTACGTTTTCAGTTTTTCTGTTTATATTTACAAAAAATTTAAAAACTCAAATAAAAACTTGTTTGGTAAATTTTTGATTTATAAATCAATGGTCTCAGTTTATAAATTTGGCCAAAAAATATAAACTCAAAAAATGCGTTTCCGTTTTGAGTTTTGAGTTTTTTTTTTTTACCACCTAACACTTGCCACCACCCGCCACCATTTTCCACCACCGTCTTCCGCCACCACCACCCACCACCCACCTGCCACCACTACTTGCCACCACCACTCACCACCCACCACCCGCCACCACCACCACCCACCACCTACCTGCCATCCACCCGCCACTACCATCCACCGCCCGCCACCACCACCCGCCACCTACCCGCCACCACCACTCACCACCCACCTGCCACCACCATCCACCACCCGCCACCACCAGCCACCCACCACCACCAGCCATCAGCCACCTGCCATCCATCCGTCACCACCACCCACCACCACCACCACCATCACCACCACCCACTTGCCACCACCACCCACCACCACCACCACCACTCACTAGCTACCACCCACCACCCACCACCGTCACCCACCACCCACCACCACCCATCACCACCCGCCATCCGCCACCCACCTGCCACCACTCGCCACCACCCGCCACCCACCTGCCACCACCACCCACCACCCACCACCACCACCACCACCACTCACCCACCACCACCGTCACCCACCCACCCACCACCACCACTACCACTACCACCCGCCACCTACCCGCCACCACCCGCCATCCGCACCCGCCACTCACTTGCCACTACCACCCATCACCCGCCACCACCACCACCCCACTCGCTACCACGCACCACCCGCCACTGTCACCCACCATCACCACCTGCCACCACCCACCACCACCCGCCATCCGCTATCTACCTGCCACCACCACCACCACCCCGCCACCATCGCCACTACCATCACCACCCACTCGCTACCACCCACCACCTGCCACCGTCACCCACCCGCCCCACCACCACCACTCACCACCACCCGCCATCCGCTACCCACCTGCCACCGTCACCCACTACCCGCCACCACCACCACTACCACCACCACCACCACCACACACACCACTCGCTACCACCCATCACCCGCCACCATCACCCACCATCACCACCTGTCACCTACCCATCACCACCCGCCACCCGCCACCCGTCACCGTCACCCACCCACCCATCACCACCACCTACCCGCTACCACCTACCACCATCAGCCATCCGCTACCCCCCTGCCACAGCTACTCACCACCCGCCACCACCACAACCACCACCACGCCCACCCACCCACCACCACCACCACCACCACCACCACCCGCCTACCACACCAACCACCACCCGCTACCCACCACCCACCGTCACCACTTTCTACCACCGTCTTCCGCCGCCACTTGCCATTTCTCACTATTTTTTATATTTTTAAATTTTTTAAAATATTTTGTCAATTACCAAACGCGTTTGTAGTTTATGTTTTTCTAAAAATAAACAAAAATCAGTTTATAAAATTTTTTAAATATAAACCGAAAACGTAAACGTTACCAAACAGACCCTAAGTGTTTACACTCTTTCTTAGAAGGAAAATAATGCAACAAAAATACAGAGAAGACAGACAATATTTAGGACAAAATTATTGAATGAAAACATCAAATGAGGGCTGCATATTTATAGATGGATTGGTGGCTGCTGGTTTTGAATTAAACAGGTGCAAACCTGTTTTGAACAGGTATAAAACCTGTTTGGTTTTGAATGAACAGATTTAAATCTGTTGGGTTCAAAATTCAAACAGATAAAACTGTTTTGCACATATTTAAATCTGTTCGGGTGGGAGAAATACGAACCCAAATTTGAATTCAAAAAATTTAAATTTAAATTTAAATTGGACAAATATTATTTTACCAAAAAATAAAATTGAATTCAAATGTTTTTGGCCCAAAAATATTAGTATTAGGCCGAACAAGCCCAACCCAACCTCACACCACGCACCCGTGCCCAAGCCCAGGCCCAGCCCAGCCTGCCCGACCGACCGACCGGCCGAACAGCGGCGGCGGCGCTCGCGCGTGTGGTTATTTTTGGGTCCAATGGGTCTAGCCCATTTTGCCTATAACCTCATTCTCTACAAAACCTGGGTGCCCTTGGGGCACACCCCAAATTCTAATCCCATGCCTTATAAACCCATTCAAAACTTCTCACCAAATCAATGTGGGACAAGCTATTATACACATCTTAAGGATTTTCCACCCAAACTCCATTTCCATGGAGCTCTCTTTGGCTTCAAATTCCCATTCACCCGATAATGGTTTTGAGCAACCAAATATACTACGTGAATCATAACGCGACATAGAACACGTTACCACTTCGACCCGCCAAAATCGACGCATGGATCCCACCTAAAAATTAGACCAAAGTTGAGTAAAAATTCTGTTTTTACCTAAAATTTGTAAGCCATTTCTAACAATCCCCCACATGAATAAAATTTGATGACAACGGAAATGCAACAATATGCAGACTTTGTCGAAACAGTATAAGTCGAAAATATCTTGCATCAGGATAGGTAGCTTTCGGCCTTGAACCTTCCCTAGTGATATCCTATCGGACTTACTAGCTAACCAATGGACGCGATGCCTTGAATTGTTCAGCTGTTTGTGTAAGCCAAGACAATAGATTTCACACAAAATATCTTCTAATACATCGTGGTTCTCACTGTTGTGTTCATTTTGGCCTTGAACGCTCCTGGTTTTCATAAGTGCTTCTAGAGAATTTAGCCTCTTCATTCTCATAGAACCGGCCCCAGTTCGATACTCATATAAGTGATTCTTATTGTGAGTATCTCCTTATACTCGTCTTGATTTTATGCTTTAATCAAGATATAAGTAATCATTAAAAGCAAAGCTTATCCTTATACTCCTGCAGACAACATATGTTGTAGATATCACTCTCATCATAAGAATGAGTAGAGAATTTTAATCCCTTGGTGATTTCTGGCGAGCCACACATAACTTAGTTGTCCCTTTGAACTTAGTTCTTGGGATCTCCAGTCATATAAGTAGGGTTACCATTATGATGACTTTTATGTAATAGGCTTTAATCCCATCCCCTTCGATGAACTATACACTTGCTCTTTTGTCAAACCTTTTGTTAACGGATCCGCAATATTCTCTTTAGATTTTACATAATCTATTGCCTTACGGTATTATGTCGACGACGAATGTGTCGTGACTTACCATTATACATATGATTCTATGCCCTGCTTATTGCAGATTAACTATCACAATGAATGTAAATAGCTGGCACAAGTTTCAGCCACATTGGAATGTCTTCTAAAAAATGGCAAAGCCATTCTGCATCTTCTTATGCTTTGTCTAAAGCAATAAACTCAGATTCCATTGTGGATCGTGCAATTCATGTTTGTTTCGTGGATTTTCAAGAAACAGCAGCGCCTTCCAGAGTAAAGACATAGCCATTAGTGGATTTTGAATCTTTAGTATCTGATATTCAATTGGCATCACAATAACCTTCGAGTACTGCTGGATATCGAGTAAAGTTCAAACCATGATCACGAGTAAATCTTAGATATCTAAGAACCCGAATGATCGCTTTCCAATGGTTTTCTTTGGGATTACTAGTGTACCTACTCAATTTACTGACTGCATAAGCTATGTCAGGACGAGTACAATTCATTAGGTACATTAGGCTTCCAATGATTTGGAGAGTATTTTAACTGAGACACTGCATCACCGTTATTTTTCGATAAATAAAGACTGATGTCTACAGGTGTTCTAGCTACATTCAAATCATCCTTGATAAATTTATCAACAATTTTCTCAATATAATGAGATTGAGATAATGCATATCCGTCAGATGTTTTAGTAATTTTCATTCCTAATATAACATCTGCGACCCCCATATCTTTCATATCAAATCTTTTGTTAAGCATTTACTTAGTTGATTTGATCATATTTTGACTGTTTCTAATGATAAGCATGTCATCCACATAAAGACAAACTATGACATATCCTTGGTCAGTATTTTTAACATAGACGCACTTATCATATTCATTTATCTTTGTGACAACCATCGCCACTGTTTACTGATATACCTCTGATTACTGCTAAACTGTGGTTAAGCATGTTAAGTAACTGATCTGACTGAAATTATGAACTGATTGATTGAGTGTATTAGTTTAAATGCAAATCTATCTGTTTGACTGCTAAATGATCTGTTCATGTTTTATGTTTTAAACTGCAAATTGAAGGCCTTATCGGCGGCCGAATCCGAAACTGATTAGTGTTTTATGCTAATTAGAATTTATGTGATTTTATGGTATGTTTAATTGAAATGTGATTTGGAGCGATTAAATTAGATTAAATGATGTTAAATTACATTAGTTCCATTATTTACCTTTTTGCCATTTAGTGGGCCACCTCTACAATCTTGTTTGGGAGCTTAGCTTTACACCATCTCATTCATTTCATCTAGAGCAAAACCGACTAGAGAGAGGGAGAGTTAGGAGAAAACTTAGCTCATCAAGAATTGCTTGGAGAACTAGAAGAAATTGAAGAGAGATTGCATATTTGAGCTTCTAGACTTGAAATTGAGGACCTAAGGTAGGAGAACCATCTTCTTGAACTTGTATTTAAGTTGTATTTTGCATGGTCCATGAGAAAGTAGTGAGTTGAGTCAAGAATTGGTTTAAAATGTCGAATTAAGAGCTAAATCATGCATGCATGTTTACATTGTTGAGTTTTGAGGTTGATTTCATGGAAATCCTCACATGCATGTCTATATTCTAGTTATGGTCCATGAATTCATCATTTTTTTGAGTGAATTGACTCATTTAATCAAGTATTGGAAGCTTTGATTTCAATTGAACACTTGCATGTCTTATGTTCATCATGTTCTTGAAGTTTTAAATGAAATTGTGTTTCATTGAACTACCTTTGGGCTTTGACTTTGCAAATTGATCTTTGAAACATGTCATATTATGAGTTTTAAAGTGTTTTCCAGAAAATTGGCCCAAAAGAATCGAATTTGATGCTTTAAATGTTGAATTTGAGCTTGGAGGTTCAATCTGGAAATTCCAGATTTTGGACTCATGCTCGAGCGTAAAACTTCACGCTCGAGCGTACACTCTGAGTACATGCATCCCGCTTGAGCGGGAAAAGTAACGCTCGAGCATGAAATGCGTGTATCCAGTACTTTTCATATGTTTACAGTCCGCTCGAGCGAGAGATTTCGCGCTCGAGCGAGGACCTGAGTCTCACGCTCGAGCGTGGATCGAGCACCCATCGAGCGTGATTTTTGTGCATCTAGTACTTTTGCTTGAGTTTACAGTCCGCTCGAGCGAAGGAAGTCACGCTCGAGCGGAGCTCCTTTGTCTGCATGTCCGCTCGAGTGTAGAAATCCACGCTCGAGCGAGACCCCTGTTTTCTGAAAATTTTGAAAAGTGTTTTAAAGTACATCTTTGCATCCTCTTTCCATCCTAGGCATTCCTAGGCCATGTTTAAGGCATCTTAAGGAGGATATTGATGTAGAACCACACCGAGTCAAGATAGGGACTAAGTTGTTGATTCCCAAGTGTGTAACTTAGTGTGTGTTCTTTCTGTAACTGTGTAGGGTTGGCATCCGAGGGCGCTCATTAGCTGCTTATCACCCAGTGCTCTGTGAGTAACAATGTTGTAAAGATATGTTCAATTATGAATATTTTCTGAATGATCAACTATTCTGTTTACTGAAACGTTATTGCTTAATGAATGAATGATTGTCCTATTTGTAAACTGTATTCGTGGTATCCATAGCAATTTACTGTTACTGTACTATTACTGCTACTGTCACAGAGATCTCTGTCGGTTCCCATATTGGAACCACTACTGTTTACTGTTACGATGGCCATCAACTGACTGTTCGGTCTGTTAAGACCTACTGTACTGTTTGCTATTGGATATACCACATATAACTGCTATGGTTTCTAAATGACTGATATGATTGTTTAATGACTGAAAGGACATTCATTCTTAACCTCTTTACACAACTATTATTCACTGGCCTTTAGCTCACTGTTTATATTTATATGTAGGTGTTCAAGCACCGGATCGATGCTAGAAGCGTTGGGTTAAACTCCCTTTTTGTCAAGCCAACCATTGTGCCTCACTTCGAGGTTCCGAGTGCGTCAAGCCAAGGCTGCTTTGGGGTGTTTTAGATTCCCCCTTTCTGTCTCTGTTTTGTATAGACTGTATGAGACTGGCACTATACTGTTATGGTAGGGACTTGGTCCCCAACTTGAATGTCTGTATATGATGTGTGTATGTATATACTGTTATGGTTTTGAATGTGAATATGTGCAGAAATTTCTTTTTGCATACAGACTGTCACAGCTCATTGGACATCTTTTATTACTGTTTTGGCTTCCGCCAGCCCCTGTACTCTGTATTACTGTCTTTACTGTCAAGCAGGCCTTCGGTAATCACGGATTACTGGCCGGTTACGGTGCTAAACCCATAGGGGCGAGTTTGGGTCGTGACAATCTTAAACCCATTAGTAAGCATTGCATGATCAAATTTTTCATGCAATTGCTTAGGTGCTTGTTTTAATCCATAAAGTGATTTTACAAGCCGACAAACTTTCTTTTCTTGCCCCTGTACTACAAACCCTTCGGGTTGCTCCATATAGATCTCTTCATTTAGATTACCGTTTAAGAAAGCTGTCTTAACATCCATTTGATGTATTTCTAAATTAAACAACGATGCTATAGCAATAAGCATGCGAATGGATGTTATTCTTGTCACAGGAGAATATGTGTCAAAATAGTCTAGACCTTCCTTTTGTCTGTAACCTTTTACTACAAGTCTTGCTTTAAACTTGTCTATTGAACCATCTGCTTTCATTTTTCTCTTAAATATTCACTTATATCCAAGAGGTTTAGAACCAGGTGGAAGATCCACCAATTCCCAAGTACCATTTTGCATAATGGATTCAATTTCATTATTAACAGACTCTTTTCCACAAAGGTGCTTCAGGACCTGTCATTACTTCCTTAAAGCTTTGAGGTTCATTTTCTAACATGTATGTTAGAAAATCTGGACCAAAGGATTTTGATGTTCTCGCTCTCTTACTTCGTCTTGGTTCATCATCAGTTAAATCCTGTTGGTCGAGACTATTACTAGTCTCTTGTATTTGATTGTCATTAGTCTCTTGACTTTGTGTACAATCATAAGTTCTTTTCTGTGAACTTAATTCCTGTCCTTTCTTGTAAGGAAAGATATGTTCAAAAAACACAGCATTCCTTGACTCTATAATAGTGTTCACATTTATATAAGGTATTTTTGATTTATAAGTCAGAAATCGATATGCACTACTATTCTGAGCATAACCAATAAACACACAATCTACTGTTTTTGGTCCAATCTTAGTCTTTTTAGGAACAGGAACTTCAACTTTTGCCAAACACCCCAACACTTTTAAGTATTTGTAGGAAGGTGGTCGACCTTTCCACAATTCATAAGGAGTGCTATTGGTTTTCTTGTGGGGTATTCTGTTAAGAACATAATTAGCAGACAATATTACTTCTCCCCACAAGTTCTGTGGTAAGACTGAACTTAGTAACATGGCATTCATCATTTCTTTTAAGGTTCTATTCTTCCTTTCAGCAATTCCATTTTGCTGAGGAGAATAGGGTGTTGTAGTTTGGTGAATAATGCCAAGTTGTGCACAAAATTCATTTAATAGTACATCATATTCACCACCCTATCACTTCTAACCATTTCAATGGTTTTACCAAGTTGATTTTCAACTTCCGTTTTGTAGAGTTTAAACATTTTTAAGGCTTCATCTTTACTTCTAAGTAAATAAACATAACAATATCTTGTGCAATCATCGATAAATGTTATGAAATACTTTTTGCCGCCTCTAGTTTGAACAAATTTAAGATCACACACATCTGTATGAATTAATTCTAGAGGTTCGGTTTTCCTTTCAACCGATTTAAATGGAGTCTTAGTTAGTTTTTGTCACGACCCAAACCCGCCCCTATGGGTTTAGCATCGCAACCAGCCAGTAATCCGTAATTACCAAAGGCCTGCTTAACAGTAATGACAGTAATACAGAGTAAGGGACTGGCGGAAACCAAACAGTAATAAAAAGATGTCCAATGAGCTGTGACAATCTGTATGGAAAAAGACTTTTATGAACAAGTCACATTCATAACCAAAACATATGTACATTCAGTTACACTTAACAACCAGGGTAGGGATCAGTCCCTTCACCATAACTGTACAGTCAAGTCTAAAACATTTATTACAAAACAGAGACTAAAAGGTGAAACTGAGACACCCCAAAAACAGCCTTAGCTTGAACGGACTTGGAACCTCAAAGTGAGGCACAATGGTTGGCTCGACAAAACGAGAGCTTAACTCGACGCATCTAGCTCCGGTCCGGTGCCTGGACACCTACATATAAATATAAACAGTGAGCTAAACCCCAGTGAATAACATATGCGTAAAAGAGTTAAGAATGAATGTCATTTCATTAATTAAAATAGTTATTTGCATCAGTAAATCAGTTATTCAGTCAGTGGCTCATATTTCATGCCATATCAGTCATTTAGAAATCATAACAGTCATACGTGGCACGTCCAATAGCAAAACAGTACAGTAGGTCTTAATAGACCGAACAGTCAGTAGATAGCCATCATGACAGTAAACAGTAGTAGTTCCAAACATTGGAACTGACAGAGATCTCTGTAACAGTAGCAGTAACAGTAACAGTAAGTTGCTATGGATGCCACGAGTATAGTTTACAAATAGGACAAACATTCATTCAGTAAACAGTGTTATTTCAGAAAGCAGTGCAATCAATCGTTCAGAAATAATTGTAATTGAACGTATCTTTACAACATTGTTACTCACAGAGTACTGGGCTACAGACAGGCTAGTCAGCGTCCTCGGGTGCTAACCCTACACAGTTGCAGAACGAACACACACACTAAGTTACACACTTGGGATTAATAACTTAGCCCCTTAACTTGACTCAGTGTGGTTCTATAACATTTTTCTCATTAAGATGCCTTAAACTTGGCCTAGGAATGCCTAGGATGGAATGAAGATGCAAAAATGTACTTTAAAACACTTTTCAAATTTTTGCTGAAACAGGGGTCTCGCTCGAGCGTGGCTTTCTACGCTCGAGCGAGCTTACCAAAACAGAGGGGTCGCTCGAGCGTGGACTCCCTCGCTCGAGCGGTCTATAAAAATGCAAAAAGTACTGGTTGTTGAAATTCTCTGCTCGATGCTCGCTCGAGCGTAGGTCTCGTCGCTCGAGCGTGCATCTGCGTGCACAAAAACCTGAGAGCCTGCAATCTACGCTCGAGCCAGCATTCCGTCGCTTGAGCGGGGCTCTAAATAAAAAGATGGTCACTCGAGCGTGGAAGCCAAAATCTGGAATTTCCAGATTTGCTCCCAAAGCTCAAACCAAGAATTAAACTTATCAAAACTCAACCTTTTGGGCCAATTTTCTGGAAAACACTTGAAAACTCATACTACAACATGTTTTGAAGATCATTTTGTAAAATCAAGCCCAAAAGTAAGCCAATTAAACACCAATTTCAAAGAAACTTGAAGAACAATGCAAGAATATAACATGCATGAGTTCTCATGAATTCCAATGCTCCAAAACATGATCAAATGCAAGATTGAACTCAAAACTATGGTGAATTCATGGACTACAACCAACATATGAACATGCATGTAAGGATTCCATGAAAAATAACTTCAAACTCTATGATATGGGCATGCATGTATGAATTCACTCTCAAAACAACACTTGAGGCTATAATTTGACTATAATCTCCAATATTTCCATGAACCATGCAAGAAACAACTTAAATTCACAATTGAAATGATGAAATTCCTACCTTAAGTCTTGAATTTCAAGTATAGAAGCCTAATTTTGCAATCTTCTTCAATTCCTCTAATTTCCCAAGCCAAATTTCTTGTTGATCCAATTTTCTCATATTCTCCCTCTCTCTCGGTTTTGGTCTAAGAAATGGATGAAGAAATGATGCATCAAATGTGATATGAATTACACTCCAAACAATGCCTCTAAAGTGGCCCACTAATGGCAAACATGTAATAAATTCAAACTAATGTAATTTAGCATTATTTAATCTAATTAATCATTCTAAATTAAATTTTAATTAAACCTACCATAAAATCATATAAATTCTAATTAGCCTATAACACTAATCAATTTCCGATTCGGTCGCCGATAAGGCCTTCAATTCGCAATTCGGAATTAAAACATGAACAGATCATTTAATGACAAACAGATAGAAATGCAATCAAAGTAACACACTCATGCAAACAGATTAGGATTTCATTCTAATCAATTACTTATCATGCTCAATCACAGTTTAACACTAATCAGAGTGAGGGTTGTCACAGTTTTGCTTCTACACAAATTTCACATTTATGATTAGGATCAATTTCAAACTTTGGTATATAATCCAAACCAATTAATCTATGCAAAGCATCAAAATTCACATGTCCTAATCTACCATGCCATAAATTCGACTAAAAAATATAAGCAAAAGATGTGTTATTCTTATTAATAGCAACTTTTGGTACAACCGTCATTACATTCAATTTGAAGAGACCATCACTCATGTATCCCTTTCCAACATACATACCACTCTTTGTTAATACAAATTTATCTGACTCAAAGACAAGCCTAAAGCCATTTTTACTTAACAAAAAATCAGAAACTAAATTCTTCCGGGTGTCTGGTACATGCAGTACGTTGTTGAGGGTCAGTTCCTTCCCTGATGTCATCTTCAAGATCACATTTCCTTGTCCAGCTACAGTAGAAGTAGAAGAATTTCCATGAAAAGTTGTTCACCATTTGCAACCTCATTGTAGGTAGTGAACATCTTCTTGTCCGCACAAATATGACGAGTTGCCCCAGTGTCAACCCACCATTCCTTGGGATTTCTAACCAAATTAGCCTCAGACACCACAGCAGAGAGGTTGATGTCATTTACTCCGTCAGAGATGTAATCTAGTTCAGCTACATTGGCCTGATTGGTAGTCTTCTTGCTTGTACTTCCGCGATCCTTCTTAGGGCGACGGCAGTCAGAAGCTCGATGTCCAGTCTTGCCACAGTTATAGCATTTTCCTTTGAACTTCTTGTTGCCATTGTTGTCGCCTTGTTTAGGACCATCTCTAGTAAAATTCGTCTTTTTGTTATGTGGTTTGTGAACTTGTTCAACCACATTAGCCTTGGACTCAACGGGATTTTTCCCATTTCTCTTTTTAGCCTTTCGGTTATCTTCCTCAATTCTCAATCTTACAATCAACTCATCCATAGTCATCTCCTTGCGTTTATGTTTTAAATAATTTTTGAAATCTTTCCAAGTTGGTGGTAACTTTTCCACTAAAGCAGCGACTTGAAAAGACTCGCTAAGAGACATACCTTCTGAATGAATATCATGCAAAATTATTTAAAAATTTTGAACTTGAGAAATTACCATTTGGGAGTCTACCATAACAAAATCCAGAAATTTACCGACAACAAATTTCTTCATGCCGGCATCCTCTGTCTTGTACTTCTTTTCCAAAGAATCCCATAATTCTTTTGCTGACTTCAAAGGGCTGTAAACATTATACAGCATGTTGTCAAGGCCATTGAGAATGTAGTTTCTGCACAGAAAATCTGAATGTTTCCAAGCATCTACAGCGGCAACAACTTGCCGATCACTTTCACCCTCTTTAAGTGCTAGAGCTTCTTCACGGAGAAACCGGGCCAAATTTAGAGTTGTAAAGTAGAACAGCATCTTCTGCTGCCATCTCTTACACTCAGTACCGTTAAATTTTTCTCGTTTTTCTAGATAGGGACCGGTGTTGGTGTAACAATTAGAGTACCACTTCCAGTTGCAGTTTCAATTGCAGTAGCCATAATATCTTATTACAAAAATCAGAAAAACAAACCACAAATTAATTTTCTAGTTACTAAAACCAGAAAATAAATTATAACATAAAATAATTTTATTTTCCATGTTACTGTAGACGTCCCCGAACGCCCCGGGAGGGTGAGTCCCGTTCTGTTCTTTTTGGGGTTACTACAGTTCAGGACTCAAATGTCACGGTTCTTAATCTGAACCAAAGAGTCCAAATCCGGCAAATCGTTTGAGAAAAACAGATTTTTTTAGAAAGCAGTGCCAAACATGGACTGCTTCGCCAGATACAGAGTCGCCACCTAAATATTTTATTTTTGGGAAATTTAGGAAACCCTGACTCGTTGCCTAAGGCCACGTGTCCGTCATCACCAAAGTTGCCTCGGCTCGGGAACTTGGGTACGATTGGGGAAGGTTAGCTATGAGCACCCCCTCTCGCCCGATCAAAGATCGGCCTCTACTAACCATGATATCAAGTTTTGAAAATATTGTGTGTTCTTATTCCGGTTATTAGCATAGATTTACTATGTGATGCGTACAGCATACAAGTATAGACCGGGTCGCCTGAATTGGAACAAAACATTTCATGTTTGTTTTTGAAAGATGGTTTGCTACTCGCAAGTAGGCTTAAAATGCAGATTTTAGCACCCTCGGGTGGGCTTAGAAAATATGGTTTTGCCACTATCTAGTGGGCTTAAGACTCACAGTCAATGCATTACTCCAATCCAAGTAACCCAACCTTTACCCACAGGCATTCAGGCAGTTATAACACATAAGCACATAGTCTCATGGTAAGCATGCTATCATGGCAGTCACTCACACGCATGCAAGGATGCTAAAGCATAAAAACTCACCGAGTACTCAACTTGAAATTGAAATACAAATGCAGTTAATATGATGCGCCGAGCCCGGTGCATGCAAAACAGATGAATGAATGCAAACATGCTATCATACTGTGTGCTAATTGAAACATGCCCTAATCTAACCATCGTAAGCTGGTAAATAAAAGGGAGAAAGACGTGGGGTTGGAAGACATACATCACACACACGCACACTTATTACAACATTGCCCTCGCTCGGAGGGTCCGAATAAATAGTACAGTCCCAAATAAGTAATACAGTCCAAATAAATACAAAATCCTAATTAATTAACAAATTAATCTAGGAAAGGGTAAATTGGCATGCAAGCCAGGGACTGCCTCAACTCTGCTCCAAATGATGAATGATGCATGGTCGAGTTGCCTTGCGCAGAAATCCATTGCGATGCCCTAATTAGCCTCTGTTTGTAATTGTTCTTGGAATGCGTACCAAGCTCCGGAAGGCTGCTGATTCTTGATTTGCTGCAACAGAGAGCAGGAAAGGGGCATGGCAATGTATTTTCACATATGTATGCTTGACTCCTCTTCAGGAAGTGTAGTCATCGATCCTCGTGCCACCAATCACGCATATCGATGCATGATGGCCGAGGAGTCGAATTGCACGACTCAATATGGAATGAATGCACAGATAAACACAACAAGACCGAGACTCCATCATGGATAATCCGGAGTGTCGGCGACTGGGGAATTGAGACACGTTCCGTCACTCGGAGTACGAAACGTACCTCGTTTCCCGTGCTCGGGCTAACTCCTATCCCAAACACAATGCAATATGCATGGCATGCATGAATCCAACTAAGATACAACCTAACATGCACAATGCTATGAAATGGCATACACGATGCACGAGGTAATATGGCATACACAATGCTATGAAATGAAATGGCATACACGATGCATAATGGACTTACACCAACACGAGTGGACCTCAGCCACACTCACATAAGTGGCCATTAGATGAAAATGAAACACTCGAAATGCGTGCACGCGTGCACGCAAACCGAGGACCGAACCTAAGGCACGAATGCCACTCTGCGAAAGCATGGTAAGGCGTGGAACATGGTATGCAAACATGCAAATTTCAGAACTGAAATATGATGCTAAACAGTCCCGAATCATGAAAACATGGCACCCGATGCATGAGGTGAGACCCGAAACTCAAAACTAGGCACATGGAATGACTTACAGCTATACAAAGCATGCATTATTTGAACATGAAGCATGAAGGCAGAGTCAAGGCAGTCCTAAAACATGGACTTTTCCAGTTTAAAGCAAGGCCAAAAAGTGCTAGCAAGATGGACTAAAGTAGCATGCGATTTTGACTAGCAAACATGGTTTACATGGCAAGTGTATGATGCACATGGAATTTCACCAAACTGTTGAAAATCAGTGAATGAAACATGTGAAAATAGGCCCAAATAACCATTGATATGCAACCATGGTATGCAAAAATGATGAGCTCCTTTAGATGGCCATACAAGGAGTTATTAGGCACATACAAGATAGACAAGTGACATGGCATATACAACTTGAAAATCAAATATGATAGTCCCAAAACTCACCAAATTGGACCCAAAATCAGTCAACAAAGCATGCAAGATAGGGCCTCTTTGGAAGGCCAAAATGACTACCAAACAAGTCAAGGTGAGAGGGGGTCACCCCCCTCTGATTTGGAAGCTCAAAATAATGGCCAAGCCATTGAAAATCCACTAGATTTCAGTGGTTAGAAGGCCAAACAAAGCATGCAACAAGAGCTAGGATATAAGGCTCAAAATGGGAGGCAACCAAGCATACAAGATAGCATGTGACCTTAAACAAAAATGAAATCTTAATAAAATATGAAGATGATGTCAAAACAAGCCTCTTTCCAGTTTACAACATGCCTCAAAAATGAATACAAATAGGGCTAATCTATCATGCAAAAATGGCCCTAAAAGTGAGAATAGAGACAATGGACAGAAGCTGGCCCCAAATGGTGAAGAGCCCTTCAATAAAGTTGAAGAGGGGCTCAAAATAAGGCACTTTACAGTTTACATCAAGCCACGAAAATAAACACAAGTAAGGTTAAACTAGCATGCAAGAAATGGGCCTAAAAGAGGGGTAAAGAGACAAGTGGTAGCTTCTGTCCTCAAACAGAGGAGAGCCCTTCAACAAAGTTGAAGAGGGGCTCAAAAAAAGCCTCTTTCCAGTTTATGGCCAAATCCAAAACAGCTCACAAATAAGCTTAAAATACTATGCAAAAAAAAGCCTAAAAGAGAGTTAAAGAGGCAAGTGATAGAAGAAAGCCTCAAACAGAGAAAGACCCTTGATCAAACATGAAAAGGGGCTCAAAATATGATCATTTCTAGTTTGGGTCGGAGCCCAAAAATGCTTGAAAGCAAAGCTTATAAATGAAGCAAGAAAAGACTAGTTTAGGGGAAAAGTGTGCTTACCCTTGAAGAACAATCTTTCCAGCAGCTTTTGGTCCAAAAATCTGAGCTTCCAACCTCTGAGAGACAGCCTCAAGGTGTTTGAATGAGTGATGGAGGTCTTGTGCTATGAGGTATAGTGCAAAAATGCAAAGAAATCCAACTTCCAAGCTCTAACCACAAGCAATATAGAGAGAGAGGAAGCTTTTTGCCCTTCAAAAACTCAGAACCTCTGAAATGAAGGAGCCCCTTGCTTATATAGAGGAATGCAAAGCTAAAGCTTCTTGAACAAGCTTGGCAAGAGCTTCATCCCTCCATACACGTGTATGGAGGGCAGACATGAGGAATCCAGCTGGTACAAAAGATCTTCCCGGAAACCAGCTGAAATAGGGGGGGTGCCGGCCATCAGCAATGGCCGGCAGTGCCACACTGATGGCCGCCAGGTGTTCACAAGTAGCCGGCAAGGGCCAAGCCATGGCCGGCAGTGCCATGACATGGCCAGCAGTGCACCACAGGGGCCACCCTGAAAGGACCAGGTCAGGGTCCAAAAATGAGACAAAAAGGATACAAGGTTCGGGAAACCCGAACCAGTGACGTTCCGCCGCGACAGTCGAATGCTGGGCGAGCAATCGAACCAGCCGTTGGGTGTACCTACAAGCACAACCAAGTCTTGAGGACGGTCAAAAATGGGGTGTCTACAGTTGCCCCTCTTTGACAGAACTCAGAAGTCATAACAATGACGAGAGTGATTGTCAAAGCCCAGAGACGACCCATTTTTGACAAGGCCGAAGACTCAGACAATCAATTAGCAAAAGCATGCAGGGATGCGCCCGAAGGCTGGGGCAAAATGCAAATGATATACAAGATGCAAGGGCATGATTAACAATCATGCCACGGATGCTGTAATGAAGCAAACATGCGACAGTTTTAAGCAGATGAACATGAATCCAACTACACTACAATGCAGAAAGGATGTAAAAGAATTATGCAATTCTTACCCCGTTTCACACGAAGGATACAATACCTGCGCGGCTAGTCTGGCCATGCCAGCTTTAAATGAACCGTACATACAATATCGTGCCTGAAAAAAGAAACCAACTTAACAGGTACAATATCGTTAGGAAGATGCATAACAATGCATTTGAAGAGTGCGTGACAACGCATACAAAGTGAAGATGCATTAACACATGTAAGTAAAGCGTGCGCGACAACGCATGCAATGTGTGAAATAGGAATTGAATTTGAACACATGTAAGTAAAGCAAGCGGTCACGCCGGCAATGTGTATAGAAAGAAATTGAACGTACACATGTAAGTAAAGCATGCGGCCAACGCGTGCAATGTGTAACGAAACTTGAAAATACACATGTAAGTAAAGCAAGTGGTCAACACGAGCAATGTGTATAGAAAGAAATGAACGTACACATGTAAGTAAAGCATGCGGCCAACGCGTGCAATGTGTAACGAAACTTGAAAATACACATGTAAGTAAAGCAAGTGGTCAACACGAGCAATGTGTAACGAAACTTGAAAATACACATGTAAGTAAAGCAAGTGGTCAACACGAGCAATGTGTAACGAAAGAAATTGAACACATGTAAGTAAAGCAAGTGGTCAACACGAGCAATGTGTATAGAAAGAAATGAACGTACACATGTAAGTAAAGCAAGTGGTCAACACGAGCAATGTGTAACGAAACTTGAAAATACACATGTAAGTAAAGCAAGTGGTCAACACGAGCAATGTGTAACGAAAGAAATTGAACACATGTAAGTAAAGCAAGTGGTCAACACGAGCAATGTGTAACGAAACTTGAAAATACACATGTAAGTAAAGCAAGTGGTCAACACGAGCAATGTGTAACGAAACTGTGGGATGCATGACGATGTTTGATAAAGAGAATGCATGACAATGCATAATAGAGCAAATGCATGTCAATGCATAATAGATGCGCATGACGATGCGCGATAAGGAGAATGCACGACAATGCATGATAAGTGCGCATGACGATGCGCGATAAGGGGGATGCATGACAATGCACGTAGAGATATGCAAAACAACGCGCGTGAATTAGATTGATGTTTGCTGTAGCAAATGAATGCTAATTGATATTTGACAAAAGAGAAAGATGCTTAATAAAGACATCTCCTCCGGTTTACCTCCCGGAGGGTTTGGGCTGCGTCAAAAGGATACACTTGTGCGCATTGATGGTTGTAAGCCATTGCATATTGAAGGCATGACTCCTGAGCTCCCACGGAAGCGTTTCGAATCAAGCTTTGAGTATTCCACAGGATTGTTGGGACCCGGGGACAAATACCAAGAGTCAAATATGCAGGAAAGCTGGAAAAGACTTTCTGGTCACCAGGGACAACCGCCGGCCACCGCCGGCCATCAGCCTCAGCCGCCGGCCATCGACAGCACACTGCCGGCCATCGATGTGCCACCGCCGGCCATCGGTGGCAGATTGGGGCAAACTTGGCTTGCAAGCCGTGGGTCTTTAAATTGGCTCAAAATTACTCCATTTCCTCACAAATCCTTCCATAGAAATCACTTTTCTTCCTTCCTAGGTGTGCCTTCTCTCTAGATTCGCGCATTCTACGCGTTTCCCAACACCCTATTCAACTTTACATCGCGAAGGATTCTTGATTTCCTTTGGTTTGAACCGATCAGAAATTGCATCCGAGGCTTCTTTCACCATTTTCCGCATTCAAGGATCATTTCCCCCGATCTTCTCTCGAGGTTAGTTCACTTTTCCGGTTTTTCAACTTTTCTTGAATTTTCTCTCTCTTAGGGTTTGAGTTTATTCCAAATTGCACCATTTTGCCCTTTTTGCTCATTTTTGCGTCATTCCTGTGCATTCATCTCAGATGGCTGACGATGTGCCTCACGACGAGGGCTTCCCGGCACTCCCTCCAGTAGAGTTAGCGGCGGAGTTTGCGGTTGAGCCAGAGGTCGAGCCTCAGCCGTTACCATTGGACGTACGTCCCTTCGACCCTGCGGTATACCATCCGGAGACTCACATCATTCCGGTGGCGGGAGGCATCCATATTTTTACCGATTTTGATGAGGACGTGCCAGACGACCTCTTATTGAGGGAGCCGATGTCTCACTTGTCGGCCATTGCTGTGGAGGTACCATCTCTGCTTTTCTGTAATATTACTTTCGACCGCCTGCATTTCTTGCGCTATTTCGATCTGATTACATCGCATGCTTTGATCTGACTGCATTCCATACTTTGCTGATCTGCACTTGACTGCACCTTACACATTACTACCCTGCATATACTGCACATAACCGCATCTCATGCGTCACCGTTCTGAATCTGAATGCATCTTCAACATATCATTGCTCCGGATGCGACTGTATCTTCAATGCACTACCACTCTGAGCTGAATTGTATTTTCAACACACTGCTGATCTGATTCGAACTGTGCTGGTTTGGTTTAAAGCTGCATATTCAATATTCCCCTGATTTGATTTTGAAAGTGCATTTTCAATACACTGTTGATCTGATTTGAACTTGTATTTTCAATACACTATTGATCTGATTTGAGCTTGTATTTTCCACAGGAGGGATCTCGCTCCTTCCGAGGCTACGGCGCTACGACCGCTCGCGACTGGTACGATGTACTCCCCACGGGGGTCCGCCGGATTATCGACGAGACTGGCTTCGGCATATTTTGTCGCGGGCTGACGCGAGTTACAGCGAGTCGCCCTCTCTTGGGGGCTCTGGTGGAGAGGTGGTGGGACACCACCAATTCCTTCCACTTTTCCACAGCAGGGGAGTTGACCATGACTCCTTTCGACTTCGCTATGATCACCGGTCTGGGAGTGGGAGGTGATCCGATCCCCTTAGATCCCGACATGGGGGAGTGGGTGGCTGCATGGGAGGTATTACTTGGGGCACGTCCACCCCTTGCGCGAGCGGGCATGGTTAGATACTCTTGGTTCGAGGAGCAGTTCCGCGGGGAGGATCCTCAGACTGATGAGGGAGTGGAGCAGTATGCCAGGGGCTTCCTCCTATTCCTTTTTGGTACCACCTTGTTTTCGAACAGGTGGAATACCGTGGGTTTGTACTTCTTGAGCGCCCTGGTAGTGCTTCCGCGGGTCCGCTCCTACAACTGGGGCGCAGCCGGCCTCACTACTCTGTATGGGTACATGAGCTCCACTTCTCGGTTGCGTGGGAGATTGATCGGAGGCTATTGGCGAGCTTGGGAGGTACATGACCCAGTTCCCCTTTTCATTACTTTGCTTAGTCTTCATACGTTTTGCTTAGTTCAACATTTGTATTCTCTGTACTCACTGTCATAGCATATGCTTTCTGCTTTGCATTTTCTGTACACCATACATGCTGCACTCTACACACCATACACTGCACACTGCTCATGATACACTACATGCACAGGATGTAATGTCCGCCCGTCTAGGCCTGCATCTGGTATGTACAATACTGCATTCTGTATTCTGTTTTCTGTATTCTTGCCCATGCGCTGTACTGATCACATCTGTTCAACAGCTCTGGGTATATGCATACTTCCCGATGTTAGCTCCAAATCCGGTGGAGGAGACGGCAGTGACGGTCCCATTTTCTGAGGTGTATGACGGTCCGCTCCGTCGTAGGACCCGGGAGAGCTTCATGTTCTTCCGACAGTATTTTGACACAGTTGCGGCGCGTGAGGCAAGTCTGCAATAAGACCATTTCAATTAGCCCAATGCACCTGCCTTAGTTATTTTGACGACTAATCATCTTGTTGGTTCCCTTTCTCAGATTACATGGCGACCATGGGAGGTGATTCCGTCAGGACTCCGGGATCAGTATCGCACCGCCCAGATTATGTCTCAGTACCGCATCCTCTTCGAGGGGCCGATCTGTCGGGCGTGGTTTCTGAGTGAGCGCTTTGTGCGCCAGACTTTGGGGTTGCCTGTTCCATTTGTACCGATGGCGCCTCCACCATCGATGAGGGAGACACACAGGTTATCTACTGACCGGGTGATCCAGTTCATGGTAGGGCTGGAGACAGATTACTTCCGTGCCGAGGGCGACTACGCGACCTTCATTCAGACACATTTGATGCCGCCTTTGACTGGTGTCCGAGGAGGAGAGGGAGCGAGGGCTCCAGCTATGAGAGGTAGAGGCGGATCAGCCCGGTCTCGTAGGAGGCGAGGTCCCGAGGAGAGACAAGAGTCTGGATGGCCAGCATTGCCTGCTACTATGACACTTCGAGGGCGAGCAGGAGAGATTTATCAGGTTCCTTTTGCCCCTCCTCCAGCTGGTCACGAGCTTGTCGGAGGTTATGGCTCGACTCCGGTATTTACTACACTGTCATTCCTTGTACAGTCATTTGATTTCACTTGATATTCTGCAAAGTATTAATGATTTCCAACATTTTGCAGGCTCCCATTGAGTACACTCGTCAGTCTCTGACGATGACGGCTTCAGTGATAGGGATGCTGCAGACGAGCATGGACCTACTCAGTATCTATGGCATTCCGGTAAGTTTGCTCAAACTGCACTTCGTGTCATGAAGTCCTTTCTTAACTCACCACTACAGCTTGCACACTGCATTAATCTGATACATTGTTCCCATACACCATTCACAGTGCATGTTCACTGCAAATCATTCACCATTCATAGTACATCACTTTTCCTGCATCTGATACATTTCGATTACTAATGCATTTTGGTGGATCGTCCTCTTTCAGATTCCTTTCTTGCCGCCAGGCCCATCGGGTGTTCCAGCAGGAGCAGGGACGGGCCCTTCAGTACCTCCTCGAGCAGCAGAGGGAGCAGGACGAGGGACTAGTTCACAGGGACCTGTCTCTGATGATGACGAGTCTGACGAGGAGGCGATGAGTCCACATTCAGAGTCAGAGTCAGATACTGACGGTGGAGATCCTGGACCTTCGTCCAGGAAGAGGACCAGGACGGATTCCCGCACTTGAGACTACCAGCACTGGTCCAGACATTTTGCTACTTCAGATGATGATCTTCTTTTGTTTTATTTTCCTTTTTACTAGTAGTTTTGCACATTGCTGGTTTATTTTGGAACCAATTACTTTTGTAAAAGGAAAACTATGACGGAATGAAAACAGCCCTTTTGTTTGAAAAAGTGTTTCATTTGTGCATTCCATGGCTCGCATCGTATCGCATTGCATCACTTTCGCCTTACACAACAATGTAAACGAAATCACAGTTTTATTTTGAAAATCAAACGTTCAAATTGCACTAATTAGGTAGTGAACCGACTAATAACAAAACAACTCGATAAACAAATTGCAACAACTCGATACATGAAAGGAAGATAATTACAACCTGACATAGAAAAGGAAACTAATACATCTTAAAGAAGACACGGCAGGGTCCAACAGGACCAAAAACAAGACCTTGAAAGACCCAAAAAAAGGACTCAAGTAAATAACTAGGTCTTCAGTGAGGGAGACAAGGGGCAGGGGGAAGCACTGCCGGCCACCGCTGGCCATCGACAGCACACTGCCGGCCATCGGTGTGCCACCGCCGGCCATCGATGGAAGACTCTTCGAAATGACGACACGTGTCCTCCACTCACTACCTTATCTTCTATATGAGTTCCAGCTTCGGGATTTTCTTCATTTCAACTCAAATTTGCACCAAAAGGAAGCATTCCTTGCTCAAAACCTCACAAATTGGATCGCCAACTTGGATGGCTCGGAAAAGCTGAATTTTCGGGGCTTCGGCTTGAATGCACTATTCACGCTGAGTCGCACTCCGCTGCATTTTCCTTTCCTCCATGCCGCGGCGAGGTTTTGGAACCCGGTAACGCATGTCTTTAGCTTCGGCGGGCAAGAGGTATGTCCAACTTTCGAAGATTTTCAAGTTTTGATGGAATCTGAACGTTATGAAGAGATCTTGCCTCAGTTTCGCTTTGGCCACGCCCAAGCTTTAGGAGAGATGTGTGGGTTTACCACGCATGACGCTCGGTCTCTGATCTGCAACGGGGAACTAGATATCCTCGGCTTGGTTTATCACTTTTCTGAGGCCGGTAACCGTGGCGACCATCGTTGGCAAGGTTTTCGGCGACACGCCCTTTGCTTGTGCATGCTATCTCACTTCTTGCTTGCCCCGGGCCTTAGCGGATCTAACATTCGTCTGATTGAAGTTGCTCAAGGCTTGAAGGAAGGAAAGAGCTGTATTGCCATGGCACTGGCCGAGACACTGATGGGCTTAGATGCTTTCTACCGTCGGGAGACGACCAGATTCGCGGGGAGTCCACTACTGCTACAGGTAACGTTTCCCACCCAATCTCACATATGTATTGCTCACATCACTCGGCCCTCAGGCTCGGTTTTTCTCACAAAACCCTTTTTCTCACTTTTCTCTCATCGTACATCTCTCTATTCTTTATTCTCTCATTTTTCATCCCTCCCCAGGTATGGTTGATGGATAAACTGCAAGTTGTGGACTCTTGCCCAGCCTACTCAGCTCGCGGCTACTTCTTCAGGCAACGCCTGGTCGATGCCCTAGATGAGGGATGGTGGTTCGACTGGATGTGCAATTTGTCCGCAGATCGCATCGCTTGGCGCTGTCCTTGGCTCAATCTTCCGGCAATGAGCTATAGCATGACCCGTCAACCTGGGATTCAATTGATCGGCATGACACACTGTGTCTTCTACTTCCCATTCCGTATCCGGCGCCAGTTCGGCCATGATCAGACTTGCCCGCCAGAGGGGATAGAGTACCCGGCTGCATTCCCGGTTCGAGGCGCACAGCTTGCCCGATATGCCACAGCGTGGAGGACGAGAGAACTCCTGGCCCCCGCTCCTACTTTCAGTTGCACTTTGTCTGATGAGTGCTTGGATTGGCTCAATGAAGAGGCACAGATTGGGCCCAGCTTGGCATCAGAGGCTTCGACCAGCTCTGGGAGGGGGCGCAGGGACACCTGACTTGACTATGCCCCGGATTTATTGCTTTATTAGTACTTTCAAGTTTTCTTTATGAATGTAATAAAAAGCAACTTCAATTTGTATGTAAGAGCAGGAGAACTCTGTTTTGAAATCAATAAAATTGAAGGTTGTGGTACTGAAAATTTTCCGCTTTGGTCCAAAAATGGTCTTGGTTGTAAAAAGATTAATTTGAACAAAGTCAACTTTTATTAAAACTTTTCAAAACCATTTTCGATATGGATCAGAACTGGACACGCCTGAGATCTGTCACTGAGATGCACAACCCCGGATCCTAGCAACTGGAAAGTTGCCCCTAGTCTGAATAGCACCGCAGCACTGCACGGCAACGGAAAGTTGCCCCTAGTCTGAAAAGCACTGCACCGGAGATTGCGATGAATGCTGATGGATAAAGATGACCGAGATGATCAAATGGACAAAGTTGATCGGGGAAAAGTTTATGGCTGAACTTCAGGATGAAGTTGCCTACGTATCCCAAAGATGGGAATCAAGCCTTACGTAGTTCAAGCTGGGGTTCACTCGGGTGTTTTTACTCTCCTTTTACGCTCTAATTTTTGCCAAGGCCGCCCTTTGCGGGTTTTCAACCTTGCGAGCTCAGTTTTTGTACTTTCAAATTTTTTGTGCTCTGAGTTTTGCCTAGGTCGCCCTTTCGGGTTTTCGGCCTAGCGAGCCTCTCAAGGGTAATATTTCTTCAACTTGTCCATATTGATCGGTTGTGAGAACTCCAAGCCATCTAAAAAAAAACAAGCATACAGCCCATTGTGGTCTCAGTCACTGAAAGATACAATATCAACGGTTTCCCTGGCTCTGGCGTTGACAACACGGGCGGGTTCAGTAAGTATTCTTTGATTTGCTCAAAAGCAGCTTGGCATCGGCCGTCCCATTAGAATTTCTTGCCTTTCTTCAGGAGACCAAAAAGTGGTTCACAAGTCAAGGTTAATTTTGAGATAAACCGTCTTATGAATTGCACTTTACCTAGAAAGCCTCGCACCTCCTTTTCAGTCCTTGGTGGGGGCATTTCTAGGATGGCCTTGATTTTGGAATGGTCGACTTCGATACCTCTCTGTGTAATCAGAAACCCCATCATTTTTCCCGTTGTAACACCGAACGTACATTTCTGGGGATTTAGCTGCAACCGGAATTCTCTGATCCTTTGGAAGAACTTTTTCAAGGCGGTGTAGTGGCCCTCTCTTTCTTTGGACTTGACAATCATGTCGTCCACGTACACCTCAACCTCTTTGTGGATCATGTCGTGCAATATTGTGGTCGCGGCCCGTTGATAAGTAGCTCCAGCATTCTTCAACCCAAACGGCATTACTCTGTAGCAGTATGTTCCCCACAGGGTGGTGAATGCAGTCTTTTCCCGGTCTTCGGGTGCCATTATTATCTGGTTGTAACCTGAGAAGCCATCCATGAATGAGAGCAAAGCATGCCCTGCTGTGAAATCCACCAACTCATCAATATGCGGTAAGGGAAAGTCGTCCTTCGGACTAGCTCTGTTCAAGTCCCTGAAATCCACGCATACTCGGATCCTGCCATCCTTCTTTGGCACTGGAACAATGTTGGCCAACCAAGTCGGGTATTCGGATACCAGCAGGAAGCCTGCGTCGATTTGCTTGGTGACCTCCTCTTTAATCTTGAGAGCCCAATCCGGGCGGATCCTCTTGAGTTTCTGTTTGACAGGTCGGGCCTCGGGGTCAAGGGGGATCCAGTGCTGTACAATCTCAGGATCGATCCCAGGCATGTCTTCGTAGGACCACGCGAAAACATCTTTGAAATCTTTTAATAAAGCGACTAAGCGCTCGCGTTCCTCCGAAGACAACGTGGACCCGATCTGGACCAGCCGCGGGTCCTCCTCAGTACCGACATTCACAGTAATGATTTCATCCATTAAGGGTTTGACAAACCTCTCCTGCTCTTGTTCAATTAAGCGTTGCAAAACCGGAGGAATTTCGTCCTCGTCGTTTTCATCAAAGTTTTGAAAGTCCGAATTTATTCAATAAATTAAGGGCACAGAAAAGTACTCAGAAACCACAGTCACTTGATTCTCATTAGGCACATCCAAATCGTCCGAATTCTCGGTTACAACAGACTCAAATGAGAAAGAAAAAGACGACCTGGACAAAACTGTGGCATCCGGGTTATCATCCCCAGGATTACCAGACTCAGACTCAGTCGAGCTGGAACCTGATTCCGACTCACAAGATTCGGTGGAATCAGATTCCGGCTCACTACCTGACCCGGTGCTGCTGGACAAAAATCCCTCCTCGTATTGCCAAGTGAGAGAGGGTGCGATAGATGCATCCAAAATAGTTGCTGGTAGGCCCACAGCCGTTTCATTCCCAATCATGGAAACCGAGAAGTTATCCCCCAAGCACTTATGGTCGATCGGAGGATCTGAGAGTAGACTTGCCAGTGCTACCCCCATTTCAATTTCAGCGCCCTCGGCGTCCCCTGCTTTACACTGCTCAACCTCAGCTGATGGGTCTGTCTGCTCTTCGGCAACGTCATCCCCGGGTAATTGTAGATCAAAGAAAATCTCGAAACCTGGCACGCGCTTCTTCTCCGCGTTCAACCATGGCTCTGGGAAGCCACAAAATGGAAAGTCTTCCCCCTCCCGGACGAAGCGTCCGTTCAAGGTACCCTGAATGGGCCGGTGTATTAAGTCAAAAGGCTTCCCCGCTTTCTTTGCTCTGGCCCTTCTAGCCATTTCTTTCGCCTTCCTTACCCAATCTTCTTTGGTGGGCTGACAACCCAATCCAAAGGTATGAGGGTTGTGTGGCACTTCGGCCAATGCTACGACGCCCTTCCTGCCGCTCCTTCCTAATCCCATCCCGGGGATGTGTTGTAGCTTGTTCATGAGGTATACAGATTGAGCACTGACGTACACCCCCTCATTAACAGCCATGATATTTTGCACAACCCAAGCCTCAGCCAGAGTGAACCCAGATAAGAACACATCCTCCGTGCCGTGCTCGATTTCCAAGACTGGTGTAGACACCTCTGGCGGCGGATGGATTGACGAATTCCCGAAAACAATGGCTACCCCCTTCCCGTGAGGGTACTTCAATATCTGATGTAAAGTGGAAGAGACTGCCTTCACTTGGTGCAACCACGGCCGCCCCAAGAGTAGGTTAAAGGTTGCAGGAACGTCCAAGACATGGAATTCAATGTTATGTTGTCCTGGACCAGCCTGGGTCTGAATTCTGACAGTCTCCATCACCTCCCTGCTGGTGTTATCATATGCTCTGATCACTTGAGTAGTCGGCACGAAGTCCGCGGGCTTCAACCCAATCGTATACGCCGTTCTGATTGGGCAGACGTTGATGGCGGACCCGGTATCAACAAGAACCACCGGTATCCACTTGTCTCTACATTCCACAGAAATGTAGAGGGGTTTGTTATGACTTGCGCCCTCAGGCGGTAGCTCTTTGTCTGAAAAGGTTAACGTCGGGGAAACTCCTCCCGGAAAAACCAGTCCGACCAGCTGCTCTGGTGTGGTATCTATAGAGAGTTTGGCCTTGTCCATAGCAGATAGGACAGCCTGTCTGTGCACTCGTGAGGCCATAAGCAGTCCCCAGATGGAGATGTCTGCTTGTATCTTCTTTAATTGTTTCAGCACAGCTTCTTCTTCGATCTGCTTCTCTTTCTGTCTCTCAGCTTCCTTATCCTTCCCGGATGCCTCTGGCTGGTCTAGGTGCGGGGGCTTGAAATACCGCCCGCTTCTTGTCATGTGATCAACCTCATCGAGATACCAGGTGCCATCTGGTTGATCGCTTCCCCAATCTTCATCTGCGTGGGCAAGACACAAATCGTTGTCTTCCCACCACATTCTGTTGGCATTCAAAAGACACTTGTCTGGCTCTGGCGTGGTTGTACTCGCGGTACCTTCAGCCCATATGCTTACATCATCTTCTGTCCTTGTGCCCACAGCACTTTCAATCCCTTCATGGGCTTTTGCCTTTCTGATTCTCTCGGAATCCCAAAACTTCTCTTGTTCTGACTGCGTCAATGCAGTTTGTTGTGCAGCTTTCCCTGCATCCACAATGCTCAGGTCTTGAGCGAAATTCTTCGTACCGGCGCTCTCCGGCAATATACTTTGACTTCCGGCCCTTCCGGCCACAATTGATACTCCTGCCCCTGCCAGGCTCTGTCCTGGTTGAAATTCTACAACATCCGGTTGATCATCCAGCCATCCGGTAGTTTCTGCCGGTTCCTCATACTCAAACCAGTTGACTGCCGCGTCCCCTGATGCTTGGTCATCGAAGAACGGGAGGTTGGCAAAGCCCTCTTCTACAGCCGTCAGATCATCCGTTCCCTGCTCAAATCTGTCCCCCTGGATCACGCACAGTTCTGCTCTTTCTGGCAATCCTACACTCGGCTCAGACTGGCCCATTGACAGGATGTACTCACTTGGATCGTAGGCTTCCCCAGCAAAATTCCCAGACTGTTCAAATCTAGACTCAACGGTTCCATCCTCCTCAGCAATCTCCCTTGTACTCTGTTCAACGGCCACCACCATCGGCTCAGGTTGGGTTATAGAGATGTCCAACACGCACAAAAAGTCAGTGCAGTCGGGAAAGAGCACCTCTGGCTTGGGTAGATGGGAAGGAGTGATGTAGATGCTAGGATCGTAAGACACGACCCCAGTCTAGATAAAGTTAATTCTTTTGGGAGGTGGAGCTTGGTTGTGTGTAGGGAGTGGGTTGGTGGTAACATTGGGTCTTTCAGGTGGCACAATCACATTTTTGTCAACGAGGTCTTGAATCTCGTGACGCAGTCTGAAACATTGGTCGGTATCATGACCGTGCTGCTGGTGATATGCACAGTACTTGGCTGGGTTGTGAGTAGGGGGAAGTTTTTCTGGCAATGGCCTCGGCTCCAGGGGCTTTAGATGCCCTTTTCTGATTAAGACCCCCAGAGCTTTGGACAGGGGCATATACAAGGGGGTGAAGGTCCTTTGGCCTCTGGGTTGGTATTTAGTGGTCTGTGTATTATTTCCGGATGCACCGGAGAAGGGTGTGGCTGCCATGGGCCTTGGAAGGGAAGGGGGAATGGTGGCGACCATGCTGACCTCCAAAGTTCTTGCAGTTGCAGCGCCACTCGAGCCTGCATTATTGTTGCGGTTAAAAGTTCTCTAGGGTTGCTCCCTGTCTTGGTCAATCAGACCCTGTTTCATTGCATCTTCAATTTGTACCCCATCTCGTGCAGATCCGAAAAAGTGGGGAAGGGGAGTACAATCATCTTTTGCATCAGTTTTGGTTGGAGATTACGCACAATCATCCTGATCTGGTCCTTATCGGTGGGCCTTAAAGTCATCATCGAGGCCTTCGCCCTCCACCGAGTCACAAAATCCGAGAAACTCTCTTTGAGCTCCTGCCTTGTTGTTTCGAGATCACGAGTCGTAATCTCGATCTGGGTGTTGTACGAGTATTGCGCAACAAAGGCCTCGGCCATTTCATCCCAACTTCTTTTGACATCATCCTCCAACTTCGCATACCAGATAGCGGCGACACCCGACAGGGTCCGGCCAAATAGCGAAAGCTTCTGGGGTCTGGTGAGGCCCATTGGTCGTAGTATATCTGAGAATAGTCGAAGGTGGACCATAGGATCACCAGATCCGTTGAAGCGATCAATCTGCGGCATCTTGAATCTATCCGGCAACGTCACGGCCACATCGGTATATCCATCCTCGATGTCCGAAATAGCTTTTACCCCTTGGGATTTTTTGAATAGCTTCTCGAGCTTGCTCAATTTCAGTGCAGTGGGATCTACTTCGAACTCGAAGGGAGAGTCCGGGTGGTTAGCGGGTGTGTGTACCTTGGATGATTGAGGTGGAAGCGGGGGCGGAGCCGGCCCTGTTGGAATGTTTGTGTCCTCCTGAACAACATGGACATTTGGCAAAGTGTTCTGGGCATTCGGCAGGACATTCTGAACAGTTGGTGCCTGCTCGGGTAGTGGGACCCCTGGTGGGGGAGGAATTGGGTGTGAGGTTGATGTTCCGGTCTGCTGCTGCAGTCTAGTGATGAGCTCGGCCTGCTGGGCCATGATTGTGGCCTGCTGTTTGGAGAACTCCGCTTGGCGGACAGCGTCATCCTGCATTTGGTTCATGCTCTCTTGCATCTGTCGCATCATTTCTTCCATTTCAGCTATGCTCTGCTGATCCGGCTGACTAACTGGTAGGTGTATCTCTATAGCAGAAACTGAGACCTCAACCCGACTGTTCACTGCTAGGGTAGACCACTGTTCTGGTAACCTCTGTTCAGACACACTGCGCTTTCTTGGCCTTCTTCTAACAACTGGGGGTAGAGAATGGAACACTGGCTGTCCGTCAACGAGATCCTCAGATCGATTGAGCCGACGACCTTTTGTCCAAAGTGCTTGGGGAATATCTACTGGGTTTGAAGCAATTGTGCTAAAACTGTTCCCTAGCAAAAGGATAAATAAAGCGATAAGGAAATAAACAACCAGATAAACGAACAATATAACAGCTTAAAATAAATACACAACACACAGCTGGGCATAACAACACACGGTCGATAAGCTGAATACACGCTGTCCCCAAACACTGATCACTATCTCTGAATCACTGTCCCCAAAGACTGAATCTGATACCCGCAGATAACTGATTCTCAAATACTGACTGATGCCCGCAGGCCTGATGCCCAAACTCATAAACTGATACATGCATTTACCTTGTAGAGACGCACTCTAACAAGCACATAACAGATAAGTGAGAGCCAAAACACCCCTATGTTGGGGTAGGGTTTCCCTGTCCTATTTTGTCAGGAGTTAGGGTTTCACTACGTACGCAGCGGTGTCAAACAACCTATATCGGGTAAGCAACCTGTCCTAGTTTGGCATGGTCACTATGGATTCCGAATATGCACTAGGTCGAATGGTCAAAAATGGTGCCCCGGTAAAACCGGGGTTTGTGTTCCCATACTGGCAGAGCCCACAACTGGTCAGCCTTATGGTCATACCTTGACAAGACAAGCCTCCGGCAAACCGTTCAAGAATAGCAGATGGCAAACACGGTGTCCTAGGCGCACCAATGCAAATGCAATGCAAAGAAACACACAAGTGTAGTCAAAACCAGATATCATGGGTTCGAGTCAAGTTCTCTAAATCCCCAGCAGAGTCGCCAGAAACTGTAGACGTCCCCGAACGCCCCGGGAGGGTGAGTCCCGTTCTGTTCTTTTTGGGGTTACTACAGTTCAGGACTCAAATGTCACGGTTCTTAATCTGAACCAAAGAGTCCAAATCCGGCAAATCGTTTTGAGAAAAACAGATTTTTTAGAAAGAAGTGCCAAACATGGACTGCTTCGCCAGATACAGAGTCGCCACCTAAATATTTTATTTTTGGGAAATTTAGGAAACCCTGACTCGTTGCCTAAGGCCACGTGTCCGTCATCACCAAAGTTGCCTCGGCTCGGGAACTTGGGTACGATTGGGGAAGGTCAGCTATGAGCACCCCCTCTCGCCCGATCAAAGATCGGCCTCTACTAACCATGATATCAAGTTTTGAAAACATTGTGTGTTCTTATTCCGGTTATTAGCCTAGATTTATTATGTGATGCGCACAGCATACAAGTATAGACCGGGTCGCCTGAATTGGAACAAAACATTTCATGTTTGTTTTTGAAAGATGGTTTGCTACTCGCAAGTAGGCTTAAAATGCAGATTTTGCCACCCTCGGGTGGGCTTAGAAAATATGGTTTTGCCACTATCTAGTGGGCTTAAGACTCACAGTCAATGCATTACTCCAATCCAAGTAACCCAACCTTCACCCACAGGCATTCAGGCAGTTATAACACATAAGCACATAGTCTCATGGTAAGCATGCTATCATGGCAGTCACTCACACGCATGCAAGGATGCTAAAGCATAAAAACTCACCGAGTACTCCAAGCCAAAACAGAAGCTAATTAGAAATCATGCATGATCCTAACTATACAGAAATGCCTAATGCAACACATGCAAAAATGCAACTATAGCAGGCTCGGCTATTCTGAACATGGCATATGAGATGCAACAGCTAACAAGTACTCAACTTGAAATTGAAATACAAATGCAGTTAGTATGATGCGCCGAGCCCGGTGCATGCAAAACAGATGAATGAATGCAAACATGCTATCATACTGTGTGCTAATTGAAACATGCCCTAATCTAACCATCGTAAGCTGGTAAATAAAAGGGAGAAAGACGTGGGGTTGGAAGACATACATCACATACACGCACACTTATTACAACATTGCCCTCGCTCGGAGGGTCCGAATAAATAGTACAGTCCCAAATAAGTAATACAGTCCGAATAAATACAAAATCCTAATTAATTAAATTGGCATGCAAGCCAGGGACTGCTTCAACTCTGCTCCAAATGATGAATGATGCATGGTCGGGTTGCCTTGCGCGGAAATCCATTGTGATGCCCTAATTAGCCTCTGTTTGTAATTGTTCTTGGAATGCGTACCAAGCTCCGGAAGGCTGCTGATTCTTGATTTGCTGCAACAGAGAGCAGGAAAGGGGCATGGCAATGTATTTTCACATATGTATGCTTGACTACTCTTCAGGGAGTGTAGTCCTCGATCCTCGTGCCACCAATCACGCATATCGATGCATGATGGCCGAGGAGTCGAATTGCACGACTCAGTATGGAATGAATGCACAGATAAACACAACAAGACCGAGACTCCATCATGGATAATCCGGAGTGTCGGCGACTGGGAATTGAGACACGTTCCGTCACTCGGAGTACAAAACGTACCTCGTTTCCCGTGCTCGGGCTAACTCCTATCCCAAACACAATGCAATATGCATGGCATGCATGAATGCAACTAAGATATAACCTAACATGCACAATGCTATGAAATGGCATACACGATGCACGAGGTAATATGGCATACACAATGCGCTAACATACAACCTAGCATGCACAATGCTATGAAATGAAATGGCATACACGATGCATAATGGACTTATACCAACACGAGTGGACCTCAGCCACACTCACATAAGTGGCCATTAGATGAAAATGAAACACTCGAAATGCGTGCACGCGTGCACGCAAACCGAGGACCGAACCTAAGGCACAAATGCCACTCTACCAAAGCATGGTAAGGCATGGAACATGGTATGCAAACATGCAAAATTCAGAACTGAAATATGATGCTAAACAGCCCCGAATCATGAAAACATGGCACCCGATGCATGAGGTGAGATCCGAAACTCAAAACTAGGCACATGGAATGACTTACAGCTATACAAAGCATGCATTATTTGAACATGAAGCATGAAGACAGAGTCAAGGCAGTCCTAAAACATGGACTTTTCCAGTTTAAAGCAAGGCCAAAAAGTGCTAGCAAGATGGACTAAAGTAGCATGCGATTTTGACTAGCAAACATGGTTTACATGGCAAGTGTATGATGCACATGGAATTTCACCAAACCGTTGAAAATCAGTGAATAAAACATGTGAAAATAGGCCCAAATAACCACTGATATGCAACCATGGTATGCAAAAATGATGAGCTCCTTTAGATGGCCATACAAGGAGTTATTAGGCACATACAAGATAGACAAGTGACATGGCATATACAACTCTGAAAATCAAATATGATAGTCCCAAAACTCACCAAATTGGACCCAAAATCAGTCAACAAAGCATGCAAGATAGGGCCTCTTTGGAAGGCCAAAATGACTACCAGACAAGTCAAGGTGAGAGGGGGTCACCCCCCTCTGATTTGGAAGCTCAAAACAATGGCCAAGCCACTGAAAATCCACTGGATTTCAGTGGTTAGAAGGCCAAACAAAGCATGCAACAAGAGCTAGAATATAAGGCTCAAAATGGGAGGCAACCAAGCATACAAGATAGCATGTGACCTTAAACAAAAATGAAATCTTAATAAAATATGAAGATGATGTCAAAACAAACCTCTTTCCAGTTTACAACATGCCTCAAAAATGAATACAAATAGGGCTAATCTATCATGCAAAAATGGCCCTAAAAGTGAGAATAGAGACAATGGACAGCACCTGGCCCCAAATGGTAAAGAGCCTTTCAATAAAGTTTAAGAGGGGCTCAAAATAAGGCACTTTACAGTTTACATCAAGCCACGAAAATAAACACAAGTAAGGTTAAACTAGTATGCAAGAAATGGGCCTAAAAGAGGGGTAAAGAGACAAGTGGTAGCTTCTGTCCCCAAACAGAGAAGATCCCTTCAACAAAGTTTAAGAGGGGCTCAAAACAAGCCTCTTTCCAGTTTATGGAAAAATCCAAAACAGCTCACAAATAAGCTTAAAATACTATGCAGAAAAAAAGCCTAAAAGAGAGTTAAAGAGGCAAGTGATAGAAGGAAGCCTCAAACAGAGAAAGACCCTTGATCAAACATGAAAAGGGGCTCAAAATATGATCATTTCTAGTTTGGGTCGGAGCCCAAAAATGCTTCAAAGAAAATCTTATAAATGAAGCAAGAAAAGACTAGTTTATGGGAAAAGTGTGCTTACCCTTGAAGAACAATCTTTCCAGCAGCTTTTGGTCCAAAAATTTGAGCTTCCAACCTCTGAGAGACAGCCTCAAGGTGTTTGAATGAGTGATGGAGGTCTTGTGCTATGAGGTATAGTGCAAAAATGCAAAGAAATCCAACTTCCAAGCTCTAACCACAAGCAATATAGAAAGAGAGGAAGCTTTTTGCCCTTCAAAAACTCAGAACCTCTGAAATGAAGGAGCCCCTTGCTTATATAGTGGAATGCAAAGCTAAAGCTTCTTGAACAAGCTTGGCAAGAGCTTCATCCCTCCATACACGTGTATGGAGGGCAGACATGAGGAATCCAGCTGGTACAAAAGATCTTTCCGGAAACCAGCTGAAATAGGGGGGGTGCCGGCCATCAGCAATGGCCGGCAGTGCCACACTGATGGCCGGCAGGTGTTCACAAGTAGCCGGCAGGGGCCAAGCCATGGCCGGTAGTGCACCACAGGGGCCACCCTGAAAGGACCAGGTCAGGGTCCAAAAATGAGACAAAAAGGATACAAGGTTCGGGAAACCCGAACCAGTGACGTTCCGCCGCGACAGTCGAATGCTGGGCGAGCAATCGAATTAGCCGTTGGGTGTACCTACAAGCACAACCAAGTCTTGAGGACGGTCAAAAATGGGGTGTCTACAGTTACTAAAACCAAAAAAATAAAATACCATAATAATTTTTTGTAACACCAAATAATATTCTACAATTGTTAATGACACCAGTATATTACTACTAGTTGTCAAAGAAAATAGACAGTATATTACTACTATCTGTCAAATAGTTTATAAATACTATTTGTATTTTCCAACAAGAATATCACTTTGTGAAAACACAGAAAATTAAATACAATAAAGATACAAAAAATTATTCTGTCTTGAGATTGTTGGACAATCTTCACTGTATTTAAATAAATTAAATTCTATCGTGTACTTAACAACAACTAGAATATAAAAGAAATAAAAGAATGAGAGAATTCGTTTGATTACAAAAATCAAATCAGAAAAATAAAATAAAATAAATAAAAACAGATTTTTATTTTGTTACAAAAACAAAATCAAAATCTGATTTAAATAAATAAATAAAACAGAAAATAAATAACCAACTTACTTGATTAAGTTGTTGAATAATATTCTGATCAAGTCTAGTGTTCGACATGTGTCCTTAAGACAGATTCGTCCTCTCTACTGTGCTTTCAGAATATGGACGTCTATCTCCCAGGATAAAATGATCTATCAACGAATAAATGCAGCACTACAATTTATTCGAATAACGAACACACTAAGTGTTTACACTCTTTTTTAGAAAGAAAATAATGCAGCAAAAACACAGAGAATGTAGACAATATTTCCGACGAAATTATTGAATGAAAACATCAAATGAGGGCTGTCTATTTATAGATGGATTGGTGGCTGCTGGTTTTGAATTAAACAGGTACAAACCTGTTTTGAACAGGTATGAAACTTGTTTGGTTTTGAATGAACATATTTAAATCTGTTGGGTTCAAAATTCAAACAGATAAAACTGTTTTGCACAGATTTAAAGCTGTCCAGGTTTTTCTGAATTTTAAACAGATTCAATTCTGCTCGGGTGGGAGAAAAACGGACCCAATTTTGAATACAAAAAATTTAAATTTAAATTGGACAAATTTTATTTTACCAAAAAATAAAATTAAATTCAAATATTTTTGGCCCAAAAACATTAGTATTGGGCCGAACAAGCCTAACCCAACCTCACACCATGCACCTGTGACCAAGCCCAGCCCGGTCCGCCCGACCGAATGGCAGCGGCGCGCGTGTGGTTATTTTTGGGTCTAATGGGTCTAGCCCATGTTGCTCATAACCTCCCTCTCTACAAAACTTGGGTACCCCTTGGGGCACACCCCAAGTTCCAATCACATGCCTTATAAACCCATTCAAAACATCCCACCAAATCAATGTGGAACAAGCTATTATACACACCTTAAGAATTTTCCACCAAAACTCCATTTCCATGGAACTCTCTTTGGTTTCAAATTCTCATTCACCCGATAATGGTTTTGAGCAACCAAATATACTACGTAAATCACAACGCGGCATATAACGTGTTACCACTTCGACCCGCCAAAATCGACGCATGGGTTCCACCTAAAAATTAGACCAAAATTTTACCCAAAATTTCTAAACCATTTCTAACAACTTCCATTAGAAAAGGAGCTCCAAAATCTTTTTGATTCTAAAATTACAAAATAATTACCGCTTTAAAGTTAGCAAATGATTACTGCTAGACGGGTTGAATTTGGTTACAAGTGGGAATTTTTTTAGGGTGTGGCTTCTCTCATGTTGGGGCTAAAACTGGACCAAACAGTCCAATCAACAGGATCGTGACACATCAACAGATATAGCAATCAAAGGTTGAGATTCAGCCACACATGTAGAGTCTTAACTCTTACATCAAACGGCATCGTTTTGTACTAACGGAGGATCACAAACTAACGTTGAGGGCTTTTCATCGTCATCTTCTGGTGAGACTTCTCATCTTCACGCTCAAAAGCAATAGGTGATTTTTTTCGCGCTAAAAAACGATAGTGATTGTTTTTCTAGAAATTTTCTCTCCTCACCAAAAATCTTCATTCGTAAAAAATGAATGGATGAATCAATGTGTACTGAAGCTTTTGAACCTCCATGGATGAGAGATTTGTTGGGACCAAACAGGTGATTTGTATGCTCTGTCTCTCAATAGCTAGTGTTATAGGAGTTTATATGTTCATAATATACATACACACACACATATATATAGGGATATATATTGTATATCTATGGCTTCTTTTTTTTCTTTACCAGATGTTCACATGGTTTATATAACTTTTGTGAATGTACCTATATACAATAACTTCTATACTTCTGGGACTAATTTATAATTTTTCCAATCAATTTGATAAGTGTAACTTTTTATTTAGAAAATATCATAGGTATTTATGTTCTCAATTATGTGTTCACTAGAAACTATATAAAAAGAACGTGGTAAGGTTATATTACTCTAAATGATTTCATAATATAATTTATTTTGTTGTTGAAAATTAAAATAGGGATGCCAATCCAAACCTCAATATACCAGATTACAAACCCCGAAGAGGTTTGGAGTTTGATTCATTGGATGATGCAAAAAAATTTTACAATAAGTTCGGAAGGATTACTGGTTTCAGTGTTCGAATTGAATACTCTAACACATGCAAAATAACAGAGAGGATCACTTCTAGGAGGTTTGTTTGTTCGAAAGAAGGGTTCCGACGTGAAGACAATAGGGATATCAAAACTAAAAAGCCGCGTCAAGAGACAAGAACTGGTTGCAAGGCCCTTATGACAGTTGTATTGAATAAAAAGAGCCAAAAATATGAGGTTACTGATTTTTTTGATGATCACAATCACCCACTTCATATTCAAGAATGTGTCCATTTGATGCCTTCGCAACGAAAAATTACAAAAGCTCAAGCAATTGAAGTTGATTTGGCAGAGGCCTCTGGGATTAGATTACGATCATCGTTTGAGCTTGCATTTCGGCAAACAGGTGGAAGGGAATGTCTTGGTTTTACTCGCCAAGATTTGAAAAACTATCTTTGGACCAAACGACAACGAGACTTGAAGTTTGGGGAAGCTGGAAGTTTATTGGCGTATTTCGCGGACAAATCAATGAAAGATTCTTCATTTCACTTTAATATGCAATTAGATGTTGAAGAACAAATTACTAACATCTTTTGGGCTGATCCGAAAATGATAATTGACTATAGTGTGTTTGGGGATTTTGTTAGTTTTGACACAACATATAGAACCCATAAGGATTATCGTCCGTTAGCAGTTTTTTTGGGGTTTAACAATTATAGAAAGAGTGTTATATTTGGGGCTGCACTTCTCTATGATGAAACTGTTGCCTCGTTTGAATGGTTATTTAGGAGTTTCTTGGATGCTATGTCGGGAAAGAAACCGAAAACATTTTTCACCGATCAAGACCCTGCTATGGCAAAGGCTATTTCGTTGGTTATGCCTGGCACATTCCATAGAATATGCACGTGGCATATGAAGCAAAATGCAATTAAGCACTTGGGAAGTAAATATGTAGGTGATCATGGTGGGATTGGTGCCGAGCTTAGTAAATTCATTTACAATTATGAGGATGAGGAAAGCTTTTGCATTGCTTGGGAAGAAATGCTTGACAGATTTGATGTTCATGATAATAGTTGGTTGCCTACTATATATGGGGTGAGGGAAAAATGGGCAAAGCCTTATGTTATGACAGTTTGGTCGGCTTGGGCTGATACTACACAGGTAAGTGAAAGCTTCAATGCCAAGCTTCGTAATTTCTTGCAATCGGACTTAGGAATAGTGCATTTCTTTAAGCATTTTGAAAGGGTTGTTGATGATATTAACCACATAGAGTTGGAATGTGAATATGCTTCTCGTCAAAAGTTGCCGAGAATCGGATTACCCGTTCCCATGTTGATTAATACAGGAGATTTTTACACAAACCAGATTTTTGAATTATTCAAGATAGAATATTTGAATAGCTTGCGTGCTTTTGCTTGGAAACAAGATGAAAGTAACCTTTCACATGACTATATGGTCAAGATACCTGATGAGCCTATGGTTCGTGAAGTGAAAGCCAACCCACAAGGCCCTCAAGTGTCATGCACTTGTCGATTGTTTGAGAGATGTGGAATTTTGTGTTCCCATGCTTTGAAAGGCCTTGACATGATGAACATCAAAGAGATACCAGAATCTTACTTGTTGAAGAGATGGGCAAAAAAAGCCAAAGATGGATTGGTGCAAGAAAATAATAGGTGTGTAGCTAAACAAGTTGTGGCTGATTTGGATATGAATGCTCGTTATAGAATGTTGTGCCCGAGTTTGATTAAGTTGGGTTGCCGTGCGGCTGAAAGCAAAGAAACTACATGTATACTTATGAAAAATTCTATTGAAAGTCTTAAGCAAACAAGCTAGTGTGAACGAACAAGAAAATGATGCTCATGCACCTTCATGTCCACAAAAATCAAGTGAAAAGGTTGCAGAAGAAAATCAACCTCATAACCCACATGTTTTTAAAGCGAAAGGGTTAAAAAAAAAGGAGGGTTTGGGGAAGGGTAGGCCGAAAAAAAGGCCTAAGAGTTGGGTTGAATTGCCACCCAAAGTAAAGAAAAGTAGACGCAAAATGGGATCTCAATCAGCCCCTCAGCCGTCTATTACAGATTCTACAATACAGGTTAAAGGTTATTTTCTGTTTATAAATGTTTTCTTTCTTAATCATACACTTCTTATTGATTTTATATAAATTTGCATAATATAGGATAATATGCCTCTTTATGTGCCTGCGTTCGAAGATAAGAAGAACATGGATCAAAGTCCTCTCTATCCGCAGGGTGTTGAGATGCCCAATTCCATGTCATGGATGATCCCAGAAACACCTCAAGCTTGGAACCATCTTTCATTCACTCATTTGTTATAGGTGAAAATGAGTTCTACTGAAGTTTAATTATTTGGTTTTATACAACTTATATTATTCATGTCAAGACTGCATAGTTTTGATTTGTTTTCTGACACATTACTTTCTTTTTTGATGTAGGAGTCCTTACTTTGTCCTTCAATTGAAGATTCTAAAGGATCCTCAAGCGCACAATATAGTAAATTTATCGGACTTCAGTGAAACTAGTTTAGACAATTTTTGTAAAAGAATTTTTTGATAATGGCCTTTTTTGAGATCTTAGACAACAACATGCTTGTTATTTACAGTGGCCTTTTGTTCTTGGTTATGCTTTTCATGTGCTTTTGATGTTGATTATGGGGAAGGTTGTTGATAGCAAAGAATTATTTTTGTAAGTAAATATCAGCAACAATATTTCTGCAAAATTGGAGATAATAACACTTTGTAATTGTGTATGGATGGAGGAGATGCCTAACTTCCTTTTTTAAGTTGTTACTGCTGAAACAAATTTTGCTTTGTAATTGGTTTTTGGACTCATGGCCACCATCAAAAAAGGGAGGAAAAAAAAAACCATATGTACTCTGCTTTTTCATTAACATAGTTGAACAAGCACAACATTGTATATATTATATATATACAAAAAAAAAAAAAATCCTGGTGCCTCTCCAAATTCATTTACAATTTGTACTCTGTTTTAGAACTGTTATTCACATAATTGAATTTCAAAACTAGATATAGATATAACCTTTGTATTATATGCACAAAGTGGCTGCATTTTGACTTGATTCAACATTTTCCCTTTTGGCAGCGTGAACTTTTACCATTGCACCAAGCAGTGCCTTTATTTGATAAGCAAGGCAACACTTCAGAAATAATTGTCACTTACCAATGGTTTGTACTTTTAGGCGTACAGATTTGACTTGCCACTAAACAAGTTTAGTTGAATTCAATTCTTAAATCCTAATCATGAATTGCAAAATTTATATCAAATGCGATTTTAATGACAGAAGTCTTGAATGATACTAATTTTCTGTTCCCAATTTCAGCCCATCAATCAACTTCCGTGTTTATGTTGGTTGTCTATCTACAATGATGTGCTTGGGATTGGTTGTATATTTTTTATTTAAGCTTTGCTTATAAGATAATTTGCAATGAATTTTAAAAAATGTATCATTTTCCATGTAGTTGTTCTACATTTTGAACTTTCTACTTCTTTTTGTGTTTGTATTTTTTTTAATCTAGATATTTTGTTTATCTCCAATTTTGCAATCTTGGTTTATAGTTGTTCCTTTTTCTGCAAAAATATTTATATGTTGTTCTGGTTTCCAATATTTTTCTTTTGTGCTTCCTGTATAAAGGACTGAATCTGAAATGATTCTTATATTTCTGATGCCTTCAGTTGTACAGTTAGACCCATGTTTCTTTTCTATAACAGTTATATGGATTTTGTTACCCTTCATGCATAAAAATTATAAGCTACAACTTTTGGATGAGATTTATAATTTATACAATCTTTGAATCTCTTTTTCACTATTTTTAGTCATTAAAGAGAATGAAATTACGGGGGAAATTCTTACTGATGCTTTGACTTGGTTTTTGTTCAGTTGCTTGCACAGGCTGGGAAGAAAATTTTTGGTTCTTTGAACAGAGAGAATGATATGCTGAGTATAGATGATGGGGGATCTGATGCAACTAGTGCTTGTGAAAGCTATGCTAATATTCCAGAGTGGGTACAGTTGCTGGAACCTGTTAGAAAGTTGCCCACAAATGTGGGAGCCCGAATAAGGAAGTGTGTATATAGTGCTTTGGAGAAAGGTCCGCCAGATTGGGCAAAGAAAATATTGGAGCATTCAATCAGCAAGGAAGTTTATAAAGGAAATGCTTCTGGACCGACAAAGGTGATATTTCTTGATAATCACTCTCTTCTGTAGTTGTTAATGAAATTCCTGTAGGATGTTGATAAATAAACAGTATGGGTATGTGCTTTATTAATTGGCATGTAGAGTAGTTTTTGCATTTCTAACTGATTGATTTATTTGCTTCAGATATGTTGCTATGTTGTCAGAGTTTGTTATGCACCCTGCTATCCTTGAGCCTTTAATTCTTTTTTCTATGTTAGATATATGTCCAATTGGTGTTTCTTCTCTAGGACATGACAATCCTTTTTGGGTTTAAAAAACTTCTGGTTGTATTCCTTGGAATGAACCACTACCTTGCCCTTTAGAAAAGAAAAAAATGCTTTAATTATTAGTTATATATACACTCCAACTGGTGCCTCTCAACAGTCCCTTGTCAAAATCCTCTTTGTGCTCAAAATTGTTCACTAGGAACCTTTTCCATGGTTTACCATAGGCAGAGATTCCCCCAAACCTGCAAAACAAATTATAATCAGTGAACTCTAAACCCAAAACACAAAAACAAATCATTTTTGCCTATAATATTTTCTAAATAAAAGTTACAATTCTTATCAAATTTATTGAAAATATCATAAATTAATCCCAGAAGAGTTATCTAATAGAGTTCTTATCCAATAGAGTTATTATATAGGTACATTCACAAGAGTTATCTAAACCATGTGAACATCTAAAATACCAAAAAAAAAAAAATTTGACAGTAGATATAAAACATATATATATATATATATATATGAACGTATATACTCCTGCAAAACTAACTATTGAGAGAGAAAGAGAGTACAGATCACCTGATTGGTTTCGACAAATCTCGCATCCATGAATGTTCAAAACCTTCTGTACCCATTGATTCATCCATTCCTTTTTTGCGAGAAAGAATTTTTGGTGAGGAGACAAAGTTTCAGAGAAAAAGAAAGAATTTGAGAAGTTAGGAAGGAGATAACGATGCAATACAAATTTGTCCAGCTTGTGAGACGTTAGTTTGTGATCCACCGTTAGTACAAAACGATGTCATTTTGTGTAAGAGTTAGGACCTACATGTGTGGCTGAATCTCAACCTTTGATTGCTATATTTGCTGATGTGTCACGATCCTGTTGACTGGACTGTTTGGTCCAGTTTTAGCCCCAACATGAGAGAAGCCACTTCCATTTTTTTATATTTTCTTAAGGTTCCGTTTGGTTAATAATTTCGATAGAAATTTTAAAATGGAAAAGAAAAAAATGGTTTCTAAAAAACTTGAGGAGTGTGTGAGATTTATCACTGGTTGATTTTTTGATAATCATAATTGTTTATTTTTTAAAATATTATATATATATATATATATATATATTATTTATGAAGAAAATTAAGTTAATTTTATAAAAATTTGAATGATCTATTTTAAAAAATATATTTAGCGTTTATTATTATTTTTAAATAAATACAATAAAATGAAAATTTTACGATTTGAATGGCCAATGAGCCTAAAATCACAAGAGAATTATTAGCATATTTTGTTGATTTCTTTTTGCCTTTAGCGATATTTATTCATTTACTTTTAATTTTTAAAAAAATATTACACTTTTAGGTTATATTCAATTAGACGAACTAAAAAAATAAAAATTAAAAATTAAATTTTTTTTTTTATAAAAGGGGCATAAAAACAAAAATGATAAAAAAATTACTTTATCCCCTCGTGGTTTCGCCTCAAAGTACTTTATCTCCTATGTTTCAAATATGGGCCTATAACTCTTTAATAATTTTGAATTAAAATGTTACAATTAGTTTTTAGTTAAAGATAACGGAAGGTGTACTATACTCTCTCAAATTGAAGGTGGGCAACACAAAAGTGTTAAGTCATATCAATAATAGCATCATATTGATTTTATTCTTCAAATAATCTTAATCTTGACCAAACTCTAACACTAATTTTCATCTGTTATAAAAAATTTAATTTAATTTAAATGTTATTAAATGAGAAATTGGGTTAAAAATTAAATAGTAGATTAAGGTAATTTTATGGTGACAAATTAGACTATTTATTTAGGTTAATTTATGGTTTAATATATATGTGTGTGTGTGTGTAAATGCTTGATTTAAAATTTTATTAAATATGAAATTGGATTAAAAATTAAAAATTAGATTAAGATAATTTTGTGATCATAAATTAAGGTATTTAGGTTAATTTGTGATTTAATTTGTCAAATATATATATATATATATATTTATATGTTTAATTCAAAATGTTATTAATTAAAATAATTTTAATAAATTAGGATGTTTAGTTTAATTTATGATTTAATTATATATATGTTTATTTTAAAATTTCATAAAAATTTAAAATTAGATTAAGATAATTTTATGGTAATAAATTAAGGTGCTTAGGTTAATCTTATGGTAATTTTATGTTTAATTTAAATTGTTATTAAATACGAAATTAGGTTAAAAATTAAAAATTAGATTAAGATAATTTTATGGTAATTAGGGTGTTTAGTTTACTATAATTTTATTTGTTAAATATGTATGGTTAAGATAAATTTATATATATATATATATATATTAGAGAAAGGGAGAGAGAATATGCCATAGGGATATTTAGGTAATTTTGCCTTCATTTTTAACTAACTTTGGCTACGTTTGGAAAGAATGGGTTGGGTGGGTTTGAAGCTATTTTAGTCATAAAAAAATAAAATAGACTTTTTAATTTAATAAGATAAAATATCATATCTAACCCATAATCATTACATTCATTCTTTCACAAAAAGTCAAAAAAATCAAAAAATCCTTTCCAAATGAGACTTTTTAACCCTAAGCTAAAATAGCTAAAAAGTCAAAAAGCTAACCTACTTCCCAAACGAACCTTTTGCAGTTTACTCTAAAATCATGAAGGGTTTCTTTGTTTATATTTGAAAGTATTTGGAAACAAAACGTTAATTTTGTCCATCAAAAAAATAAAGAGTCCAAACAAGTTAGTTTTTTTTTTGTTATTTTTAAATTTTATTTTGATTTTTTTTTACACCAAATGGATTAGAAAAGTAATTTTTGTAACACAAATTTTTTTAAAAAAATTTGGATAAAAATATGATTTTTTTTTTATTATTGCCAAACCATGATCAGTTTGGTTTGGTAGATGATCAAAGCAAGTGCTTGAATTCTCCGAATATAATTTTTTATTGCCAAATATTCTACGAATCTAGATGGGTTGAATTTTTGGTTCAAAAAAGATGGGTTGAATTTTGGAACTTACCTGTAATCCTAATGCAATTTTGATAGATTGTTTGGGTCATAGCATAACTCATACCTATTTTGTGTTTTTTAGTTTAGGAGGAGGTTTCCTTTTGTCCGAGATCTAGATTTGAGCGTGAGGTTCACAATGACGCATGTTTCGATAATTCGAATCAATCATTTTATCGGGTCTTTTATTTATTCCATCCGAAAGAAAATTAGTTTGATGCGGTAATTGTAACTTGTTTAATTTATTATTTTTGCTATAAAAAAAATATATGTGTCATTTTTAAAAACACAATTATTGTACTTTTTTAGTAAAAAGTATAATAAATTGAACCAATTACAATTATTGGATCGACTTAATTTTTTTTGGTAAATAAAATACACGAAGTGTTCAAAAAAATAAATAATTTAGATCATCGAAACAGATCCTATAATGAACCTAGCAGGTCTAAACAGTCCCCTCCATTTCAGATTTTAGACTGAAGAGTTTCCTCTTAATTTTATTTTCATTATGTATTATTTATTTTAGTGATTATTGGCAGGCTTGCGTTGTTCTTTTTTTAATTATTTTTGTTATGCACTGTTTCTTGTGGCGGTTGTAAAGTTGCCGTTTGGCAATTGTTTTTTTTTTTTTTAACTTTTTGATTTTTTAACTATTTTAATTTTGGTTAAAAGTTCATTTGAAATGATTTTTTAAAATTTTTTGACTTTTATAAGAGAAAAAATAAAATAATTATAATTTAAATATGATAATTTATTTTATCAATTTTTAAACTTATTTTATTTTTATGTGATTAATTTAAGCGTAAGCTTGTGTCCAGTCTCCATTGTGTTGAGTCAAGGTAGACTCATCTCAAAGTCACTTTGGTGATTGAAATAATTCATTTTTGTAGAGGCAACTGAACATATCATCATTCGACCATGTAGTTGTTTGTATTTATTTAATTTAATTTTTTATTTAAATAATATATTTGATCAGTTTTACAAAATAAATAATTTAAATCATTATAATAGATTTAAATGATATGAAAGATGATATTTGTCATCCCAAACCTAATTTGGCCTAACATCTGGCCTAATCTGGCTATCTTAAACTCGATCCTAAAAAAAATTCAAATCCCAAGTCTGTCTACTTAACCCAATAAATATGGGTTATTAATTTTTATTTTTTTTTAATCTTAAATGAATATTAAATTATGTAAATCATTTTATTCATTACTTGAATTTAGAACATTAATATTCAATAATAAAATAAATATAATTTTTAATAAATATTTTAATTTAAGTCTTACAAATAAGTATATATATTTTTTGTCTTTATTCTTTTCTACTTTATTTTATGAATAAAATAATATAAAATTATAATTAATATTTTATAAATGAATGGGTCGAGCCAAACTGAGTTAGAATTCTTTATGCATAACCTGACTTGAATATGGCCTCGTTTGAAACATGTTATTTTAATAAGTTTTTGATTTTTTACGAAAAAAATATACAAAAAATAAAAGAGTGATATAATAATTTATAGTGACTTTTTAACTAAAATATTTAATTTTCAAACGAAACCTAAATAGATATAAAATCTCACCACAGCTCTACTCTGGAAAAAAATCCAAACTAAGTACGGTGCGTTTGTTTAGATGGACTAGATAAGGGAGGATTGTAATCCACGGACTATTAGTCCTTGGATACATTGTCTTGGGACAATTTGGTTGGACTAAATTTGTATCCTATGTTTGTTTAGTCATGAGATTAGATGTCTGGATTGAACTATTTTTAGTTATCCAATGTTTGTTTGAGATATTATGGAGAAGGATAAATGCTCAAATGACTATTTTATCCTTTTCAATTATTTACGAAGCAATATTAAACATAGCTTTAATATTTTAATTATTTTTAGCTAGATTAAATAAAAATTTGTTTTATTTTATTTTTTGCACAATATTTTAATTATTTTAATTTATTATTTTCAATTAAATTAAATTTATAATTTATAATTTATATTTTTTATTTAATATATAATTTTAAATTAACGACAATAAAAAATAATTTTATTTAATATATAAATTAAATTTTCGACAACACTAAAAAAATTTAATTTATAAGGCCATAATTTATAATTTATTATTTTTAAATAAATTTAATTTATAATTTATATTTTTTATTTAATATATAATTTTAAATTAACAACACTAAAAAAATAATTTATAAATGTTCAAAAGACTATTTTGTCCTTTTTCTAATTGTTTGCTAAGTAATAGCATGGAGGGTAAAATGGACATTTTACAAAATAATCCCATAGTTTCTATCCCACCCCTCCCATGGGATAGGATAGTCCCATATTTGTGGGACTAATAGTCCGGGGGGACTATTAAGGTTGGTTTGGGGTGTCCTAAAAAAGTGCACTTTTTGTCTTTTTACGAAAAGATGTGCAGAAAAGTAAAGAGGTGATGTGATGGAAAAAAGATAAAAAGATAAAAAGATGGATTATATAGTAGATGCCAAACAAGGCCTTAGTCCGGAGCAAAAAAAATGAAACAAATAATGGATTATTAGTCCAGTGGGATTAATAGTCCAATCTCACCCCTAATCCTTCAAAACAAACACACCCGTAAAGTTTTCGATGCTTCAGTATTTGAGTTAGGTTTAAATTTTATTTTTTTGGTGACTTCTTATAAAAAATTTAAAAAATGGGTAAAACAGTAGAAACTATAATGGGACATTTATTAGAAAATCCCTTTTCAGGTGTTTGTATATCTCAATTAGTCAATAATATATTATTGTATTCTAAGAAGTCCTATTATTTAGACATTTGATACACCAAATCCTAATTCTTATATTTAAAGCATTTTATGGACATTTCTACGTTTATAAATATTTTTTGAACGGTTGGCAATTTTGTGATGTAAACATTCATATTTTACAATGTGAATATTCATATTATGTAAACATTCACATCACGGAACATTCACACTGTAAATGTGAATAATATTATTAGGAGTATTTTGGTAACTATGTCATTCATAAAACTTATTGGAACATAAGAAAATAGAGAAATGTTATGTACCCCAAATATTCTACCAAATATCTCACATGGGGTGGGACTTACACAAATCCATATGTGTGTGGGTCCCACACCCATGTGAGAGGTTTGGTAAAATATTTGGGGTCCCTAACATAACTCATTGTTGATTATTAATATTAATTGATACTAATTTATAATTTTAGTATTAATTGAGACTAAGGCCAAGTTTGGCATAACCTAAATAATATAAAAAATCAAAAAGTCACTATCCTATTTAAGTCATATCATCTTATTTAAATCACATCACCTCTCTAACACATTACATCAAACCCAACCCGTATAAGCCAATAAGTCAAAAAGCACACTTTTTTAGAACATTTCAAACCAACCCTAATTAAGCCATTAATTGATACTAATTAATAATTTTAGTATTAATTGATACTAATTAATTTATAATGAAAAAAAATTGTTATAATAATACTTCCATTATATTTTTATCAAACATATCAATTTTTATATTAATTGATATTAATTAATACTAATTATATTAACTTTTATTAATGAAATAATTTTTTAAAATTAAAACTGAAAAAATGACAAAATTATCATTTTTATATCATATAAGGGCAAAAAAGATAATTACACAGTAAAAAGCTATTTTATAGCTTATCAACCAAACACTACTCTGCTGCTTAAATCCATAATTCCATAGCTGCACTAAACAGGTTAACAGCTTATGTTTATAGCTATATGCTATAATCTGTTAAGTTATAATCTATAATCACTTTCCCACAGTTCTACCAAACGGGGCCAAAGTAGAGAGCATTCGATTTTTCTCATGTATTTATTTAGGCTTGCTAAATTAGTTAAAAATTAAAAGATGATTACAAAAAATTAATTATTCTTGGGATATGTTTTCATAAATTCATGTTCACCTACCTACATTTCATTTAGTCCATATTATTTTCTTAAGTTATGCTAGGGACTCCAAATATTCTACCAAACCTCTTACATAGGTGTGGGACCCATACACATATGGATTTGTGTGAGTCCCATCCTATGTGAGATATTTGATAAAATATTTGGGATACATAGTATTTCTCATCAAGAATTGTTATTAATTAGTATCAATTAATAATTAATTCATTACAAAAATTGTTGATTTTTTTTTTCTTTTTCTTCATTTTTTTCTTTTTCTCTTCTTTCTTTTTGTTAATTTTGTTTAATTTATTAATTTATTACATATTATTTTATTAATTTATTAACTATCGCTGGTGGCTAGGGTTTCAACAATAGAGAACAACGTAGATCGCGACGGCGACGATGACGGCAATGGCGACAAACAACATAGATAAATAGAGAGAGAGAGAGGGGAATGGCGGTGGTTAGGGTTTCAGATCGCAAAGAGAAAGAGAGGGGGGGTTCGTGAGAGAGAGCTCTGGTTTATTCACCGAAAATCGCCTCTCTCTCTCTCTCTCTCTCTCTCTCTCCATCCAGTGAGCAAATGAATAGTGTTTTGAGAAATAGAGTTTATATAGTTGGATTTTTGGTAATAGTTGAAATTGACTAGGGGGATTTAAGTAATTTTGCTCCTCGATTTTCAACTTTTCGTTTAAGCTGAAATGGAAAAGCAGCTCCTCCCTCACTTAAAGAAAAAGTTGAAAATCATCTTATAAAAAGTTATAATCTACACCATTAAGTTACAACAAACACATAAAAATAACTTATTTTAAGCTATAAGTTGACTTAAAATGAAAATAAGTTGTGCCAAACAGGCACTTCCCTTCATTATTATTTGTTTATTCCCTATGAGTAGTTGATGTTAAAGGGTCGCACCGGGCCACCTGGCCCAGCCCATGAAAATGGTCTGCAAATCCACCAGGCCTTTTCCTGTCAAAGTGGCCCATTCCCAAAAATCTGAAGTCCAAAGTTTCCAAACCTCGTTCAGTGGACTCGGCCCATATGAACTAATGGGTTAGCCCAACGGGTCAAACTTCGGACCATTAGAATAAGTTCCCATCATTATCAACTTGAATAAACTGTATTTAATTGGACCAAGTGAACATAAATTAAAATTTTAAATAACTAAATAAATGTAATTGAAAGTTTAGAAATAAAATATAAAAAATATAATAATTTAGAGATAAAAAGTCAAATTAACCATTATTGTTTTTTAAAATATGATAGTTACAACATTAACACATTTCACGCAATGCATTTATAATTTAAAAAATGGGAAATGATTTGGAGCCCTAAAATCCCCACCCCTAATCCCCCTAATTTCTTTTTTAGGAAATTGTTTTTTTTCTTTTTTTTTGTTTTCTTTTTTTTTTTTTTTTTTTACTTAAAATGGCATTTTCGGGGGATTCGGGGGCCCCCTTTTCGGGGGATGAATCACTGCCGTTAAAAAATTAACGAGTGGAATTCTTATAGTCACATCACATGTATAACAGTTTTTTATTAGAATTGTGTTTATAGCATGATTCAGACAAACAGTTATCGTCGTAGACCAATTTTAGAATAACAAAATTTATAAAAAAATTCATAATAATGAAATTTTACAATTCAAAAGGAAAAAAAAAAGACTTGAAATGAAAGAATCATAAAATCACATTATTCCTTCTTTGTATTAATTTTTGTACAAAACTTAACCCAAGTTATTTTAAATAGAATTTCTATACCAAGAATAAGATACATGAATTTCTTCTATAAATCAATCAGGTACCAAGCAATAATTGAACTTTATAGAACAAGTCCCATTGGTTGGAACAAAGCCCTCGTTCGGCATAGGTTAAAATAAAATTAGGGGTTAAAATAGTCACAAAAAGATAAAGTAGATTAAAAAGTTAATAAGATAAAATATCACATACAAATCATAATTTTTTTTTTCCTTACAAAATCAAAATAGTGAAAAAGCCCAATCCAAAAGAGGGTTTTTAGCCATTGGCTAAAATAGTCAAAAAAACTAAAAAATTAAAAAGTCAACTCACATCCCAAACGAAGCAAAAATAGTAACAACAAAAACCTCATGACATGGGACTTGGAACCTTGGAACCTCCACCCGATGTTATTCTCGGCAATTTTCGATTGACAGAGACATATATATATATATATATATATGTTGATTTTGTATATGAGGAATTGATAGACAAAAAATATTTTCCAAAATGCACCAAAAAATTGTTTTGGTTCAATGAAATGGTTTTCCAAAATGTACCAAAAGATCAAATTTTATATTATTTATTTTAATATAAAAAAAGGGTAATTACACTTAGTTCCCTTGAGTTATACAAAAAATATAGTTACCTTACACTTTTTACATAATTATACTAGTTTCCCTTGATATTTTAATTCACATTATAATTAGGTCCTTTTTTCATAAATAGTTCTTTAGTCATATGAATAAAAAAAAAAAATTTGTTTGAGAAAAAATTGATGTTGTCATCATTTTTCTATTAAAAATTCTATTTAACTTTGTTTATTTCAGTGTTATCCAACATCTGCATTAATTATGATCATTTTAACCTCACTAAAAGTGAGGTTAATAAAATTATGTGAAAAATGTGGGGTTGATTGTATTTTTTTCAAAACTCAAGAGAGATGGTGTAATTTACCCAAATATTTAAAAAAAATTAAAAAGTTTGGAACTTTCATTTCAACATAAAATAGAATTTCAAATTTAATTTCACTCAATGAAATTATGTGAAAAATGTAGGGTTGTTTGTATTTTTTTCCAAAACTCAAGAGAGATAATGTAACTTACCCAAATATTAAAAAAATAATAATAATAAAAATAAAAAAAGTTTGGAAATTTCAACTTAATTTCACAAAGTCCATTCCACTAACAAAACCAAACTATTAAATTTGGGCCAGCCAAATTTGGACCTAAGGAAAGTGTATCTTAAATTGGGCTTAACTTGAGCTACCATTGGACCAATCAACCTAGCTGGCCTACAACCCCAGGCACCCACTGTCGGACATCCTTGGCCCATTTAAAGCCGAATGGCCAGTTTTTAGCTGGGCCTACCAATTAGCTTCTTTTGTTGTGTTGTATTTTCCCAAGGGCCCGATATTTTCCGCGGCCTTTAATATTTGGACCATACAAAATAAAGGCCTCATTTAAAAAGTTAACTATTTTAGAATTGTTTTGGAAAGATGATTAAAAGTTAAAATTTTATTTTTTTTAGCTTTTTTTTTTGAAAAAATCACATAAAAAAAATATGAGAGATGATGTGACTCAAAATATATTAAGAATTGAAAGATGATTTTTAACCATCTTTCCAAAATAGCCCTTAGTAGGTTATTTTAATTTTTGACTATTTTAGTAAGTTAAAATTTTTATATTTGGAAAGATGATTGGATTTTTTTGTAGTTTGATATGATGTTTATAAGAGAAAAAGTAAAATGATTATGTATTTGATGTGATATGTTGTATTATTAATTATTCAATCCCGATTGGTAGCTCGAATATAGGGGCTCGAATTTGGCTCGAAATTAGGGGGAAGAAGAAAGAGGAGGAGGAGGAGGAGGAGGAGGAGGAGGAAGGAGGAGAAGGACTGGAGGGGGCCCAATTATTAGGGCTGGAGGCGGAGGAGAGGGGCGAAGGCACGATCGGGCGAAGCCGACGAGCTGCGAGCTGCGACGGCGGGCGGAGGCGACGAACGAGCTGCGAGCTGCGACGAGGACGGCGGGCGGAGGCGGCGGAGGCTCCCTCTCTCCTCTTCCCCTCTGTTCTTCTTCTGGTTTCAACGAAGAAGAAGAAGAAAAGCAAGAAAGAAAAGGAAGAAAGAAAAAGAAAAGAAGAAAAAAAAAAAATAGCAAAACGACGTCGTTTTGCCATTCGAGCCAAAATTGAGCCACGAATTTCGAGCTACCAGTCATTTTTCTTAATTATTTGAGCCTATTTAGTCTTGTTGTGGATTTTAGTGCTTGTTTGGGATCCTCTAAAAAAGTCAAAAATCTAAAAAGTTATGAAAAAGTAAAAAAAAAATCTATGGTTGCATTTGATTGAGTTTTCTAAATACGATTTGATAATAGAGTTGTATTTTGAGTTTGTGAATTTTGGAATTATGATTTGAATGTGAAAAAGTTGTTTGGTAAATGAGTTTTGAAAAAAGTTTTTAAAAGAGTTTTGAATTGAGTTAAGAATTTTTGATGTGATATATGATATTTGATGCAAAAACTTACAATTCATAACTAAACACACAACTCAAAATTCTATTAAAGCTCATAAAAATTTTTAAAAAATTCAAAAAATATTTTTTATTGAATATATAAAAATTAACATGTGTCAATTGCAAAAAAAAAAAAAATTGCACTGTTCCGATCAACAGGTGAGACGACCGATTAACCCAAATTTTCCCGCCTTCGACCGCATTTGCAAAAGTAACTGTGGAATTAATTTTTGAAAATCATAAACAAACACCATGTTCAAATCAAGCTCTGAAACTAACGTTTTAGAGTTCCACGAAACAAAACCTATACTATTTGAAAGAAGTGTAGGGGAAAGTTAGAGGGCAAAATCGTAATTTCGCCCTTCGAACTAGTCAGACCAGCAGTACACTCAGTGTACTTGAAATTTACATTTCCCAAGTGGTGTTGCACGTGGCACAATGCAAGCCACCAATTCACATTTACCCAAAAAAAAAAAAATTTGAAATGCAGTTTACTTGAAATGTAGTGTTCCAAACACCACTAAGGGTTGGTTTGGCATCATTAGAAAAATTTAAAAAGTCAAAAAGTCACTAAAAAAGTAAAAAAATTCATAATATTTACCTCTTTTTTGGCAGAAAATCTATCAATTGAAAAAAAAAACAAAAAACAAAAACAAAATAGTGCTGCACAAACTGTACAGCCACACATTCTAACAAAATTTTCAACGTGTCACACTTGTAGCCACACATGCCATATAAAAAAAAAGAATAATCCTTGGTAGCTCGAGAAACTCGTGGCCCGAATTGGCTCGAAGGGTTTTTTTTTTTTTTTTTTCTCTTATATCGCTGAAAACAGAGAGTGAAAAGAGAAAGAGAGAGAAGGGAGAGGAAGAGAGAAGAGGGATGGGAAGATCTCTGTGTGTGTGTATCTCTTGTGTATATGTGTGTTGATGATGATGGAGGGGCAAGATCCCTCTTGTATCTGTGTGTGTATCTCTTGGGAAGATCTCTTTCTCTCTCTCTCTCGGTGGGTGGGTTTGATTTTTTGTGGGTGGGTTTGATTTTTGTGTTTGATCGGTGGGTGGGTGGGTTTGATTTTTGATTTTGATTTCAGTTTTGTGATGGGTTTCAATTTTGTGGTTGAATCAATTTTGTATTCAATTTTGTGGTTGAAGGAAAGTGGGTTTGCTTCAATTGAGAGTGGTGGTGCTATGCTAGTTTTTAGGGAAAGAAAGTAGAGGAAGAAGAAGATGAGGTTCTGTTTGTCAATGTTTACAAATGTTTGAGACAGAAAATAGAGGAAAAGGAATACGAAGACGGAAAGAAGAAGAAGAAAAAAAAAATACAAAACGACGTCGTTTTGCACTTTCGAGTTACAAATCGCTGTTGTAAAAAAAAAATTTTAAAAAATGAAAAGTGACAGAAAGTGCAATGCGCAGTGTCAGTGAGGGTAATGTCGTAATTTTACAATTTCATACAATATTTTAATACATATATTTTTCGTAAAAAGTCAAAAAGTTAATCTAAACATCCATATTTTTTTTCTCTACTTTTTAGTCTAAAAAGACAAAAAGTACACTTATTAAGGACACCTAAAACAACCCCTAAGTCCTCGTTTGGCAAGTAGCTGTTTTAATTTAAAAGTCAAAAAGTTACTAAAAAAATCAAAAAGCCTATAACTTATATAAAAAAGTCAAAGATTTCATTTTTTCACTACTTTTTGTATATCTTTTCGTAAAAAGTCAAAAAATCACTCCAAACATACTAATTTTTTTTACCTTAAATTTTAACTAAAAAATCAAAAATTATTAAAATAATCTGTTCCCAAACGAGGCCTAAGACCCAATTTATCATTTGAACGTGAAATGGTATGACTTATCTTCTTGTCGTCCAATTGGAAAGAAGCTGTTGCTGTTGGGGTCAATTTGAATTGGGTCATGATTGAGACCCTTTCCAATCACCACCCCTACACTCCCCACACACACGTAGCGGGTGATGATTAGAAGAGAAGGAAAAATAAAAAAAAGAAAAAGAAAAACTGGTCAATCATGTTGAGAGGGGGTCAAAGAGGGTGGGGGGAAAGGGGGTCTTGAACATTATTGATTTGAATTAGGAATGGCCGCCCAGCCGACCTTAGAGTTTGGAAAAAAATTTATTTTTCTCATAGAGTAGTTGAGATTTTATTACGTTTGATTTTGCATAAATAATTTTAATTCGATCCGATTTGATCCGTGCATTTATAATACAAAAATTTATTTTTCTCATAGAGTAGTTGAGATTTTATTACGTTTGATTTTGCATAAATAATTTTAATTCGATCCGATTTGATCCGTGCATTTATAAAATATTAATTATAATTTTATATTATTTTAGTCATAAAATAAAGAAGAAAAAATATAAAGACAAAAAATATATATATATACTTATTTGAGAGACTTAAATTAAAATATTTATTAAAAACTATATTCATTTTATTATTGATGAATATTAACGTTCCAAATTCAAATAATAAATAAAAAGCTCTAAATAATTTAATATCCATTGGAGATATAAAAAAAAATTAATTAATAACTCGTATTTATTGGATTAAGTGGGTGGGCTTGGGATTTGAATTTTTTTTAAGATCGAATTTGAAATGACTAGATTAGGCTGGATGTTAAGTCGAGCTGGATTTAAGTTAACACATATTCTCTTAGTATATAATTTAAGCCTGACATCACCCGAGATTTATCTACTCGTACTTTGAATTTATTTTAATGATTTACATTTTTTATTTTATTTTATAAAACTGATCAAATATATTATTTAAATAAAAAATTAAATTAAATAAATATCCATAATTACATAATCGGATCATAATGATTGATGATATGTTCAGTTGTCGTCAATCACCTACCAAGACTGAACACGGTCGAGAGAAGCTTAACAACCGCCACAAGAAACCGTGCAATATAAAAAAATTAAAAAATATAATATATATATATACACAATTATGCTACGTAGCTCGAATCCTTTCTTCCCCCGAATTCCCCAAACTCAAAACGACGTCGTTTTGTCGTTTTGAAATTTTTTTTTTTTTTTTTTTTTCAATCAGAAAAGAAGAAGAAGAAGAAAGAAAGAAGAAGAGAAGAAAGAAGAAGAAGAAGAAAGAGTCAGAGGCAGAGGCGATGGCGGGGGGAGGCAGAGGCGGAGGCGGGGTTGCGACGAGCTGCGACGATCAGCCGACGAGCTGCGACGACGAGCTGCAACGAGCTACGACAATCGGCCGGGCGATCTGCAATCAATCGGCCGAGGCTGCGATCGATCGGCAGAAGTGGAGGGGCCCTCTTTCTTTCTCCATTCCCTCTTCCCCTCCATTCCCTCTTCCCCTCCTCTTTCTCTTCTCCTCTCTTCTTCTTTCTTCTCTCCCTCTTTCTCTTTCTCTCCCTCCGTTTCAGACTTTCAGACTGCATAAGGAGAAAAAAAAAGAAAAAAGGAAAAAAAAAAAGAAAGTCATTTTGGGCAGTCAGGGGATTCGGGGGGACAAAATTCGGGGGGAAAATCATTTTCCATATACATATAAAAAGAACAACGCAAGCCTGCTAACAATCACTAAAATATAAATAATCCATAATGAAAATAAAATAAAGGAAGAGCATTCTCTTTAGTCAAAAATTTAGACTAGAAGGAATTGTTTGGACCTATTGGACTTACTATGACTCTATTTCGATGATTCAAATCATTTATTTATTTTTTGTTAACGCTTCGTGTATTTCATTTATAAAAAAAATTAGGTTGATCCAATAAATATAATTTGTTCAATTTATTATTTTTGTTATCAAAAAAATATATGATTCATTTTTTAAAAACACAATTGCCGTACTTTTTTTAGTGAATAAAAAAATATATGATTCATTTTTTAAAAACACAATTATCGTACTTTTTTAGTGAAAAAGCACAGTAAATTGAATAAGTTACAGTTATCGAATCGACTTAAATTTTTTTTTTTGGATGAAATAAATGAATTGTCCAATAAAATAAATGATTTAAATTATTAAAATGAGACCTGTAATAAGCCCCACAAGCCCGAACAACTTCCTCTAGTCCAGATCTTGGACTGGAAGGAACCTACCTCCTAAAATAAACAACACAAAATAGGTATAATCATTATTGTTTTTGACAGTGATTAATTCTCTAATTATGAGAATAAAAATATACAAAAATAACCAATTGAATTATGTCAATTACTTTACATAAATCAAAAGTAATTAAAAAAAATGTGCTATCAAACGCATCTTATGCTTTGATTTTTAATAATTCTATGAGTACCATCAGATCATATTTTGAGAGTATCCAATAATCACACTTAAAAACTAAATAAATACATAAAACATGAGAAGAGATAAGTAGTTGCAAAACCGAGTGTTGTAATACATTCAACCTATAATTAACATTAAAATATCTCAACTAATACTTGCATCACTCAAATTTGACCATGAATTTCTTCTATATATCAATCATGCAAGACTAGAAAAGATAAAATGAAAGTTATTGAGATGTGGATGTGGCAAGATTATAAAAGACAAAATTAAGAATGAGTATGTTCGTAAATAGGTAAGAATAACACTGATAGAAGATAAATTGAGAGAGAATAGATTAAGATAGTTTTGTCATATACAACGCAGACTAACAGAAACAGTAGTGAAAATATATGTATAGTGACAGTAGAAGAAAGTATTAAAAAAAAGTAACAGATCTAAGTTGACAAGAACTAATGTAATAAATAAAAATATGATTTTTTTTTTTTTAATAAAAATTTAATAGAGTCAAGTAAAGAATAATTCAGGTAACTCAACTTATTTTACGAGAGTTAAGCCATGGTTTGGTTGGTTGGTACAAATCACACAACAATTAAAAACGGTAATGTCGTAAATCAATGGGCTGCAGATCCACTGTCTCATAATGCTATCCCAATTGTCTATCCCTTTATTCTTGTGATGACACGTATATATCAATCAAAACCAATTATTACTATGTTAACCGTCCCTATCTCTGTTCACATTCACATGAGTCATAACTTGCTTATGGCGATTTATTGATAGCTTTGACTAATCTTCATTCATGGTCTCCATGACTACTCTACGGAAACGGAACAACATGGATGAAAGTAGAATATTCATATGAGAAGAAACAGAAGAGAGAAAAGAGATTGTGTTCAATTGATGTCATTACAATACAAAGCTATGGGTATATATATATAGGACTATGAGGAGTGCTGTATAAGGAAAAGAATAAGAAAAGGAAAGAATAAAGTAGGGAGAGAATAATGCAAGATTTAAACATACCTAATAAGGAGGAGCCTATAATCTAAATATGAAATACAAAGAATATATATATATATATAAAGAGTGCTATATAAGGGCAAGAATAAGAAAATGAAAGAATAAGGTAGAGAGAGAATAAGGCAAGATTTGAACATACCTAATAGGGAGGAGCCTATAATCTAAATATGGAATACAAAGAATAATATATATATATATATATATATTAACATCCTCCCTCAAACTCAAGGTGGCAAGGTAGAAATTAACTTGAGTTTGGAAACCAAATCTTGGAAACGTCCAGGTAGAAGGGTCTTGGTGAAGATGTCAGCAATCTGATCAACAGTAGAAATATGAAGAAGATGAATAGTGCCTTGAGTAACATGTTGGTGAACAAAATGACAATCAATCTCAATGTGTTTGGTTCGATCTTGGAAAACATCATTATGTGCAATTTATACAACACTACGATTGTCACAATATAATAGAGTGGCAATAGAAGAAGGAACACCCATATCTGAAAGTAACCAACGAAGCCAAATGAGCTCCTGAGCGGTATCAGCAAGAGCACAATATTTAGATTTGGTGCTGGAGCGCGAGACCAAGGTTTGTTTCTTACTACGCCAACATATAAGAGAATCACCCAAGAAGAAACAGAATCTCGTGGTAGAGCGACGATCAATTAGATCACCAGTCCAATCAGTATTGGAATAGGCACGTAATAAAAGTGCAGAACTAGAAGAGTAGTGAAGACGATGAAATAAAGTGCCTTTAACATAGCGAAGAATGCGGAGCATAGCAGCATAATGTATAGATCAAGGAGCTGACAAAAATTGGCTAACAAGGTGAACAACATGTGCAATGTCAGGTCGAGTGACAGTGAGATAAACAAGACTACCTACTAATTGTCGATACAAGGTGGCATTGGGAAGATGCGTGCCGTCCAGGGGTGTGAGGTGTACATTAGGCTCGAGAGGATTAGAGATGGTTTTGCTGTCAGTGAGGCTAGCCTTTGCTAGAAGATCAGAAGCATATTTGGCTTGAGAGAGATAATAGCCATCGGAGCTAGAGGAGATCTCAAGGCCCAAGAAATATGTGAGAGTACCCAAATCCTTCATCTCAAAGTGTTCACTAAGAGACTTTTTGAGTGCAGAAATTCCGTGAACATCATCACCAATTTATTTTGAATTTTGAAACCAAAATTAAAAATAAATTAATAAATTACAAAAGTTTTTAGCCCAAAAAGATAAGTATTGGATCGGACAAGCCTAACTCAACCTCACACTACGCACCTGCGCCCATGCTCAGGTCCAGCCCAGCCCGTCTGATCGACCGGACATACGGCGGCGACGGCTCGTACGTGTGGTTTTTGTTTGGGGTCCAATGGATCTAGCCCACTTTACCTATAACCTCACCCTTTCATAAACTTGGGTACCCTTTGGGGCTCATTCCAAGTATCCCAAGGTAAGGTATATAAACTTATTCAAAACCTTAAGCCTTTCTAATGTGGGACAAGCACATTTCACCAATGAGTAGGAAACCCACCTAAAGCCATTCCACAAACCCGAAAACGTGCGTTGAATTCTCATTCATCTGGAAATGGTTTTGAGCAACCAAATACACGGTTTTATTCACAACGTGGCATTAAACATGAACCCAATAAAAAACGTTAAAAATAACGCTTGGGTCCCACCTTAAGTAATGCTCAAAGTTAGTAAAAAATAAGGATTTTCTAAAACCATTTTCCAACAATCCCCTACATGAATGAAATTTACGATAAGAGACATGCAACAAGATGCAAATAAAGAAAAAGTACATTAAGAAGATACATCACATCGAGATAGGTAGCTTTTGGTTTTGAACCTCCTCTAGTGAAAGCCTATCGGACTTACTGGCTAACTAGTGGACTAGATAGACTACACATAATGATCTGTAGATATAGTTTGGTTCTTACGGTTGTGTTCATTTTGGCCCTGGACAACACCTGGTAATTCATGAATGCTCTAGAGAATTTAGCTTTCTCAATTCTCATAGAACCGGCTCAGTTCAAATTCATATATGTGATTTCTTATTAAGAGTATCCTGCTATACCCCACTTGGATGTCCAAGCTATAAGAATCATTAAAAGCAAAGTTTATCCTACTAACACTGCAGGTATCACTCTTCTTATCATAGAAATAGGTAGGAGTAAACTTCTTTAGTGATACGTGAAGTCATTTATAATTCAATTGTCCCTTTGAACTTAGATCTTGGGATCTCTAGTCAACTAGGTTAGGTTGCCATTATGGCGACTTTTAAGTAATAGGCTTTAATTTCATTCCCCTCGATAAATGGTACACTTGCTCTCTGGCTAGCCCTTTGGTCAATGGATCCGCAATATTCTCATTTGACTTTATATATTCTATGGAAATTATTCTATGTAAGAGCAAATGCCTAACGGTATTATGTCTTCGACGAATGTGTTGAGACTTACCGTTATACATATAATTCTATATCTATCATATTGTTGCTTCACTATCACAGTGAATACATATAGCTGGCATAGGTTTATGACACATTGGAATGTCTTTTAAGAAATTATGAAGTCATTCTACTTCTTCTACTATTTTATCTAATGCGATAAACTCAGATTCCATTGTCGACCTTGCTATGTATGTCTGCTTGGAGGATTTCCGAGAGACTACAACACCTCTTAGGGTAAAGACGTATCCACTAGTGGATTTTGAGTTTTTAGTATCCAATATCCAATTTGCATCGCTATACCCCTCGAGTACTGCTGGATATTTGGTATAATGTAAGCCATAGATCTGGGTATGTCTTAGATACCTAAGTACCCTAATTATTGCTTTCCAATGATCGGACCTTGGATTACCTGCATACCTACTCAATTTGCTTACAGCATAGGCTATATCTGGCCTAGTGCAATTCATTAAGTACATCAAATTTTTGATTCTCCGAGAGTACTCTAATTGTGATATGCCTGCACTCGTACTTTTTAACAAATGAAAACTAATGTCAACAGGCGTTTTACCAGGACGGTCGTTATGTTTTCCAAATTTCTCCAGAATTTTCTCAACATAGTGAGACTGAGATAAAACATATCTTTCAGATGTTCTAGTAATTTTTATTTCTAGAATTGCATCTGCTACTCCCAAATTTTTCATTTCAAACTTTTTGTTTAACATTTTCTTTGTAGATTTAATCATGTCATTATTGTTTCCAATAATGAGCATGTCATTCACATAAAGACAAACCACGACATAGCCTTTGTCTGTGCTTTTAACATAGATGCATTTGTCACATTCGTTTATTTTAAAACCATCCGAAAGCATAGTGTGATCAAATTTTTCATGCCATAGTTTCGGAGCTTATTTTAATCCATAAAAGGATTTGACAAGTTTACAAATCTTTTTCTCTTGGTCAGGAACTTGAAACCCTTCCGGTTGTTCCATATAGATTTTCTCATCTAACTCGCCATTTAAAAAAGCTGTTTTAACATCCATCTGATGTATTTCCAGATTATACAAAGCTGCAATCGCAATCAACATGTGAATAGATGTTATTCTTGTCACTGGTGAATATGTGTCAAAATAATAAAGGCATTCCTTCTGTCTGTATCCTTTAACAACAAGCCTAGCCTTTATTTGTCTATTGAACCATTTGCTTTCATTTTTCTCTTGAATATCCACTTATATCCAAGAGGTTTACACCCTGGTGGAAGACCCGCCAGTTCCCAAGTATGATTTTGCAATATTGATTCAATTTCACTATTCACAGCCTCTCTCCACAATGGAGCTTCAGGACTTGACATTGTTTCCTTGAAGTTTTGAGGCTCATTTTCTGACAGGTATATTAGAAAATCTAGACCAAATGATTTAAAGATCCTAGCCCTCTTGCTACGTCTAGGTTCATCTGCTTCATTATCATTGTGGTCTTCACCATTACCCATAGCAGTATCAAAAGTTCTTTTATTTGAAATTGTCTTTTCAGTTTCCTTGCATGGAAAAATGTGTTCAAAAAACGACACATTCCTTGACTCAATGATAGTGTTTACATGCATATCAAGATTTTCAGATCTATGAACTAAAAATCTATATGCACTACTATTATTTGTATAACCAATGAACATACAATCAACGATTTTTGGTTTTATCTTAGTCGTTTTGGGATTAGGGATTGCCACATTGGCCAAACACCCCCACATTTTGAGGTAATTGTAGGCAGGTTGTCGATCTTTTCATAATTCATAAGGTGTTTGATTGAGTTTCTTGTAGGGTACCTTGTTATAGATAAAATTAGCAGACAAAATTGCCTCCCCCCACAAGTTCTGATGTAACCCTGAACTAATCAACATGGCATTCATCATCTCTTTAAGAGTTCGATTCTTTCTCTCAGCAACTCCATTTGACTGAGAAGAATAGGGTGTAGTGCTTTGGTGAATAATACCATGTTTAAAACAAAATTTCTCAAATGGTGCATCATACTCACCACCTCTGTCACTCCTCACTATCTTAATAGTTTTGCCAAGTTGATTTTCAACCTCAAGTTTATATTGTTTAAAAGCTTCTAAGGTTTCATCTTTACTTCTCAATAAGTAAACATAGCAATATTGAGTGTAATCATGTCACGACCCAAACCCGCCCTTATGGATTTAGCACCGTAATCGGCCAGTAATCCGTTATTACCGAAGGCCTGCTTAACAGTAATAACAGTAATACAGAGTACAGGGGCTGGCGGAAGCCAAAATAGTAAATGAAAGATGTCCAATGAGCTGCGATAGTCTGTATGCAAAAAGACTTTTCATAACACATTCACATTTGGAACAAAAGCAATATGTACATGCATCATATACAGACATTCAGGTTAGGGACCAAATCCCTACCATAACAGTACAGTATAAGTCTATACAGTATTACAAAACAGAGACAGAAAGGTGAACTGAGACACCCCAAACGAGCCTAAGCTTGAACACACTTGGAACCTCGCAGTGAGGCACGTTGGTTGGCTTGACAAAAAGGGAGTTTAACCCAACGCTCCTAGCTCCGATCCGATGCCTGGACACCTACATATATATATATATATAAATAGTGAGCTAAAGCCCAGTGAATAACAACTGTGTAAAGAGGTTAAGAATGAATATCTTTTCAGTCATTAAACAGTCATATTAGTCATTTAGAAACCATAGCAGTTATAAGTGGTATATCTAATAGCAAAATAGTACAGTAGGTCTTAACAGACCGAACAGTCAGTTGATGGACTTCATAACAATAAACAGTAGTGGTTCCCACATGGGAACCGACAGAGATCTCTGTGACAGTAGCAGTACAGTAACAGTACAGTAACAGTAAGTTGCTATGGATGCCACGAGTACAGTTCATCAATAGGACATCATTCATTCAGTAAGAAATATCATTTCAGAAAGCAGTACAGTAGATTATTCAGAAAATATTCATGATTGAACATATCTTTACAGCATTGTTACTCACAGAGCACTGGGCTATAAGCGGCTAATGAGCGTCCTCGGATGCCAACCCTACACAGTTACAGAATGAACACACACTAAGTTACACACTTGGGAATCAATGACTTAGTCCCTAACTTGTCTCGGTGTGGTTCTACATCAATATCCTCATTAAGATCCCTTAAACATGCCCTAGGAATGCCTAGGATGGGAAGAGGATGCAAAGATGTACTTTAAAACACTTTTCAAAATTTGCTGAAACAGGGGTCCACGCAGGAGCGTGACTTTTTACGCTCGAGCGGACATGCAGATAAAGGAGCTCTGCTCGAGCGGGACTTTCCTCGCTCGAATGGACTGCAAACATAGGCAAAAGTACTGGATGCATGCAATTCACGCTCGATGGGCGCTCGACCTCCGCTCGAGCGTGAGACACAAGTCTTCGCTCGAGCGTGCATTCCCTCGCTCAAGCGGACTGTAAACATATGAAAAGTACTAGATACACGCATTTCACGCTCGAGCGTTACTTTCCCCACTCGAGCGGGCTGTATGAACTCAGAGTGTACGCTCGAGCGTAGAGTTCCCCGCTCGAGTGTAGATCCAAAATCTGAAATTTTCAGATTTGTCTCCAAGCACAAAACTCAACATTTAAAGCATCAAATTCGATTCCTTTGGGCCAATTTTCTGGAAGACACTTTAAAACTCATAATATGACATGTTTTGAAGATCAATTTGCAAAATCAAAGCCCAAAGGTGAGTCAATTAAACACAATTTCAAATAAACTTCAAGAACATAAAGTGTATGTAACATGCATGTGTTCAATTGAAATCAAAGCTTCCAATACGTAATCAAATGAGTCAAAACTTCCAAAAACATGATGAATTCATGAACTATAATCAAGATATGGACATGCATGTAGCAATTTCTATGAAAACAACCTCAAAATGCTAGAACATGTACATGCATGCATGATTTAAGCTTCAATTCAACATTTTGAACCAATTCTAGACTCTAATCACCAAACTTCCATGAAACATGCAAGATACAACTTAAATACAAGTTCAAGAAGATGATTCTCCTACCTTAGGTTCTCAATTTCAAGAATGGAAGCTCAATTTGTGCAATTATCCTCCAAATCTTCTAATTCTCCAAGCCAATTTGATGAACTCAAGTCTTTCCTCCTACTCTCCCTCTCTCAATCGGTTTTGGTCTCAAGAATGAACAAAATGATGCAACACATAAGCTCTAACAAGACTTAAAAAAGTGGCCCACTTCTATGGCATTTTGGTAAATAAGCCAACTAATGTAATTTACCATTATTTAATCTAATTTAATCATTCTAAATCACACTTCAATCGAATCTACCATAAAATCATATAAATTCTAATTAGCATAAAACATTAATCGATTTCAGATTCGGCCGCCAATAAGGTCTTCAATTTACAGTTCAAACTTAAAACATGAACAGATCAATCAACAGTCAAACAGATAGAAATGCGTTTAAACTAATACACTCAATCAATCAGTTCAGAATGTCAGTCAAATCAGTTACTTAATCATGTTCAGTCACAGTTTAGCAGTAATCAGTGGTATTATCAGTAAACAGTGGTGAGGGTTGTCACAAATCATCAATAAAAGTAATATTACCACCTCTAGTTTGAACAAATTTTAAATTACAGATATCTGTGTGAATTAAATTTAGAAGTTTAGTATTCTTTCTACTTTATTAAATGATGCCTTAGTGAGTTTGGTCCCAACACAAATCTCACATTTATGATTAGGATCAAACACTAAGTTTGGTAGACATTCTAAAGTAGCAAGTCTGCGCAAAGAATTAAAATTAACATATCCTAATCTACCATCCCATAAAAAAGAAGAGTCCGTAATATAAACAGAAGATGTGTTCTTATTATTAATAGCCAAGTTTGGTACAACAGTATTTACATTGAGCTGAAAAAGCTCATCACTTATATAACCTCGCCCCACATACATACCATTTTCGGAGAGTACAACCTTGTCAGATTCAAAGACTAATTGAAAACCATTCTTGATCAATAATAACCAAGAAATCAAATTTTTACGAATTTCTGGCACATGGAGTACATTATTGAGCGTGAGTTCTTTCCCCGAGGTCATTTTCAGCATGATCTTTCCTTGTCCTTGCACAGTTGAAGTGGAGGAGTTTTCCATAGAAAGTTGTTCCCCACTTTCCACCACTTTGTAGATTGTGAACATCTTCTTATCTGCACAGATATGGCAGGTTGCTCTAGTATCCACCCACTACTCCTTAAGATTGCCATCAAATTTGCTTTAGAGACTACTACAGCAAGATTGATGTCTGCTACTCCATCGGAAAGATAAAAATCCTCAGCTATGTTCGCTTGTGCTGGCTTCTTGCTTGAACTCCCTCCGTCAACGTAACAATCCTTAGCGCGTTGTCTATCTTTGTCGCACATAAAACAATTGCCTTTGAACCTCTTGTTGAACCCGTTGTTGATCCCTTTATTCATCTGACTTGTGGATCCTTGTTTGGGACCATTGTCATCATACTTCCTCTTCTTGTTATTGAATTTTGACCCTTGTCTATGTTCTACAACATTTACTTTTGCTTGCATGACATGGTTTCCTGACTTCTTGTCAGAACCACGGTTGTCCTCCTCAATTCTGAGCCGCACTATCAGTTCCTCCAATTTCATCTCATTGCGCTTATGCTTCAGATAATTCTTGAATTCTTTCCAGGATGGTGGCAATTTTTCAACGATTGCTGTTATTTGAAAAGATTCACTGAGAACCATCCCTTCCGCATGTATGTCATGGAAAATTAGTTAGAGATCTTGAACCTGGCTACTAATCGTTTTTGAATCTATCATTTTAAAATCCAAAAAACGGTCAATGACAAATTTCTTTATACTGGCATCCTCTGTCTTATATTTATGATCTAGAGATTCCTGCAGGTCTTTAGTAGTGCTTTTGACATTATACGCATTGTACAGTGTATTGCCCAATCCATTGAGGATATAATTCCAACACAGAAAATCACTATGTTTCCATGCATCGACTGCAACAACCACTTGCCGGTCAGTTTTTTCCAGTTCAGTGTCGGTGATTTTTCATGAGTGAAACGGGCTAAATTCAATTTGGTAAGATAAAATATCATCTTTTGTTGCCATCTTTTAAAATCATTTCCATTGAATTTTTCTAGCTTTTCCCCATATTTACCGGTACTGCTGGAGTCATCACTGGCACAACAGGTGTGGGGGTCTGAGTAATAACAGTCTTAGTACTGTTTATTTCAGTTGTCATAATTCTGACGAAATAATAATACACTAATCACAAATTTATATAGAAAAGAATTTACACACAAAATAAACAGAATAATATTTTGTAACAAAATTTCAATAATAAACAGTATATTACTACTATGTTATCAAATAAATCATTAAACAATATATTACTATTATTTAAGAAATTAAACAGCATATGACGACTATTTAATTTCCCAAAACAAAATATTCGTCTATCTAACACAGAAATAAATAAAAACCATAAATCTACTTTAAGATTGTTATACCCACAGTGGTGTGTGTGTGCAAATTAAACGTATAAATTAAATAAATAAAATAAAATAATTCAGAAATAATTATATAAATTACATTTCGACTTAAATGCTTACAGAAATTAAAATTGAGACTTATGTTAGACACAATCTCCTTAAAGTAAATTTCGCCATCGCTTCGGTACTTCGAGTTTTAATCGGCGTCTACTTCCCAAGATGCAACGACTAACGCTTGAATTTGCAGCACTACAAAATCAAGTCTGGCAAACCAAAACTTTGTTGTGACTCTTTCTCTTTCTTCCTAAAAATTAAATGCAGAACAGATGCAGAAACACAAAGAAGAACAGAAGGAGAAAGACGAAATTCTGAGAGAAAAAATTGATCTCTGAATTGCTGGAAGGCTGGCATTTTATAAGAGGAATGGTGACTGTTCGAACAAGTGCCAATAGATAGGCAACTGTTCGGACAGATTCAATAACAGTTTGGACAGACTAAGTTTGAATTCAACAGGTATGAACCTGTTTTGAACCCTTTGAACAGGTTGGTTTGAACTTGTTAGGGATCTATTTCGGTAAAGGAAAAAACTTGGATCAATTTATTTTGAATTTTGAAACCTAAATTAAAAATAAATAAATAAATTACAAAAGTTTTTGGCCCAAAAAGATAAGTATTGGGCTGCCCAAACGGCGACGGCGTGCGCGTATAGTTTTTGTTTTGGGTCCAATAAGTACAGCCCGCTTTACCCATAACCTCACCCTTCCACAAACTTGGGTACTCCTTAGCGCCTATCCCAAGTATCCCAAGCTAAGGTATATAAACCTATTCAAAACCTTAAGCCTTTCCAATGTAGGACAAGCACATTTCACAAATGTGTAGGAAACCTACCTAAAACCCTTCTACGAACCCGAAAACGCGCGTTGAATTTTGATTCATCCGGAAATGGTTTTGAGTAACTAAATATACGGTTTTATTCACTACGTTGCTTTAAACATAAATTCAATGAAAAACGTTAAAAATAACGTTTGATTCCTATTTTAATTAATGTTCAAAGTTAACTAAAAAAACAAAAAACAAGAACAAAAAAAAAACAAAGAATTTTCTAAAGCCCCGTTTGTTTTGGGGTGTAAAGGATGGAATGGGATTAGGATTGAGGTGGGGCTATTTAGTGTTGTGTTTGTTTGTAGAGTTGGGAAAGGGATTATGATGGAGGAGAGGATTAAGATGGAGGTTAGAAGGGAGATTGAGATGGAGAAAGTGGAGGTGGTATTAGAAAAATAATGAGGGGATTAATTTTTTTTTTTTTTTTAACATATTGAGAATTTGTTTTTGAACATTAATATTTAATTTTTTGTATTTTTTTATTTGTTTTATTATTTTATATAAAAATAATTTAATAATTCTTATACTAATAATTATTATTAAAACAAATATAATTTTATTTAATCCCTTTACTATTAATCTCCTCATTAATAATTTTTTTATTATTAAACCCTCACTATAAATCCCTTTTATTTAGGGGTGTAATTTTGGCCCATGGCCCGCGGGCGGCCCGAAGCCCACCCACGGTCCGAGGTGGGCCCGATCCGTTAAGGCCCGAGCCCAAGTCCAGCCTGAGGCCTTGGGCCATCGTTTTGAAGCCCGGCCCGGCCCACTTGGCCCGGCCCGTAGCCCAGCCCATTGGCCCGCTCAAAGCTCGCTCAAAAGCCTGGCTCGAGGCCTGACCCGCCCGATATCTAGTGTTATTTTTAATGAAAAATAATAAAATTTTGGTAAAAAAAATTTTAAAAAATTGTGTAGGCCCGTCCAAGTTTGCTCAAAGCCCGAGCCCATGGGCCCAACCCGAGGCCCACCCCACTAGCCCGTCCAAAGCTCGAATACCCCTGGAGTCGGGCTGGGGCCCGGGCTTAGTTTTTTGGCCTATGGACCGGCCCGGTTAGACCTGATTTTTTTGACGAGAGCCTATAAAGTCTAACATGGGCCCGACCCGACCGAACCTGAATAGATCGGGTCGGACCAAAATTACACCCCTACTTTTATTTTACTCGTAAAAAAAAGGGGTTTAAATCTTTTCGACCCATGGTAGAGAGGAAAATGTTAGGTTTCATGAAAACTTTTCATGAAAATCATTAAGAAAATCATTTGCACCGTTAGATCAGATATCTATCTCATCATCTAACGATGCAAATGATTTCATGATAATTTTCATGAAACCTAGCATAACCCATGGTAGAGATGGTGAAAGATGACAACAAAGTTTTGAATCCATTGTCATCAGGAAAGGACGACAAGACATTAATTTGTCGAGAAGAGCGAGAGAGAGAGAGAGAGAGATTGGGAGTATTTGACGGAGTCAAAATTGGGTGCTATTAATTGACACATATCAGCAAATGAGTGGTGGTAGACAAACTGGCGTACAAGACTATTGTTTTAAAAAAATAAAAAAAAGAGTTGAGGAAGATAAGATGTAGACGGCAGTGTTATTATGCAATTGTTTGAAAAGTGGGTTTGAGTGGGTTTGAGTGGGTTTGAATAGTCAAAATAAATAAATAAATAAATAAATATTTTAAAATCAATAAAATAAAAGATTACATCTAATTTATAATTATTATATATTTTTTTTATAAAAAATTAAAAAAATTAAAAATCCTTCTGAAATTAAGTTTTTTAACTCCAGACTGAGGGGTGGTTTGGAATATCTTAAATAAGTACATCTTTTTTACTTTTTAGACTAAAAAGTTAAGAAAAAATGGTTATTTAAAATAATTTTTTAACTTTTTATAAAAAAATATATATTAAAATATTATGTAAAATAGTAAAATTATCATTTTATCCCTATGTCCTATGCATAGTGAAAGTGACTATCGAAGGAAGTGGTGCAGAATGCTTTGAATTTTGTGGTGGGGGCAGTCATGATTCAGATTTATAGGATGAAGCTTTTCTCTAGTCATTCATGGGACTGGAGGGGCTTACCATGGGCCTCATTTCAATAATTCGAATCGTTCAATGTGTAAAACTCGTCAAGTACTATATGTTTGTAAAAAATTACTTTGATCGGATATAAATAGCTATGTGATCAAATCAATTTTATATAAAAAATGGACAATTAAAAATAAACTTCTAAAAAAATCTAATTTGATCACATAGCTATCGATATCCGATCAACGTGATTTTTTATAAATAGTAGTCGACGAGTTCTACATATTGAACGGTTTCGATTATTAAAATGAGACCCGTGGTGGACCTCCACAGGCCGAACAACTCCGTTTTTTTGTAAATTTTTTGTGCAGCTGATTAGGTAATTTGTACAATTTGGTTCAGATTGTACCATCACGTCAAAGGTGTCGTTTGGGAAGGGCTCATTTGGACTCTTTTGGCTCTTTGAGCCACAAAAGACAGAATAGGCTATTTGAGCCACAACAGACAAAACATCACATCCAACCCATAATCATTACACTCTTCTCTCACAAAAAAAGTCAAAAAAGTCAAAAAAGCCAAAAAGTCCTTCCCAAACCAAGCTTTTGAGCCTAGGCTCAAATAGTCAAAAAAGCCAAAAAGTCAAAAAGCCAACCTACTTCCCAAACGGAGGCAAATTTATTTATTTTTTTATATTTTTTTTATAAATAGTAATAAGTTTTTAACTTTTTTTTAATAACTTTTTGATTTTTTATCTTTTCTAAACTATGTCAAACCAACCTTAAAATTACTAAAAAAATCAAAAAATTAAAAAGCCAACTCACTTCTCAAAACACATCTATCTAATAATCAAAATGAGTGGTGTTAGAGAGAACAGAGACAATCAAAATATGAGTGGTGGTAGAAAATAGGGACAGTCAAAATTAGTTGCTGCTGTTGAGCTTGGGTGGCTTGACATCCCAAAGCAAGTTTATATTTTGGAAAAAGCTTTGTAGCTCGAAACAGTGACTCGAAATTGGCCCAAATGCCCAAAACGACGTCGTTTTGGGCATTTTTTTTTTTCTTCTTCTTCTTCGTCACGCTGGTCTGAAACAGAGGGAGAGGAGAGGGAGAGGGAGAGAGAGAAAGAGAGAGAGGAGGCAGGTCATCCGTCGCAGCCCTCCGCCCGCCGTCGCAGCCCTCCGCCGTCGCCTCTGCCCGATCGTCGCAACCCCGCATCCGCCGATCGTCGTCGCAGCCTCTGCCTCGCAGCCCTCGCCCCCGCCCCTCCTCCGCCTCCACCCCGATATGTTGGTCCCCTCCAGTCCCTCCTCCTCCTCCTCCTCCTCCTCCTCCTCCTCCGCCCCTCCTCCAACCTCTCCCTCCTCCTTCTCTCTCACTTTTTCAAGCCAAAAATCTCGAGCTACCAATCGCGATTGTTATATTTTATATTTTTTTATTTTTTTAAAAGTCATATCAATTAACATTTTATTTATTTTTTTCACGTATTTTTTTTAAAAAAAATATATATTTATTTAAAACATCTCAAATCATCTCAAATCATCTCAAAATATACTTCTATAATTAAAAATTAACTTTTTAATTTTTAATTTATTTTAAGTTCCATTACTTTTTCATATTTTTCATTCATAAAAAGATAAAAAAATCAAAAATCAAAAATCAAAAATCCACCTTTTAACAACTTCCCAAACCATCCAATAATAATCAATCCGTCACACACCACTCAGGCACCCACTCCACTGCCTCTTTTTTCCTTCCTTGGCCTGTTGTGTTCTCTCTCATGGCAGCACCCAATCCAGTGAAGGTGCTTGAGGTTTGCAGAGTGGCTCCAACGCCTAGCTCACCGGACTCAGCCGCCCCGACCTCTCTTCCTCTTACTTTCTTCGACGTGTTATGGTTGAGATTCCCTCCCGTTCAACGAATTTTCTTCTACGAAACCTCTCATTCAACCACTACATTCTCAGAGATTGTCCTTCCTAAACTCAAACACTCCCTCTCTCTCACGCTCCACCACTACCTTCCTCTCGCCGGCAATCTGACGTGGTCCCCAGATTCCGATAAACCAATCATCCAATACGTGGAAGGTCATGATGCAATTTCACTCACCATAGCCGAGTCTGAAGCTGAATCCTTCTACCATCTGTCCGGCGATAGCTTTCGAGAAGCCAAAGAATTTCATCATTATTTACCCCAGCTGGTGGCCTCTCACACACAAGTACCCGTGATGGCATTGCAAGTCACTCTGTTTGCAAACACCGGGTTTTCTATCGGTTACGCCACACACCACGCGGTATTGGATGGGAAAACTATATCTCTGTTTTTGCATTCATGGGCCTCTATTTGCCTCCGCGGCCAAGTCTCAACTTTAACGCCCGAACTAACTCCATTTTATGACCGCACCATTGTCGATGACCCAGATGATCTTGAAACAGCTTTCTTAAACGGATGGTTGCAACAAAATGGCAACAACAACAAAAGCCTCATAATATTGGACTTGAAAGCTCCACCCGATGTGTTTCTCGGCACTTTTAGATTGACAAAGGCAAATATTGAGAATATCAAGAAGCGTGTGCAAGCCCAATGGCAAGGGAAGAATATTCATAAACTAGCCATTCCTCTGTCAACTTTTACAATAACAACTGCCTACACATGGGTTTGCTTAGTTAAAACCTTGAAAATGAGGAGCCAGAAAGTTCGTCTTATCATCGGTGTCGATTGTAGGGCTCGCTTGGAACCCCCTCTCCCTTCAACTTACTTTGGGAACTGCATTGCAGGATGTTTTGTCGAAGCAGATTCGAACGACTTAATTGGAGAAGATGGGGTGGCCATGGCGGCCACGGCGATTGGAGAAGCCATACAAGGTTTGAATGATGGAGTTCTAAAAGGGGCAAAAGACTGCATAACTACAATGTTTTCTTTACAAAAGGAGGCATTATTTTCCATTGCAGGCTCACCTCGACTTGAGATGTACAACATTGATTTTGGGTGGGGGAGACCGAGAAAGGTGGAGGTGACATCAATTGATAAAAGTGGAGCTTTCTCTCTTGCAGATTCCAGAGATGGTAATGGTGGGCTTCAGATTGGGATAGTGTTGAAGAAACATGAAATTGAAGCTTTTGCTTCTCTTTTTGTTAGTGGTCTTGAAACTCATTGAGTCCGTAAAACCCATTGGCACCTCCTTGTATGTTTGATGCAAGTATGTTTTTCATTGGTATGTGTTTTATTTGTGTTTATGTATCTGTTTGATATCAAATAATGATATTGCGCTCATCAACATTATACTTATTTCTCTTATTCTGATTTTTTGTATGAAGATTTGACATATATACAATATGAGATGGTCAAAGCTTTTCACATCAAAATGAGATTTTTTTTATATTAAAAATAGAAAGGGCGAATGGTGCGTTTGGATTACAGATAAGTTCCAAAATTCAACCCATCTTTTTTGAACGAAAAATTCAACCCATCTAGATTCGTAGAATATGTTGCCTTTGGAGAATTCCAGCACTTGCTTTGATCATCTACCAAACTGAGGCGTGGTTTGGCAATAATAATAATAAAAAAATAATCATATTTTTATCCTTTTTAAAAATTAAAAAAAAAAAATGTGTTAAAAATTGTACTTTTCTAATCCATTTAGTGTAAAAAAAACTTAAAAATAACAAAATAACAAAAAAATGCAAAAAAAAAAAAACTAACTTTTTGGACTCTTTATTTTTTTGGATGGACAAAATTCCCGTTTTGTCTCGGAACACTTTTAAATATAAATAAAGAAACCTTTTATAATTTTGGACTAGAATGCAAAACTAGTTAAAAATAATGGCAAAATTACCTAAATACCGCTATGTATATTCTCTCTCCCTTTCTCTAATATCCATATATATATATACATATATATTTTATCTTAACCAAATATTCAACAAATAAGATTATAGTAAATTAAACACCCTAATTTATCACCATAAAATTACCCTATTCTAATTTTTAATTTTTAACCTAATTTCTTATTTAATAAGATTTTAAATTAAATATATAAATATATATATTTGACAAATTAAATCGTAAATTAACCTAAATATCTTAATTTATTATCACAAAATTATCTTAATCTAATTTTTAATTTTTAACCCAATTTTTATTTAATAAAATTTTAAATCAAACATTTACATATACATACATACATATATATATATATATATATATTAAACCGTAAATTAACCTAAATAGTCTAATTTATTACTATAAAATTACCTTAATCTACTACTTAATTTTTAACCCAATTTCTCATTTAATAACATTTTAAATTAAATTAAATTTTTAATAAAAGATGACAATTAGTGTTAGGGTTTGGTCAAGATTAATTTGGAGAATAAGATCAATATGTGGCTATTATTGGCATTTAATTCAATTTTTACTCTGACTTAACACTTTTGCATTGTCTACTCTCAATTTGAGAGAATATGGCACACCTTCCATTATCTTTAATAAAAAAACTAACTATAACACTTTAGTCCAAAATTATGAGGGAGTTATCTTCTTATATTTGAATCATAGGAGGTAAAGTGCTTTGAGGCGAAACCACGAGAGGGTAAAGTAAATTTTGCCCTTTTTTGTTTTTATGAAATTTTTAAAAAAATTAATTTTTAATTATTTTAGTTCGTCTAATTGAATATAATATAAAAGTGTAAAAAAAATTTAAAAATAAAAAAATAAAAAATAAATATCACTAAAGGAAAATCAACAAAATGCGCTAATAATCCTCTTCTGATTGTAGGCTCATTAGCTATTCAGATCGTAAAATTTTTATTTTATCACATTTATTTTTAAAAAAATAATGATAAATATATCTTTTTTAAAATTGTTTAATTTTTTTTATCGGATTGACTTCAAACACCTTACAAAATAAACGATTCTAATTATTAAAAAATGAACCACTAATAAATCTCACGGACTCATCAAGTTTTTTAGAACCCATCTTTTTCTTTTTCATTTTTAAATTTTTATCTAAATTATTATTCAAACACAACGTTAAAAAAATATAAAAAATTTCCACATTTTACCAAAATTCAACCCGTCTAGAAGTAATCATTTGCCAAAGCATGTGAAATACGAGTCCGGATCCTCTCCAGCTAGTGTCTCCAGCCTTACCTCCGGGTGACGGCCTAGATTGGGCCACGTCACCCCACTCAAAATAGACGACTCAGATCAACTTAAAATAAAAATAAAAAACATAGACAAATTTCCTCTCTCTCCCTCTCTTCCCCAATCTTCCATGAATGCTCTGCTTTGGATCTTCTTCCCTTCTCCATCTCTGTTTTTTTTCCGAAAGCACAAAAAATGAAAATAAAAAATAAAATCCAAAATTATGAACGTTTGGAAAGGAAGGCTAGGCAGCTACCATAAGATATCTAGTATAAAAAGAAAATCTGGAATCTGCATATAACAAACAAAAAATATACACGGTGGAGCAGCAGCAAGTAACAATCTTTTTGCCAAGAAAATGAACAAGTAGCAATCTTTTTGCCAAGAAAATGAATATTATCAATAAGGTGTCATATCTCCACTTTCATAAAGAAGAAAAGAATCTCAGAGTTTACAAACTTTGAGATCTGGTTAAAAAAACCCAACTCATAATTTCCTTCTCTGCAAATTTTTTTCCACCTCCGGGAGCCCACCGCCATTGATAGAATCTGCAAATTTACCATCAAAGTGTCAGAGATTTAGAAGAACACCCAAAAAATCATGAAGCCACAAATGTTAAAATCATCAAAATCTGAAGCAAACCCACTTTCTCTCTCTAAAATTCAAGCCACAAATTTGAAGCAAACCCACTCTCTCTCTCTGAAATTCAAGCCACAAATTTTTTCTTTGATTTTTTCATTTTTTTCTTAAATTCAAGCCACATAAATCATCCAAATTCTTAAATTCAAGCCGAAGTTGGTAGAGGTGGGGGTGGGGGTGGGGGTGGTTGTGGGGGAGAGGACGGGTGCTAGCGGTCGCGGTGGTGCATGATGGTCGCCGAAGGGTTTGGAAAAAGGAAGAAGGTAGTATATATGTATGTATGTATCAAATGTAAAATTAAGAAAAGAGAAATGGAGAAGGGAAGAAGATCCAAAGCAGAGCATTCATGGAAGATTGGGGGAGAGAGAGGAAATTTGTCTCTGTTTTTTTTTTTTTTTTTAAGTTGATCTGAGCCGTTTATTTTGAGTGGGGTAACGTGGCCCAATCTGGACCGTCACCCAGAGGAAAGGTTGGAGACACTGGCTGGAGAGGATCTGGACTCGTGAAATACGGCAACTCTCCCTTGACCGAAGAAGTCAAATTCTTTTTGGGTCGGCAATTCAAACCGATTAATCTGTGTTGAATAAAATAATATTTTGAATAGAAATAAATGAGTAAAAAAGTTGAAATATTCAACGAAATTATTAAAAAACAAAAGAAAAAATTGATGATATATTTAATTTGAAAGGTGTCTAAGACATTAGGCCCAGGGAATATTTTTTATTAGTGAAAGATTCACCAATTGTGAAATAGTTTGATGAAAAGCCATTTTTACTATTTATGAGGATATTTTATTTTTAATTTTATCCCTTAATTTATCTGTTGATTTTTTTTTTGGTTGTTTATTTTTTTGACTATCTATTCAAAATTTTTAATTATCTAGTCAAATCATTTTTTTATCTGTTTAATTTTTTAAACTATCTGTTCAATTTTTTCCTTATTTGTTCAAATTATTTTTATGTTTTGAAATTCTTGTCTGTTCAAAACAATTTTTTCTTTTTCTTATCTGTTCAATTTATTCTTTTTTCTATCAAGCATATTTTTCTTGTTTCAACACATATGTTGAGCAGATCAGAGCATTTTATCTGTTAAAAAACTATCAATTGAAATAACAGAGCCATTTTGAACAGATCAGAGCCACATGAGGTCCCTTATCTATTTAAATTTAACAGTAGAAATCCCTTATCTATTGTAATTTGTTTCATCATTATTAACAACAACAATAACAACAACAACAACAATAATAATAATCAACAACTAAAAAAAAAAAAAAGGTGTCTGTTCACCAAATCCACAAGAACAACAATAATCAAAAAGACAAAAAGGGAGAGAGAGAGAGAGAGAGATTGACGACGTGGTGGTGTTCCAAGTCCCTCTCTTTAGCCGTTGCGCCTCTACAAACTTCTCAGAGAAGAAGAGACGACGTTAATGTTGAGGGAGGGACCCACAGTCGAGAACTGTGGTAAAAACTAAATCTGAAGCGGTGGAGGAGATTGGAGAGAGGTGTTGCGATGGGTGGTTAGGAGAGAGAGAGAGAGAGAGAGAGAGAGAGAGAGAGAGATGCGGCGGAGGAGGTATGGTGGTCAATCGGTGACGACATCAATGAGAGGAGAAGACAGTGACGAGTGAACAATCACCGTAGTGGTGCTATTGAAGGCAGTGGGTGTGTTTGAAAAGAAAGGTGTTGCGGTGGGCGTTTAGAGGAGAGAGAGAGAGAGACGGCAGATAAGTGGTGGTCAATCGGCATGCAATGTCGTCGTCAGTGAGTAGAGGAGATAGTGGCAACAAACAACTGTCGTGGTGGTGCTATTAAAGAGGAGAGCCGACTGACAAACCCTACCGCGCGCAAGATAGAGAAAGAGAGAGAGAGAGAGAGAGAAACAAATGGATGGAGAGATAGTACGAGTATTTTGGGCATTTTATGAAATCTTGTTCTTATGGACATGATGTTCAGTGCCTGAATTTTTGACCAAACAAACTTCAAGTTTGAATTTGTGGACGGAGTCTCCAAAATAAAATTCAAAACTTATGAGATAAGTCATGTTTGATCAAACTTGTTTCATAATTTTTTTTCTAAAAAATTAAAAATTAATTTAATAAAAAATAAAAAAAATAAAAAAATACTTATTATTTTTTTATATAATTTTACCTTTTTAAAAGACAAATAATTTTTAAAAAATTTAAAATATATTTTTGATATTTATTTTTATCAAGCTAGATTTTATTTTTCAAAATAAATTTAGAAATGAAACTAAACATGACCAATACTTTTTCATTTTAATTTTGTTCGGTTGAAAATTCATCTAATTTCGTAACAATGGGTTGAAATTCATGAAAATTTGGCAAATTAGTAAAAATAATAAAAACTAAAAGTTTGGAGTTTTCAAGCATTGAAATTAGCATTAAAAGAATTTTAAATAAATGACACATTCGAATAAGTTCACAAAATTAAGAGGAAAAAAACAAACCATGTTGTGATACGGAAAGTATGGATGATAGGATCAATTGAACAAAAATTTAGATTATAAAAAAATTAAAAATATTTCTGCAAATATCACGAAACCTATATTTAGTAAATTAAAAATAATGAAAAACAAATATTTTTGATAGAGTCTATAATATTAATGTATAAAATTGTAATTATTTTATAAATGATGTCGCTCTAGAATGACTTAGATCTCTAATTAAACTAATCTATGAAGTGACATTGTCACAAAATTATAAATGCATCTTTGTCATCAGTGCCGCATGTGAGACCACGCTTAAGTGGGCTTGTTTAATTGACCGACAAACCATTAGATTGGAATTAAAAATAGGAAAAATTACCAATAAATTCTATATAGTAGAAAGTTGAACCATTTAGTCCCACAAGTTTTCTTATGCACCATTTAGTCCCACTATCTACATCAGCAACATCAACAACATTATTAACATCATCAAAACATTAGCTACATTAGCAACATTAACAAAACATCATAAAAAAATATATATATATATGAACATCATCAATTTCCAGATCAATTCATCCTGCAGTTTTGATTACAATTCAAAACACAAACAGATTGAACACGTACATACACGCGATCATATATATATATATATATATATAAGCCCTAAATGTCGATCAATGTTTAAAAAAAAAAAAAAACGAATGTTAACTCAAAAGTCCTAAATGTCAATCTAATGTTTGATGTCGGATGAGGTTTGATGTTGTTTTTGGAATCGCACTTAATAGGATAATTTTGGGTTCAAATTGGGGAACAATTCGGCGAGATTCCGAGGTTTGGTGTTTGTTTAAATCGAAGTTTGTTGTGAAATTATGGTTGTGTTGTTGATTCGGGAAGCGAGTTCGATAGGTTAAAATGTTTGGAGAAGATGATTTTTAGAAGGACGATGAAATTCGAAATGCAGAACCTCAAGCGGTGCATGGCGGAGGACATTGATTCGGAAGAGGAGGAGAGAGAGGCGGGTTTTGTGAATTCGAAGAAGCAAAAGAAAAATGGGTTTTACTCAGTCCCTGTGAAGAAGGGCTTCGATAGGATTCATAGCGATGAAGGAGGTTACAGTAGCGTCGTGGATTCTTGTTGCAACGGAGTTTTGTATCTTGCCGTCGAAGTTGAATCGGATTTCAACAACCCTAATAATGGAAATCAGAGTCGTCCTCCGCTTTTGAGATCGTGATGTTCTCCAACACATGTGATGTTTGATGTTGTTTTTGTAATTGATGTTCTTGGGCAAGAAATCTATTTTGATGGTTAATCGGTATTTAAAAAATTATTTAATCATTATTTTGATGTTTAATTGTTATTTAAAAAATTATTTAATCGTTATTTTTGATGTTGTTTTGATGATGTTGTATGATGTTTTGATGTTTGATGTTGTTTTGTTGATGATGTTTGATGTTGTTTCGATGATGTTACTCATAAATCTGATGTTTGATGTTTTGATGTTTGATGGATAATGTTTGATGTCGATGATGTTCAATGGTCATTAACATTGAGATATGACCTAACGGTTCATAAGAAAATTCATAGGACCAAATGGGTTATAAGATACAAATTTGAGATTTATTGGTGCATGCCCCTTAAAAATATTTAGGACTTATATTTTAATATTTAATTGTAATTTTCTATTCAGATATCGATTGGACAGCTAAGGTAAGCACATCATTTCTTAGCTCTCAATAACTTAATTTAAGTAGGATCAAAAATTTTCAACTAGCACTAATTGAGAGTATCAAGCAAACAATATTAGAGCATCTCTAATCCTGAACTTCTTTTGTTATTAAATTTGATGAAAAAAAGAATACTTTTCTCAATTTGATACCACTGGCTCCAACGCTTCACTTTTTATCAAATTTGCTTCGGGGACAACCGGTTGGTTGACCGACCGGTCTATCGGCTGGTCGACCGGTAAGAGGATTTTTTTTTTTTGAACTGTTTGAACCAATTTTTTTGAACTGTTTGAACCTTGTGGTGGTCGACCGGTTGGTCAACCGGTAAGGGAAATTATTATTTTTTTTATTTTTTTTTTAACTATTTGAACTTTTTTTTGGAACTGTTTGAACCTTTTGGTGGTCGATCGGTTGGTCAACCGGCTGGTCGACCGGTTCGTCTCCCCCAACAGTCATGCACAGTGTTTTGGTGAAATGCGAAGCCTGTCCTCACTTTGGTGAAACGTTTGGTGAATTCTCGATTTGATATCAATTTGGTGAAACCGTTGGAGCTCCAAACAGTGTTTTTTTCACCAAATTTCAAATTTGATAACAGGTTTGGTGAAGCGTTGGAGATGGTCTTAGGTAGTTTCGTCTAAATTTATTTAAATAGAGTAGAAGTAGGGTGCACATAAAACCAACCTAGAAAAAATATCCAAAACATATTGGAGTATTGAGATTAATTTCATGTATAATAGATCTCAGTTAAACACTAATTTTTTGGTTCAATTTCTTATCTAAGTTTGTGGATTCATAGGCCTTATTTGATTTATATTTTCAGATATTATTTTAAAAATAATTTTTTAAAAAAAGTTTAGAAAATTTGAAAACTTATTTGGTTATATATTTCGAAAAGAGTTTTGGAGTTTGGGACAATTTGATTTTTTTTTTTAGTTGAATAGATGAATGGGAGAAAAAAACTGATTGAGAAAGAGAAAAGAGAGACAAAAGTGATTGATTAAGTATAATAGAGAAAAAATAATAATTGAATTATTTTTTAAAAAAAATTCAACCAAAACTATTTTTGAATTTTTTTCTCTAAAAGTATATTTTGAGGGAGAAACCAAGGCTGTATTTGGTATGGAGTTCTAATCATGATTCTACACTCATATTTGAGGGTGGTGTTTGGATACAAATTTGAAAAATTAATTCTACACCCACTTTTGCAAACTCGTTTCAGGCGGGGTTTTGAATTTTGAAATTTAGCATACCTTGTTGTCCTCTCTGATTTTCGGCCGGTGGACCGGAATAGTGCTCTCTTTTTTCTTTTCTTTTTTGGTGGCAAAATTGGCACCTGTTATTTTTTATATTTTAAATAAAAAATATTTTCAGAATTTTTTAAAATTTTTTATGAATTTTGAATAGAATTTTAAATTGTGTGTTTAGTTATAAGTTGTAAGTTTTTAAATCAAATATCATATGTCACATCAAAAATTTCAAACTCAATTCAAAACTCTTTCCAAAATTCATAACCAAACAAAATTTTTACACTCAAATCATAATTTCAAAACTTACACTCAAACTATAATTTTATTATCAAATTATAATTTTAAAACTCTAACAAATACTATTCAAATCTGCCCATAGAATTTCTGATTTGAATATCAGTCACGTCTTTCCACGCCTAACGAATAATTTTATATACAATCCGGCTGGCCGAGATATAATTCTTTGCAAACCAATGCACATAGAAACAATGAATCATGAATAAAAGTTGATAAAGAACATAAAACATGGGGAGAATCGTAATTGATGAAGTCACAAACAAACAACAGTATAATAAAATAACAACACTACATATAATCAATCTACTATTGAAAGTTTCAACAAACACCACTCATTCCCTATCTTTCCTTGCTCTCTGCTTTACTTCTCATGGAAGCAACACCAAATCCAGTGAAGATGCTTGAGGTATGCAGGGTGGCTCCACCGCCTAGCTCGCCTGACTCCGCCGTCCCAACCTCTCTTCCTCTTATATTCTTCGACCTTTTTTGGGTGAGATTCCCTCCCGTTCAGCGCATATTCTTCTTCGAAACCTCCCATTCAACTACTACTTTTTTGGACACTGTTCTTCCCAAATTGAAGCATTCCTTGTCCCTCACACTCCAACACTACCTTGTGCTCGCCGGAAATCTGACATGGCCCCCAGATTCCTATAAACCAATCATCCAATATGTTGAAGGTGATGATGCAGTTTCTCTTACCATAGCCGAGTCTGAAGCTGATTTCTACCATCTTTCAAGCAACAGCTTTCGCGAAGTTAAAGAAATCCATCATTTTTTACCCCAATTCCTATCTTCTGACACACGAGCACCGTTGATGACATTGCAAATTACTTTGTTCCCAAACAAAGGGTTTTCAATCAGTTACGCCATACACCATGCAGCACTTGACGGGAAAGCTGTAGCTCTGTTTTTGCATTCATGGGCTTCCATTTGTAGGCGCGGCGAAGACTTAACTTTAACACCGGAAGAAACTCCATTCTATGACAGGTCTTTGATTAAAGACCCAGGTGATCATGAGAGAACTTACGTGAACTTCTTGTTGAACCTTAATGGACCCAACAACAAAAGCCTCTTGATATGGGACTTGAAACCTCCAACTGATATAATGCTTGGCACATTCCAACTGACACGAGCAAACATAGAGACTATCAAGAAGAGGGTCAAAACACAATGGCAAGAAAAGCAAAAACAAGAGCCAGCAATTCATGTATCAAGCTTTACAATAACAAGTGCCTATGTATGGGTTTGCCTAGTTAAAGCCAAAAAAATAAGCACAGGGAAAGTTCATCTCGGATTCAGTGTGGATTGCAGGGCTCGCTTGGAACCCCCTATCCCTTCAACTTATTTTGGGAACTGCGTTACAGGCCGTCTCGTGGATGCAGATTCAGATGACTTAATAGGAGAAGATGGAGTGGCCACGGCAGTTAAAGCAATATGTGAAGCTATAGAAGGTTTGAAAGATGGAGCTGTACAAGAGGTTCAATTGTCTAAAATGCTTTCTATAGACAGGAATAGATTATTTACCATCGGAGGCTCACCTCGCTTTGAGTTGTACAACACTGATTTTGGGTGGGGGAAACCGAGAAAGGTGGAGTTGACATCAATTGATAAAAGTGGAGCTTTCTCTCTTTCAGATTGTAGAGATGGTAATGGTGGGCTTGAGATTGGGATCGTTTTGAAGAAACACGAGACTGAAGCTTTTGCTTCTCTGTTTGCTAGTGGTCTCGAAGTTCATTAAACTTTTGTACGTCCTTGAGGCAATCATCGTCATTTGTTAGTGCATATTTTTGATTTGATGTTCGTATCTTTTTAACACTATTGTGTGTGTTTTGTTTGTGTGTATTTATTTTTACCAGCTTCATGCGGAATAATGATGTTATAAATCTTCTTCAATGACCTTGCTGTGTTGTCAAGAAAATTCTATAAATTCCGCCTCCTACATTCTTATCCAAAGCTTTATGTACCCTTGCTTGGCGAAGGATATTCCTCTTTCAAATATTTTTGGGGAAATTACCCCTTAATGGAAAAATTATTACATATGGTGAAGAAGTTTATAATTTTAATTATTAATATTAATAAAATTTATTATTAATTTGTGGCTTCATTTGGGAAGTCAAGTTTGGGACCTTTTTTTGACTATTTTAGTCACAAAAAATAAAATAGACTTTTTAATCTAATAAAATAAAACATCACATTCAATTCATAATAATTACATTCTTTCTCTCACAAAGGCCCCGTTTGGTAGAGCTGTAAAAAAGTGATTATAAATTATAACTTAATAGATTATGGCTTATAGCTGTGAACATAAACTGTTGACCTGTTTGGTGCAGCTGTGACATTATGGATTTAAGCAGCAGAGTGGTGTTTGGTTAATAAATTGTAAAATAACTTTTTACTGTGTAATTGTCTTTTCTACCTTTATATGATATAAAAATGATTATTTTGTCATTTTTTTCAGTTTTAATTTTAAAAAAATTATTTCATTAATAAAAGTTAATATAATTAATATTAATTAGTATCAATTAATATAAAAATTGATACATTTACTAAAAATATAATGGAAGTATTATTGCCACAATTTTTTTTCTATTATAAATTAATTAGTATCAATTAATTGCTTAATTAGTATCAATTAATGGCTTAATTAGGCCAAGTTTGGCATGTGGCCAAAAAGCAAAAAAGTCAAAAAGTTATTCAAAAAGTTAAAAAGTTATCACTATTTATCAAAAGTAAAAAAATACGGCTGCACAACTCCCAATCATAATTTTCCCCTACACACTAATTTATACAATTTTTTAAAACACATTTTTTCATAAAAAGTCAAAAAATTAACCCAAACAATCATATTTTCTTTCTCAATTTTTTAGTCAAAAAAGTCAAAAAGTACACTTATTTAGTCTTAATTAATATTAATAATCAACAATTGTTATTAATTAGTATCAATTAATAATTAATTCATTACAAAAGTATACAATATTAATTTATTAATAATTAATACCAATTAATATTGATTTTTTAATTAATATTGATTTCTTCTTTGGAAAATTTACCCATAAGTCCTAGTTTTTGAAACGTTAAACCATTTAGTCCTAAAAGTTTTCTTATGCTCTATTTAGTCCCATTTTTACATCAGCATGATGTAAATGATGTAAATGATCTGATGTTTCATTCTATAATTTCAAAATTTATTGAAATCTGATGAACATTAGATGTTTTTTATCCTATATTTTCAAACATTATTGAAATTTGATGAACATTAGATGTTTGAAATCTAATGTTTGTAACATGACTCTGATGTTATTAACATTGTATCTGATGTTATTAACATTGTAATGAGACCTTTCAGTCTATAAGAAAACTTTTAGGACCAAACAGTGCATAAGTTATTAATTTGGGATTTATTAGTGCATCCCCCTTTTTCTTTTTCTTCAAAAATATACAAATTTTTTATTTTTTAATTAATATAAAAATATACAATATGAATTTATTAATAATTAATACCAATTAATATTTATTTTTTAATTAATATTGATTTTTTTCTTTTTCTTCAAAAATATACAATTTTTTCTTTTTTAATTAATATTAATATTTGGGTATTGACGAGGGCATTTAAGTAATTTTAGCCCCTACACCAACTGCGTGCTTAAGTAAAAAATTTAAGCAACCCCTGATCAGCTTTTGAGATAAGCTGAGAAATAGCTTCATTTAAGCTATAAACTGGTTAACTTAAGCTGCACCAAATACAATATTTTAACTTAAATTAAGCTAAAAGCTGAAATAAGCAGCTTATAGGCCCCACCAAACAGGCCTAAAAAAGTCAAAAAAAGTCAAAAGTCTTTCCCAAACGAAACTTTTTAGTTCTAGGCTAAAATAGCCAAAAAGCCAACTCACTTCCCAAACGAACCCTGTAATTATTTTTCATATTATACCTGATCTGAAATTTAAAAAAATTATTACATATGGTGAAAAAATTTATAATTCTAATTATTAATATTAATAAAATTTATTAATTTGTAATTATTTTTCACGTTATACCTAATCTGAAATTCTCCAATCGTTTTATCATTTCTTGCAAAATACTTATAGCCATTAACTGTAAAGTTTGGGAACAGGTTTTTATAGTAACTTTTTGATTTTTTGGCTAAAATATGATGTAAAAAAAACTAATATTTTTTAGATTACTTTTTGACTTTTTACGAAAAGATGTGTAAAAAATAGAGAGAAAAAGAATCTTTGAATTTTTGGTATAGATTATTGACTTTTTAGCTTTTTTAATAACTTTTTAATATTTTAACTAAACCGGTCGCTTCCCAAACGAGACATGTGTTCTAGGATAGGGAAAGATGAATTTGGGGACAAAAAGGACCTCATTCCCCCTTGCCCAAAAAAAAAATAATTATAATAATACTGTCCATAAACTGCAATTTATGGTGTAAATTAAAAAAAAAAAAAAAAATTTTAAAGTGATGTGAGCACATTTAAAATAAATACAGTCCGCACATAATGTGTGCTTCAAACTCATTGTAAGATTATAGCATGCTATCTTTCGGATGGCAGCCCAGCTGACCTTAATATTTTTAGGGTGTGTTTGTTTAGACGGACTGGATAAGGGGGGATTATAATTTATCGGATTGTTAGTCTCAGAATACATTGTCTCTCGACTATTTGGGTAGATTGGATTTGTATTCTATATTTGTTTAGTCATGGGATTAAATGTCTGGATTGGATTATTTTTAGTGAATCCAATGTTTGGTTAGACGGACTGAATAAGGACAAATGTTCAAAAGACTATTTTATCCTTGTAATTTATAATTTTTATTTAATATATAATTTTAAATTTGTAATCTATAATTTATAATTTATAATTTAACAACACTAAAAAAATTTAATTTATAAGGCCATAATTTTTAATTTATTATTTTCAATTAAATTAAATTTATAATCTATAATTTATATTTTTTATTTAATATATAATTTTAAATTAACGACAATAAAAAATAATTTTATTTAATATATAAATTAAATTTTCAACAACACTAAAAAAATTTAATTTATAAGGGCATAATTTATAATTTATTATTTTTAAATAAATTTAATTTATAATTTATATTTTTTAGTTAATATATAATTTTAAATTAACAACACTAAAAAAATAATTTAATTTAATATGTAAATTTAATTTTTTAACAACACTAAAAAAATTTAATTTATAAGGCCATAATTTATAATTTATTATTTTTAATTAAATTAAATTTATAATTTATAATTTAAATTTTTTATTTAATATATAATTTTAAATTAACAACACTAAAAAAATAATTTACAAATGTTCAGAAGGCTATTTTACCATTTTCTAATTGTTTGCTAAGTAATAGCATGGGATAAAATGGACATTTCAGAGCCTAATCCCATGGAATATCAATCCCATGGAAACAATCTCATCCACCCCCACCCCCACCCCAATAGGATAGTATAGTCCCACAAATATGGAATTAATAGTCCGGAGGGACTACTAGTCCGAAGCAAAAAAAATGAAATAAACAATGGACTATTAGTCCGGTGAGACTAATAGTCCAATCCCACACCTTAATCCTTCAAAACAAACATACCCTACGAGTATATTTCAGGTTTTTCTCTTCTGGCACTGTGCACATCCCCTCTGCAATGGAGAACTTGGAAGACAAATAAAACAACATTAAATGACTCAGGGTGATTTGGTTCAACATTATTATTTTTAATAACAAATTATTTACAAAATATCATAGTCCTTTTTAAAATCACAATTTCAAATTGTTAAAAGCGAATGTTGAATGTTGAGCCAAACTATTAATTTTTTTTTTATTATTTAAATATTGAGCCAAAATGTTGCCAAAGGTGTGGTTTCTGCTCTTAAGGATTGGTTTGGGAAGTAATTTTTTATAGTGATTTTTGATTGTTAAAGATGTGATTTTTGCTCTTGCGTGTAAAATATATGAAAATTCTAAGTGATTCGTGATTAGATCAAAATTAAAATATTTCAAATCCCAATTATTCAAAACACGCAATCTAAACCATCAATCACTTACGAACGTGATTTAGATTGTTATTTTTCTGAATAAATAATAAATCGACACAAACGATTTTTACGTGGAAAAAACCACAATTGAAGAACCTTCAATTGTAATAAAAAATCACGGGCGAAACACCACTAATCAATCCACTACTGAAGAAAAAAAGATTACAAAGATAATACACAAATTACCCAACTCAGTCAATTTGTTTTCACACCTTCTGTAACTCTTTCACCACGCCTTCGTCTCGGAACTGATTGATCTGAAATTGAATCCACAACTTCGTTTATCGAATAAACGACTACGTACAGAATCAAACTCCTTTGAAACTCCACATTTGAATCTTCGGAATCCACCAAAGAGAACTCTCTTGTATGTATACGAACAATCTCCTTGATATGCGCTTCTCAATTCATGAGTGGAATACTCATTCAATTTTATCAAGGAAAACTCACAAAAACCTTAGAAGAAAACCTCAAACAAAACCCTAGGACTCTTGAATAAGATCTAGAAAAAGTAAACCCTAACATCAGCCTAAACAGATATATATAGGAGAACAAAGTTCGCGATCTCCGCTCGAGTGGCTTCAGCAAAACATGCGTGTGACAAAACAGAGTTCTGCTCGAGCGCTGGAGAACCCGCTCGAGCACGAAATCACACATCTTAGTATTTTTACAAACCTGACAAACTACTGAGACATCCCATATTACGCTCGAGCGCCAATGGTTCCGCTCGAGCGGGAAAGACAAAAAACTAGGCAAAATTACAACTTTATTAAAACAAAAGTTTGTACGAGGATTTGACAATAAAGGGACCTAACAATCTCCCCCTTTGTCAATTCCCGGACAAAACTTTTCTAAACAATTTTCCTTAAACACACGCACTAGACAATGTAACAATCAAGAAAAGAATAACACTAAACAACTCTATGATCAACAAACAATCCTGCCATGCGAATAATCCATCCAAAACAATCCTGCCATTCGAATAATTCATCCAACATACACCTGTGAAATAACAACCAACATACCAAAAAAAACAAAAACTGTGGAATGGCATAAGAAGAGATATAAATATAAAGAGAACCATGATACTAGATCCAAAATGATATTCACAATAATGAAAAACAACAGGAATAGATGTCAAAATATCAACAAGACAAAGTATCCAAATATCCAAATATCAAATATCAAAACATGTACCACCTCCAAATACCAAAACATGTACCACCAAAAACTCTCCCCCTTTTTGGCCGGGAGACAAGGAAGACAACAGGCGAATGAACAACCAAATCAGACATCAGGTGAAGGATGAGGCTGCTGAATCTGTAGTAAAGAAATAATGTGCGCCAGCTGAGTGGTAGTCTGGATGGCAGACTGCTCCAATTGCCCGAGGCGGCCATCAAACGCATCAAAGCGAGCATCCAGAAAGTCCAACCTCTGTGTCATAGCCTCCTCAAAATACTGAGGCTGGTCATGAAAAGCCCGGGGTGGAATAGCATCCTCCTCACCACCAGCGGCGGCAGCATCAAACTCTGCCTCCTCAACAAGGCCAACAGCTGTACCTGCAGAAGTACCAGCCCTAGAAGACTCCCCCTTAACGTGAGCACGACTCTGGGAAACAGTGTTTTTAGTGAATGGCCGAGAGGGAAAGGCAAACTCATCATCCTCGAAAACAGGAACCTCAAGCTCGGACAAAAGACGGTTGATCAGACAACCATACGGGAGACCTAACTGTTTGTTCCCAAAGACACCTATCATCTTTCTAATAATGAGTGTGGCAAGATCAATGGACAGGCAACGAGCAAGACAAAACAAAACGAACCCCTAGTCTTGATTAATTTCTGATGAGTGAGTGGTCACAATGATATTAGCACAGACAATTAGATTAAGCAGTCTAAACTCGGGAAGGAGTTCAAACTGTTTAATCAAAGAACCCTTAGGCCAAGTGCGGGAAGCACCACATAAAAACTCAGCCACATTATTAAAGTCACATGTAGGACGGACTGGAAAAGGATAGTGTTCAAGAAATACTTGATCAATCTTAATATCACGACCCAAACCCGCCCCTGTAGGTTTAGTACCGTAACCGGCCAGTAATCCGTGGATTATCAAAGGCCTCTGTACAGATTAGCAGATAATAAGGGGCTGCGGAAGCAATAATACAAAATAGACAAGGTCCAATGAGCTGTGATAACGTACATGGGACAGAACATTTTAAAACTTATTTATATATATATATAAGCATGCCAGTCTAGATACACAATATTTACAAGTGTACGACCCAAGACCTGTCTTACAAACATATACATAGACTAGCATGAAATACAAAAACAGCCATGGCATTAAACTTCGATCGGAACCTCTTCGGGAGGCGCAACGGTTGGCTGACAAAACAGAACAGAAGGCCGTCAACTCTGGCCTTGGTCATGTGCCGGCTCACCTACATACATATAGTAAACTGTGAGCGAAAACGCAGTGAATAATAACAGAGTAAAGGGGTTTTATGAACGATGTCCAGCATAATTTAGAATTCAGTATTTAAATCAGAACATATACAGACTTCAGAATAGAAATAGATTTAGATTCACAATCATGTTCATATCCAGATTTTGCATAAGATCATACGTGGTACACCCATTAGCTATCAGATCAGATTGGTCCAGAGACCCATATACATAGTTGGTACCAACGACCATAAAGGTCCATATCTTGCGCGCAAGTCGCCATGGTATTGTTACCCCCAGGCAAGGGCCAAATACAGATTGGCCGCGGTATTGTTACCCCCGGGCGAGGGCCAGATACAGATTGGCCGCGGTATTGTTACCCCCGGGCGAGGGCCACGTGAACTAAGGGTGCCACAATACATTTCAGAAAATTAGACATTCATTCATAACTCATAAAGTAGCATTTCAGAAAAACAGATCATATCATATCAGTCAGAAAATACTTAAAGTTAAATATAACTTTACAGAGTTATTACTCACAGTGGGCTCGGAGACAGATAGACAGAGCAGATTGATCAGACAGGACGTGACACGTGACCTACACGATACATAACGGACATACGCATGAAATACACATTCTATTTGCACAAAACCCACGTCGTTGGTTCTTAGTGTGTTTCTAACCTTATATCCTCACTATAGAGTCTTAAACATGGCCTAGGAATGCCTAGGATGGAATGAGGATGCAAAAATGCGTTGGAAAACATTTCTCAAAATTTGCTGAAAATAGGGTCCACGCTCGAGCTTGTCTTTCCTCGCTCGAGCGGACATGCAGACAATGAAGCTCCGCTCGAGCGTGGACTTCCCCGCTCGAGCGGACTGCAAACTTATGAAAAAGTGCTGGATGCATGAAATTCACGCTCGACGGGCGCTCGACCCCAGCTCGAGCGTGTGACACAGACCCTCGCTCGAGCGTGGGTTCCCCCGTTCGAGCGTACTGTAAAACACACAAACTTCTAGGTATATGCATTTCACGCTCGAGCGTGAATCTCGCCGCTCGAGCATAAGTGCAAGTACTCAGGCTTCACGCTCGAGCGTGAAAGTCCCCGCTCGAGTGTGGGTCAAATTTCTGGAAAATCCAGATTGACCTCCAAGCATGAAATTCGACATTCAACCCTCCAAAACTCATTTTTCTGGGCCAAAACTTTGAAAAACACTTGGTAACCCATAAAACAACATGTTTAAAGCTTCAATTCAAGAAATCATGGCCCAAGAGTAGTTCAATTAAACACAATTTCAAACCAAAATTCAAGAACTTGAAGATTAATGCAAAACTAACACATGCATGAGTTCTCTTGAACTCTAATGTTACAAATCATGACCAAATGCAAGTTTTAGCTCAAGGACAAGATGAATTCATGGACTACATTTAAATTATACACATGTATGAAAGGAATTCATGAAGAACAACCTTAAAATGCAAAGATAGGTACATGCATGCATGAATTTCTACCCAACTCAACACTTTAATCCAATTCTTGACTCAACTCACTCAATTACCAAGTACCATGCAAGAATCTACTAAATTTCATGATCAAGAAGGGAAATTCTCTACCTTAAGTCTTCAATTCCAAGTGTACTAGCTCAATTTTGCATTCAACCTTCAACTCTCCTAAGATCCAAGCCAAGTCTTGTTGAAGCTAAGTCTTTTCCTTCTCTCTCACTCTCCTACGTTTTGTCTCAAGGAATTGGCTGAGGGAAATATTGTGTCAAAGGCTCTAACAAGCCTCAAGTGATGGTGTAGAGACAAGCCACTAAGTGGCAAAATGGTAATTAGTCTAGGTTCAATAGTTTAATATTATTTAGTCTAATTTAATCATACCAAATCAAATTTTAATTAAACCTACCATAAAATCACATATATTCTAACTAGTCCAAAACGCTAATCAATTTTGAAATTGGGCGCCGATAAGGCTTTCAATTCGCGTTTTAAAGCATAAAATACGAACAGATAATTTAGCGATCAAATAGATAGAAACACATAAATAATGCAATACACATGCAAATTAATCCCAGATTCCTTCTAAATTACTGTTAGGCATAATTAGTCATGTTTTAGCATTAATCTGAGGTCGGGGTTATTACACTTAAGAAGCACTCAAATAAGATCAGGAGTGACAGTGATGGATTTAGACCTAACCCAAGTGGTGAAGGAAGGCTCAATGTCACTGATTTGCTCAATATTGCAGAAAAATTCTCGAACCCAGTCAAGATTTTGGCGACCAGAAAATGACAAAACTAAGTCGCCACCTAAGGGGTCAAACAAAGGACGGATGTGAATGGACTCGAAAGTATTGGGCTGGACATTTCGTTCGAGGTGAACAGTCCGAGCCGCAAAGGACTTACGAAATAATTTGGCTTGTTTAGCAGATTGAAACCTCTCAGAATTGAATGCAGGACGCGACACAGTAGACTTTCGTCGCTTAGGAGCAGACATGATGACTCGAGACACAATAAAAACCCAACACTAAACAAACCCAAAGAGCAAAGAACCACAACATAGAGAACATTAGTAACATTAGTAACAAATAATTAAAACAAATATGAGACTTACAATATGAGGAAACTCACAAGCACAATGCATAAACATGGATGACAGATGCAGGGCATAATATCAATGATATAATGATGATAAGAAATCACTAAACAGGATCCAAAACCTTGAAAATAAGAACCAAGTCCCACCATATCAACACTATTTGGTACCCACAATCTAGTACATCGAAATCAATCCAAACAAAAACATGAAAGACATGAGACCATAAAAAAAATAACAATGAGAAAACCTAGGGTTAATGACACAACAAACGACATAAAAAAAACATGAAATCCATCATTAAAAGGAAACCAAGACTCAGTGAAAGTGTGTGAGGGAAGGGGAAAAAAACTAGACAAAAAACAAACAAAAGACCCGAAATACAACCCCCACAAGAACCAAAATGACGAGACAAAAAAACAGAGAATGAGTGGGAAAACACTTACCAAGGTGGAATCGGCGAGGAAGAGGAAGAGGAAGAGGAAGAAGAAAGGCAAAATCGAGCCCAACTAGACCACGATCCAAACCCTAGGGATGAGAGACGAAAAGAAGGAAAAAATGACCTGAAAAGTCGAGGGAGGGAGTTTTATACAAAATAGGTCCGCTCGAGCGTAATGAGTAACGCTCGAGCATGAGGTAAGGCAAGCAGATACCCGCTCGAGCGCGAATAAGGACGCTCAAGCTCAAAAAAACCCCTCACAGAACTCTAAAACAAGGACAAAAATGCTGCAAGGCTAAAAAACACGCTCGAGTGTGGAATAGGCCGCTCGAGCGGAGACTTTTTTTTTTTTTTTATAAAAAAAAAAAAAACAACTAGGATGACCTGTAACAAGCAGGGAGTCCAAGTGAATGACTATACCACTAGGATAAAAGAATCCATCAATCATGAGTCCTGAAATTTTGTAAAAAAAAATTTTGAAGCACCAGGTCATGAATAAAACTGATAGAATTTAATCAAAGCCATAAGCATCATAAGAATGCATAACTCAAAAACACACATGAGAGCTCACAAATAAAATGTGTGTGTGTGTAATCCTTGAAAGTCACAAAGCTAGAGTTAATCCTCGTAGTGATCGGATGGCTGGACCTCCGACAAGAGTAACTGACCATCACAGAGAAAAGTCAAACCACTAGGAATCACGGGGTATTTGTTGAGTAAACGCGAAGGCTCCCCCTCAATCAATGATTTTTTTTGAATTTTTTTTGAATTTTTTTTTTTTTGTGTGGGCACTCACTGGTGGCATGCACGCTCAAGAGTATAGAGACCAAACCAGAGAAGAATGAAATCAAAAAGGATGGCCTGGTTGGTGCCTCTAAGGTAGCCTTTTCCTAATGCCCGGATTTCAATGAACTGAGGGAGAAACCATGGAAGTGAAAAAAAAGATGGTAGATGGTTAAGAGACTCAACATCACCCATGATATACTAGTATAGGTCAATTCCTCTGAAAAAGTACAAGAAACACTGTTAGTGGTCCATAGAGAACTTTAATCACTTGTGCGGAAACCCCTGCAACAGTTTATCTCAAGGATGTGTACAGAATGAGATCATGAAGTAAATGAGTATGGGCATTCAGAATGAGCTATGAACAAAGAAGAATGAGATCTTGTAAGCAACATGAGCAGTGTTCATATAAATTTTTGATGCAAAGATATTAGGACTCAATGACAATGAGATTATCACATCCAAGTACAGTAAGCCAACCACTCAAACTCACCTAAAAAAAAACAGGAAACAACCTAGTTACTGAGCACTACACCCAAGGTCTTTCTAAGAAACTCAAATCGAAGAAGATCAAGGGGTTTTGTAAAAATATCAGCTTTTTGATGCTCAGTAGGTACATGTTCCAAAACAACAAGCCTTCTTCCACTAACTCTCGAATAAAATGATGACGGATGTCAATATGTTTGGTGCGAGAGTGTTGGACAGGATTTTTTGAAATGTTTATGGCACTTGTGTTATCACAAAAAAGAGTGAGAGTGTTCTGTTCTATTCCATAATCATGAAGCATTTGCTTCATCCACAACATTTGTGCACAACAACTCCCTGCAGCAATGTACTCAGCCTCAGCAGTCGAAAGGGAGATGGCATTTTGCTTTTTACCATGCCAGGAAACCAGATTATTTCCAAGGTAAAAACACCCCCCGGATGTACTTTTCTTATCATCAGCACACCCTGCCCAGTCGGCATCAGAAAAACTAGTAATTTCAGCTGTAGTATCAGTAGAAAACCAAACCCCATACCCCAATGTCCCATTAACATATTTGATGATGCGTTTGACCGCAAGAACGTAAGACTCTTTAGGACTGGCTTGGTAACGGGCACAAACACCGACACTGAAGGAAATATCAAGACGACTGGCTGTGAGATACAAAAGACTCCCTATCATACTCCTATAAAGGGTAGGATCAACATCAGTACCAGAAGAATATTTGGAAATGTGAAGACTGGTGCTCATGGGAGTGCGTGCATATTTGGCAGACTCAAGACCAAACTTTGACACAAGATTTTTGGCATACTTAGACTGAGAAACAAACATACCTGAAAGAGACTGTTTAATTTGAAGACCCAAAAAATAGGACAACTCTCCCATTATGCTCATCTCAAACTCATGTGTCATGCAATCCAAAAAATATTTAACAAGATGATCAGCAGTGGATCCAAACACAATATCATCAACATAAATCTGAGCAACAAGAATATGAGACTTAGTATGTTTCACAAATAAGGTCTTATCCACACTACCCCTTTGAAAGTCATTATCAAGAAGAAATGTAGTAAGTCTATCATACCAAGCCTGAGGAGCTTGTTTCAATCCATACAAAGCCTTGTCTAACTTGTAGACATGATTAGGACATTTAGGGTCCTCAAACCCTTTTGGTTGCTCAACATATGCCTGTCACGACCCAAACCCGCTCCTATGGGTTTAGCACCGTAACCGGCCAGTAATCCGAGATTACCGAAGGCCTGCTTAACAGTAATACAGTAAGACAGAGTACAGGGGCTGGCGGAAGCCAAAACAATAATTTAAACAATGTCCAATGAGCTGTGACAGTCTGTATGCAAAAAGACTTTTCATACATATTTACAATCAGTGCAAAACAGTATGTACAACATTTACGATCGTTCAGGACAGGAACTTAATCCCTGTTAAAACAGTACAGTAACAGTCTATACAGTATTACAAAACAGATACAAAGATAGATGGGGGAAACTAAAACACCCCAAAGCCATAGCTTGAACGGGCTCGAAACCTCGCAGTGAGGCACAGTGGTTGGCTTGACAAAAAGGGGAGTCTAACCCACGCTCCTAGCTCCGGTCTGGTGCCTGAACACCTACATATATATATGAGCAGTGAGCTAAAGCCCAGTGAATAACATAATGCGTAAAGAGGTTAAGAATGAATGTTCTTACAGTAATGAAAACAGTTCATTAAATCGGTATTTCAGTCATTCAGTCATGACAGTCATATGTGGTATATCCATTAGCATAGCAGTACAGTAAACAGTAGGTCTTAAAAGACCAAACAGTCAATGATGGCCATCACAACAGTAAACAGAAGTTCCAAGGTAGGAACTGACAGAGATCTCCGTAACAGTAACAGTAACAGTAGTTGCTAAGGATGCCACAATACAGGTCAGAATAGAGGACATACATTCGTTCAGTTAACAGTAACAATTCAGAAAGTAGTACAGTTTAACCATTCAGAAGATATTCATATTTGAACATATCTTTACACAGTTGTTACTCACAAAGTTCTGGGCTACAGTTAAGCTAGAGCGCATCCTCAGATGCTAACCCTACACAGTTTACAGGATGAACACACACTAAGTTCACATTCGGGAATCAAAGACTTAGTCCCTACTTAGACTCGGTGCGGTTCTACATCTATATCCTCTTTAAGATGTCTTAAACATGCCCTAGGAATGCCTAGGATGGAAAGAGGCTGCAAAGATGCACTTTAAAAGCATTTTCAGAATTTTCAGAAAAACAGGGTCTCGCTCGAGCGTATCTTTCCCCGCTCGAGCGGAAATGCAGACAAAGGTCCCCCGCTCGAGCGTCACTTCCCGCGCTCGAGCGTAATGCAAAGCATGGCAAAAGTACTGGATGTGCGAAAATCACGCTCGATTGGGCGCTCGACACCCGCTCGAGCGTAAGACACAATGTCCAGCTCGAACGTAAATTACTCCGCTCAAGCGTACTGTAAAACACAACAAAATGCTGGGAGCACGATTTTCACGCTCGAGCGCCAGTAACCCCGCTCGAGCGTGAGTTTAAAATCTGGAATTTCCAGATTTGAACCTCAAGCTCAAATTCAACTTCAAATGTATCAAATTTGATCCTCTTGGGCTAATTTTCTGGAAAACACTTGTAAACTCATAGTATAACATGTTTCAAAGCTCAATTTAAGAAATCAAAGCCCAAGGGTAGCTCAATTAAACTCAACTTCAAACTAATTTTCATGAATATGACTTCAATTGAACATGCATACATTTAACTAGCTTCCAAGCTTCAAAACATGCTCTAATGAGCCAATTCTTCCAAAAAAAACAAGATGAATTCATGGTCCATTGTAAAAATATGAACATGCATGAGTAATTCCATGAACAAACACCTCAAAACTCATTAATGGCAACATGCATGCATGGAATGAGCTTCAATCCAACATTAAAAGACCAATTCTTGACTTAGCTCCTTAAATTACCATGATCCATGCTAGATAGAACTTAAATACACAATTGAGGGGATAGAATTCATACCTAGGTTCCTCAATTACAAGATAAGGGAGCCCAATTTGAAATCTATACTTCAATTCTTCAAGTTCTTCAAGCCAATTCACAAAATCAAGTTGAAATCACTCCTATCCTCTCACTCTCTCACTCTAGTCGGTTGTGGCCTCTACAATGGCTGATGAAATGTGTATGAATGAGTGTAATAAGGCTCAAATATGGTCTAAGGTAGTGGCCCACTCACAATGGCATTTTGGTAGATAAAACCAACTTAGGTGTTTTACATTATCTAATCTAATTTAATCACACTAAATCACATTTTGGATAAATATGCCATAAAATCACATAAATTATGATTAACACAAAACATCACTCAATTTCGGATTCGGCCGTTGATAAGGCCTTCAATTTGCAGTTTAAAGCATACAACATAAACAGATAATTTTAACAGTCAACAGATAGGTATGCATTTAAACTAGCACATTCAATCAGTCAGTTCGGTATTTCAATCAATTCGATTACTAATCATATTCAGCCTCAGTTTAGCAGTAATCAGTAGGGTTATCAGTGATCAGTGGTGAGGGTTATTACAATGCCTCTTCTTTTAAGTACCCATTCAGAAATACACTTTTCACATCCATTTGAAACAATTTGAAACCAAGATAACAAGCGACACCAAGTAAAATACGAATAGATTCGAGACGTGCAACTGGGGCAAACGTCTCATCATAGTCAACACCCTCTACTTGTGTGTAGCCTTGAGCAACCAACCTGGCTTTATTCCTAACAACAGTACCATTCTCATCAGATTTATTTTTAAAGATCCACTTGGTGCCTATCACATTCATGTCTCTAGGTCTGGGAACTAGAGTCCAAACATTGTTACGTCCAAATTGACCTAATTCTTTATGCATAGCATTGACCCAACTATCATCTAGCAAGGCCTCTTTAAAATTCTTAGGTTCAATTAATGAAACATAACACATATGTGATACCTCATCCTGAATCTGTCTTTGGGTTTTTATTCGATCCGATACACTTCCAATCACCTGTTGTGCTGGATGATTCAGTTTCACCCTTGCTGATGGTTTGAACTCAGGACTTGTGGTGACAGAAAGCAACAGGAGTGATGATGTCTCTTTGAGCACTCTTTGGACTTGAACTTACCTGTGAGGATGGTGCTGTAACAATTTCTTGTGATTGGACCTTAGTTTCTCTTTGACTTTGTGGTTCAGTATCCAAGATTGGAGACTCACCATTGTCATCCTCATTTGTTGCTGGAGTAGGTGAACCTGTGTCATCTATAACCATATTGATAGATTTCATTAAAGAAGAAGTTCGTAGGTTATAGACTCGAAAAGCCCTACTAGTGGTTGAATACCCTAGAAAAATACCTTCATCATTTCGGGAGTCAAATTTGCCCAAAGGCTCTCTATCTTTGAAAATGTAACATTTACTCCCAAAAATTTTGAAGTATTTTACATTAGGTTTCAATCCCTTCCACAATTCATATGGAGTTTGTAAAGTGTCGGGCCTTAAATACACGCGATTTATGACATAAACAGTAGTATTTAGGGCTTCAGCCCAAAACTTTGGAGGAAGACTTTTGCTAAGGAGCATGACCCTAGCCATTTCTTGAACAACTCTGTTCTTCCTCTCAACCACTCCATTTTGTTGTGGAGTAATGGGTGCAGAAAATTCATGCTTAATTCCATACATATCACAAAAATCCGAAAACGAACTATTTTCAAATTCACGACCATGATCAATTCGGATTCTTATGATACGCCCAATGAAAACACCCTATTTTGCGCATCGCACTGTTTTGTGCAGTTTACTGTCGCGTTATTTTGTGCTTCATCCTATTTTGCGCATCGCACTGTTTTGTGCAGTTTATCACTCGTGCTATTTTGCGCATCGCACTGTTTTGTGCAGTTTACACTCGCGTTATTTTGCACGTCGTCCTGTTTTGCGCATCGCGCTGTTTTGTGCAGTTTATCACTCGCGCCATTTTGCGCATCGCCCTATTTTGTGCAGTTTATCACTCGCGCTATTTTGCGCATCGCACTGTTTTGTGCAATTTATCACTCGCGCTATTTTGCGCATCGCACTGTTTTGTGCAGTTTACACTCACGTTATTTTGCGCGTCGTCCTGTTTTGCGCATCGCTGTTTTGTGCAGTTTATCACTCGCGCCATTTTGCGCATCGCACTGTTTTGTGCAGTTTATCACTCGCGCTATTTGCGCATCACACTGTTTGTGCAGTTTACACTCGCGTTATTTTGCGCGTCGTCCTATTTTGCGCATCGCACTGTTTTGTGCAGTTTATCACTCGCGCTATTTTGCGCATCGCACTGTTCTGTACAGTTTACACTCGCGTTATTTTGCGCGTCGTCCTGTTTTGCGCATCACGCTGTTTTGTGCATTTTATCACTCGCGCTATTTTGCGCATCGTACTGTTTTGTGCAGTTTATTACTCGCGCTATTTTGCGCATCGTACTGTTTTGTGCAGTTTATTACTCGCGCTATTTTGCGCATCGCACTGTTTTGTACAGTTTACACTCGCGTTATTTTGCGCGTTGTCCTATTTTGCGCATCGCACTGTTTTGTGCAGTTTATCACTCGCGCTATTTTGCGCATCGCACTGTTTTGCGCAGTTTACACTCGCGTTATTTTGTGCGTCATCCTGTTTTGCGCATCGCGCTGTTTTGTGCAGTTTATCACTCGCACCATTTTGCGCATCGCACTGTTTTGTGCAGTTTATCACTCGCGCTATTTTGCGCATCGCATTGTTTTGTGCAGTTTATCACTCGCGCTATTTTGCGCATCGCACTGTTTTGTGCAGTTTACACTCGCGTTATTTTGCGCGTCGTCCTATTTTGCACATCGCACTGTTTTGTGCAGTTTATCACTCGCGCTATTTTGCGCATCGCACTGTTTTGTGCAGTTTACACTCGCGTTAAACGTATCTGTAACATGCCCGGGGGGTACCCGCGCGCGTTAAACAGTTCGGACTCCCGAGATCTCTTTGATCTAGTCTCACGAGTGCAATGTGAAATGTAGATGAGAGTCCAGATTTGACAACTTTTATTGAAAATCCATTTTATTGCAATTTTGTCAAAAATGGACTGCGTCATCAGATCTCAGAGTCGCCACCTAATGTTTTGGGAAATTAGGAAACCCATGACTCGGTGCCAAGACCACTATTCGTCGTAACCAAGGATGCTTGGCTCGGAACCTTAGGTATGAGAGGGGAAGGTCAATAATGAGCACCCCCGCTCGCCCGATCAAAAGATCGGCCTCTACTAAACCATGATATGACTTTTATTTTCTTTATATGTTCATGTTCTGATTATTTTAGTAAATCCTAAAATTTACTATGTGAAACATACAAGTATAGACTAGTTTGCTCAAATTGGAACAATTCAACTTCATGTTTGTTTTTTTTCGAAAAGGGTTTGAATTTGCTACTTGACAAAGTAGGCTTAAAGTTTGTGAATTGCCACTACAAAGTGGGCTTAAAACGTTACAGTCGTTGAATCATTCCAATTCAGGCAACAAGCCTTCATCCATAGGCATTCAAACAGTTTATCATTTAAGCAATTAACCTCATGGTAGGA
>JAPPVO010000002.1:17367958-17406574 GCA_030407325.1 Camellia japonica | reverse complement strand
GCCATAACCACTGTGTTCACGGAGCCGATCTACAGGCTCTTGGAAAAAATCAAAGGAGAACCCTACTTCGTTTGGCCTCCTAAGATGATGGGAACCCCGCTCGGCGCAACCAGGAGTGGCGGTGCACCTACCATCGTGAGAAAGGGCATAAGACGTGACGACCTTAGAGGCATCTCGAAGATTGGTTACTGCCGGCCACCTCCAGGAATGGATCGATGTAAACAAGCAAGGACCTGGCAGCCCAGACTTACTCGAATGATCGATGTAATACACATTAGTATAAGGCAATATAAATAGAATCCATGATGGCGGATAAGATCCGACCCCACCAAGGGAGAATGCCCTTCGTGGCGAGATTCAGAAAGCCACGCACTTGCAACAAGTCATGTCAGTAGGACCATTGTTCAAGAAGTCTAGAACGGAAGCAAAGCCCTCTCAATTCAACATTGTGTTCTCCGAGAAAGATCTAGAAGGGATCCAACATCCTCACACTGATGCCCTGATCGTCACCATCGGTGTGGCGAACAAATTTGATGTGAAACGGGTCCTAATTGATCAAGGGAGCGCTGCTGACATTATGTATTATGACCTTTTCAAAAAGCTAGGTCTTGATGAGCAACACTTAATCCCTGCAGTCTCCCCTCTGGTCGGCTTCAATGGACAGACAGAGTGGCCGCTCGGCCGGATCACCTTGTCCGTCACAGCAAAGTCCAAAGTGGTCCCTGTCGACTTCTTGGTGATCAATACTTCATCTCCTTACAATGCAATACTCGATCGACCTTGGATTCATACAATGGAGGCAGTGCCATCCACTTACCACCAAGTAGTCTGTTTCCCAACAAAGAATGGGGTGGAGGAGATCAAGGGTGACCAAGTAGCGGCAAAGCACTGCTTCATCGCCACCATGAAGTCTAAACAAGTATGTAAGGAAGTCCAGATGGTCGAACTGCCTGATCAGCCTGTACTGGAAGACGTTGGTAGAGTGCCAACAGAGAAGATGGTGGAGGACCTCGAAACGATCTTGGTGGCGGAGGAGATCCAGACAAGTTCTTTCTACTCGGCACTTCGCTTCTCTCCAGAGAGAAGGAGCAGTTGTTAACTCTTCTCCGCAAGAATATAGAAGTATTTGCCTGGTCTGCTTACAAGACTCCTGGGTTGGACCCAACCTTTGCATGTCACCAACTCAATGTCCAACCAGCAGCTCGGCCCGTAGTCCAAAAAAGCAGACGATCATCCGCAGAACATACAGAAGCGGTCATCCAAGAGGTAAACAAGCTTCTGGTGGCAGGGGTCATACGAGAGGTACAATATCCGAAATGGTTGTCTAACACCGTCGTGGTGAAGAAAAAGAATGGAAAATGGAGGGTGTGCGTCGACTTCACCAGCCTCAACAAAGCTTGTCCTAAGGACAGCTTTCCTCTCCCACGGATAGACCAACTGGTAGATGCAACTGCCGGACATGAACGGATGAGCTTCCTAGATGCCTACAGTGGCTATCATCAAATCCCCCTGTTTGGCCCTGACCAGGAGAAGACAGCATTCATTAGCCCAAGGGGCACCTACTGCTACAAAGTGATGCCCTTCGGCCTGAAGAACGCCGGTGCGACCTATCAACGGATGGTTACTAAAATGTTCAAGGACCAACTAGGCAAGACTATGGAGGCCTATATAGATGACATGGTGGTCAAAAGTAAGTTGGCCGAACATCATCTAAGAGACTTGGAGGAAGTGTTCCAAATCCTAAAGACCCACAAGCTTCACTTGAACGCCTCAAAATGTGCATTCGGGGTCGGTTCAGGGAAGTTCTTGGGATATATGGTGACTAGGCAAGGTATCGAAGTCAATCCCGACCAGATCAAAGCCCTCCAAGACATCGAGGCACCTACAAAGGCTAGGGAACTCCAAAAGCTCGCTGGTATGGCTGCAGTATTGAATCGTTTCATTAGTCGGTCCTCCGATCGAATGAGACCCTTCTTCCAACTCCTAAGGAAAAAGGCAGACTTCAAATGGGGTGACCAGTGCTCCGAAGCACTCGCAGAATTGAAAAAGTATCTTTCTTCCCCTCCTCTTTTGTCTACTCCAACCCCAATGAAGAGCTCTTTCTTTACTTGGCTGTCTCCGATCACGCTGTGAGTGCAGTCTTGATTAGAGAAGAAGGGAAAGAACAAAAGCCAATATACTACGTCAGCAAAACCCTCTTGGATGCCGAAACCAGATACCTACCTCTAGAGAAGCTAGCATACGCCCTACTGATAGCTTCTAGGAAGCTTGCTCACTACTTCCAAGGACACACTATCAATGTCCTCACAGAGTACCCTCTAAAGTCTGTGTTCAGCCGAGCTGATTTCTCGAGCCGGACAGCGAAGTGGGCAGTAGAATTAGGGGAGTTTGATATTAAATTCCAACCACGGATTGCTATCAAAGCTCAAGTGTTAGCAGACTTCGTAGCTGAGTTCACTCCAGGACCGACTGGCCCCTCCGAAGGGAGCTCGGCCTTAGCAACTGAAATCCATAACACTCATCAAACCCCCACTGAGGCATGGAAACTTTTCATTGGAGACATTTGGCAATTGTTCGTTGATGGATCCTCCAACCAAAAGGGTTCTGGAGCGGGAATGGTCCTTATTTCACCAGAGGGGTTTATTTGGGAGCAAGCTGTCAAACTGGGATGGAAGGCTTCCAACAACGAAGCGGAGTACGAGGCTCTGCTAGCTAGTCTCCGTAGCGCAGAACACTTTAATGCAGAGAAGTTGCTCGTTTATAGCGACTCCCAACTTGTGGTGAACCAATTGACTGGAGTATACGAAACTCGCGACGACCGGATGACATCCTATGCAGAACAAGCCAAGCACCTGATCCGCAAATTTCAAGCTATCAGGGTTGTGAAAATTGGCCGTGACGGAAATAGCCACGCCGATGCCTTAGCCTGTCTTGGCTCTTCAAGGGACTCAAAAAATGGTCGCAAGATATGGGTTGAATTTGTTCCTCAACCGACTATCGATCCACCTAGCTCGGTCCTTTGTACTGACCTTGGTCCGAGCTGGATGGATCCTCTCCTTGCCTTCTTAAAAAATGGCGCCCTTCCAAATGACAAGAAAGAAACACATAAAACAAGGCACCGAGCTGCGCGATTTTGGGTCTCACCTTCGGGCAAGCTCTACAAAAAGTCTTACCTCGGTCCATATCTTCTTTGTGTTCACCCCAATCTTATGGAGAACTTTCTTTATGAAATCCACGAGGGGATCTGTGGCAGTCACACTGGAGGTCGGTCCTTGGCACACCGAGCCCTCACTCATGGGTACTGGTGGCAGCCCACGAGGGGATCTGTGGCAGTCACACTGGAGGTGGTCCTTGGCACACCGAGCCCTCACTCATGGGTACTGGTGGCAGCGTATGCAGAGAAAGATGCCCAACAGTATGTCCAGAAATGCGACAAGTGCCAAAGGTTTGCCCCACTCATTCATCAACCAGCCAAGAACCTAACTCCCCTCACCAGTCCATGGCCATTTGCACAATGGGGTCTGGACATCGTTGGACCTCTAGCAAGGGGTACTGCTAACAAAAGGTTCTTCGTTGCTGCCACTGACTATTTCACTAAGTGGGTGGAGATTGAAGCCTTAGCAAGCATAAAGGATGCTGACATGAAAAGGTTCGTTTGGAGGAGCATCATTACTCGGTTCGGTATCCCAAGGGCCCTACTATCTGACAACGGCACCCAGTTTGGTGGGAAGGTTTTCAGGAAGTTCTGTTCTAACTTAAAAATTGAGTTCCGAAATTCTACTCCAGTTTATCCTCAAGGCAATGGTCAAGCTGAAGCGTCTAACAAGACGGTCATCAATGGGATGAAGAAGTGGCTGGAGAAGGCCAAAGGCAAATGGGTGGAAGAACTGCCAAATGTTCTATGGGCATACAGAACAACACCACGGCGATCGACAAGGGAGACGCCTTACTCTCTCACTTATGGAATGGAGGCCATCATCCCTTGGAGGTCGGCTTTCCACTATTCGGTCTGAAATCTTTGAACCAGCAAACAATGATGAGGCTATCGCCCAAGCTCTTGACCTGACAGAGAGCGCAGAAAGCAGCTCATTCGTCTGGCAGCATACCAGCAACAACTTACTAGAAGTTTCAATAAAAATGTGCTAATCGCCAATTTCTACCTGGAGATCTGGTGCTAGGAAGGTCATGGATCATAAGAAGGTCCCTGGTGAAGGAAAGCTCAGCCCTAACTGGGAAGGGCCTTATAGAGTTACCTCTGCCTTAGGCAACGGAGCTTACTACCTGACTGACCTAGCAGGCAAGCCAATTCTTCGTCCTTGGAATGTTGCCAACTTGAAAAAATACTATCAGTGATGTAATGATCTAAACAGCTTTTGAATGTAATCGCAATTCTCTAAGTATTATTGAAATCACCTTTTCCCTATGAACTGTGTTCTTTTTCATATGTGTCGTACATATTTTCGCTCGACAATTGAGCAAGAACGGGTTACAGGTCTTAACCCACACCCTAGCCTGCAAACTCGGCCCTTCGGTTGGAGTAAGGCGCCAAGTGGTATAGCTTAGTGGAATTTGTGCCAAGTATCGTTGCTTGAAAGCATGGTCCATGGTAACAACTCGCGCTTAACGAAAAGCCAAGTTACACTCTACGATGAGTTAAGCTTGACCGAATCAAGTAAAAGCCGAGCAACGAAATGCCAGCCGAATCCAACTAGACATTTCTAAGGCACAACGCCTATTTTGCCCGAATAAACGGTCCACTCGGCCACGAAGCCTCTGCTTGGCTGGAGGGTATGGAAAATTCTTTCCTCAAATTTTTCTAAGGCATAAAGCCTAGTTTTACCGAACAAATGGCCTCCTTCCCTACGGCGTCTCTACTCGGATTGGGGGCATCAAAAGTTATTTCTTCCGATTTTTCTATGGCACGGAGCCTAATTAGACCGAACAGGAGGCCTCCTTCTTTAGAAAGCCCCTGCTCGGCGGGGGCAAGCATAACACATGCAAGCAAAAATTAGAAATTGAAGTTCAAGACATACAAAAATGCAACAAAGCATAGCATTACTATAAAGCATCCATTACAAAAAGAGGAGCTCGGCTTTACAAAACGACGATGTTTAACTAGCCGAACTCCAACACTTACAAAAAAAAAAAAAGTGAAAAAATGCAGAAAATAAGTAAAGGGCTTTTAAGCCTTATCACAAGACTACTCTTGCTCATTCAGAAATAACGCTCGGCAGACGAGGGGAGGAAACAGAAAGGGTGGCCTCCGAAGTCTCAGCCACTAACGTCTCATTTGCTTTAGCAGTCCTTGCAGTAGCAGTCTTAGATGGAACAGGGATGTTCTTGAAGAGAGCAGAAGTCTCCTCGATTCCAATAGCACGAAGGGCCTTTGTCCAACCCTTGGCAAATAAGCCATCCCTTAGTTCCAGTACTTATTGGGCATAATCTGCTTTAGCCTCATCCCAACCCTTTTGGATGGCCTCTTCAATAAGTTTAGCTTGGTCGGCCTTCATTGCCTCCAGCTCGGCCTCCACTTCAGCTTTTCTCTGTACGACCTCTTTGTTGGCAGCCAGAGCCACCATAGCAGTTTTCTCAGTCTCCAACAACGCTTTCTCCTTAGCAAGGGCTGACACCCTAGCAGTGGCAGCCTCCTCTTCGGCCCTTATCCGTTCTGCTTCGGCTGACTTCAGAGCAAGGTCGGCATCAGATAGTAACTGCGTAGTTCGGTTGAAGTCTGTTACTTGCTCCAGGCGACGCTGCTCCAGAACATGAAGCCACTGTGCCAACTATCAAGAACCAAAATAAAACACTTAGAGAAGTGTATTGAAAAACGACAAGAAAGTAATCAAATCAGGAGAGGAATACTTACTGCGGTCACCATTTGAATAGATCCTTTGATTAGAGATTCAGAATCTACATTACACTCGACCATGTCCAGGGGAAGGAGTAATGTCTTGGACAGGTGGAATGCCAAATCACGAGAATCTGTCACGCTATCAACCACAGTGATAGGCCGACTTTTATACTCCAATGGAGGTAGCCACTCCTCAGCCAAAGTTTGCTCATCAGAGCTCTCTACAACGTCCTTTCTTTTACTCCTCTTCCTCTTGGAACCCCTCAGTTCTTCAGTATGTGTTGTACTATGTGGAGTAGGAGAAGGAACTTCCTTGGAAGTCTGTACGGACTGTTTTGGAACCAAGACTCTTTGGTCAGCTGGCCGAACGGTCACAGTAGCTACTTCAGGAACAGGACCTGTACCGTAAGCAAGAGCTGCAAGGTCAAGCTTTCGGCGAGTCATGCTTTCTTGGTCGTTGTGACGAGGGCCCCCACTCGTAGTTCCACTTGATGACCGAGCAATGACGGAAGTAGAAACACCAATGTTATCACAAGCTCGCTGCTCCAACGACCTCTCTGGAGACTTCCTAAAGTAGTCGATTACACGAACCCTCCTCTTGTTAAGCTTGTGCTTGTAAGTGGCCTTGTAATTAAGTAGTTTTGTCACAGATCTGTAGGGGTAGGCAAAGGCAGTCTCAAGGTCGGCCAGATGTTCTTTGGTAGTCCGCCTCCTCGTTCGAGAATCACCTGTCGAAGCCATACAACCAAAGTTAAAAGTCAACACCAAAAGTGTGGAAGTAAAGCGTTAAGGACAAAAGCTAACCTGGACCACCACCTTCACGAGATATTCGCGTTGGTCGGTCCTCTACATCGGCAGGATACTCGAAGTTCCCTCCTGCCGTGAAGAAATCTTTCGAATGCTTATCAGAGTCAGGAAGGTCTAAGATCATTTGGGGTACATCGGACCGAACTCTAAGGTAGAAGGTGCCACCCGGGTAGTGAGAAAGGTTGTAACAATGGAGTATGTCCCATACTCCTAAATTAAGGCCAAGCAATTTGTTAAGGGCTACGAAGCCACTTACAATCCTAAAAGTATTCATGGCTACCTCCATGGGTTGGAGTTTGAAGTAATGGAAGAATTTGAGCCACAAAGGGTCCAAGGGGAACCGAACTCCCCCTTCTACGATGGCTCCTACAGGAAAAGGCAACGTCTTTGGGAATATGGTACTTCTTGCGGAAGAGAGCTAGTTTAGACGGTGTGTTCACTAGATTCCTAAACTTACCCATTTGACAGAATCAGGGGTTCGAAACAAGTGAAGAACCAACCAAACAACACGGGGGCATGTCCAACAACAAAATTACCACAAGCAACCAAGGTGCAAAAGGAGGGAAGGAACTAAGTAAAACAAGCTTAGTGACTTACAACACTGAACCAATGCCACCAGCTGTGAAGAGAGGATGGCCACAGAGAGAACAAAATCTGTTGCACAAAACCCACAATAGCAAGACCAACCTGTTAACAGAGAGTTACCGAAGTAGCATCAGAATCACATTTGTCCAAGTCAAGGAGCGAATATCAAAATAAGAAGAAGAAGAAAAAAAAAAAAAAAAAAAGTGTGGGTTCATGGAATTGAAAATACCAAAAGTAGCTTTATTAGAGCAAAGGTCAAAATCAACAACAAATTATCACCAGGCACATTGAAAGTAACGAAAAGGCAACAAATTATAAGAACTTACAGTGTTGGAGTCGAAGCAATGGTGATGAGCGAAATTAGTTGAAAGTCGTGGACTAACTAAGAACACCGGCGGACAATCAATGAGTAGTTCTTTATGTGTTGGAAATTTCTGGGTTTCGACACATCAGAGATGGCTCGTTGCGGACAAAAAAGCACCGCCGGAAACAATGCAAACGACTTCAGTAGTGATGAGAATCGCCAGCTCAAAAACATGGCAACGGCAGTGGTTTGAAGTCCCCTAATGATAATTAGACGGTAGAAAAAAGACGAATAGGCAAGCTTCGAGTGAATGAGCTCACCGGCAGCAACACAACAGTGCTTTAACAACGGCCCCACGGCGATGCAAATACCAGAACTGGTGGCCCAGATTGACGACAACAAAGGCAAGCCCACGGCGAAGAAATAATAGAGTGTCGGCGAGGTTGTAAAGAATGAATCGGCGACAACTCAGAAGCAGAGAAAAAGAAAACCCGTGGGCCAAACTCAAAACAACAAACTGGGTTTCTAGAGAGAGAAAATGGGAGGCCAAGAAGATAGCTCTGAATTTGTTTTATATTTTAAGTAATGAGCTGGTTCCTGAAATTCAAATTTTTTGAGAGAGAAAGTATATAAAGCATCTAATCTAAAGGCCAGTCCGACAAAGCCACATGTTGATTGACAGAAGATAATACGAATGGGGTCGGGGCCGAGCTACAAGACTGAGTTGTATCAATTTCTTTTAATATTTAGTTCGGCCAACCGAGCACCAGTGCAACATCAAAGACAAGTCAAGAAGGCCGAACATGGCCGACTGAACAACTCTACACAGATTGGAAAACAATTTACAAGTGATAAAGAGGTGGGCCGAGTACTCAAGCTTATTATTTATGTTTATGTAAATTTCAGATCATGTGCAAAGGCAAAACAAATATTAGAAGGCAGGAGTCAGAGCCGAGCTAAGCTAAATAAATGTTGGAACCACAAAGATGCTTTACATGCAGCATGCCCAACAAATCAAGCTGAACAAGTCAAAGTGGCGGGCCCCAGGTAATATTCAAGATGTATTTGTTTTCAAGAAAAAGCTGGAGTCAATGACATAATGTCAAACTAATAAAAATAAATAAATAAGGAGGTTGGTGGAATTCGGGGCCCACCTAGCTAAGTTATACAAATTCAAGCATTTAAATTAATAAACATTGCAATTCCAAGTCCAAAAATGGCAATCAGTACAAACTTTCATGACAAATCAAAATCTTTAAGTGGGCCGAGATGTCTATTAAAATATATATATATATATATATATAATTAAATTTGAAGGTTAGACTACACTTTGAACAAATTGGCCGAGATACAATAATAGCTTCAACTCAATAAATTTTAGTGCAAGCCAAGGGGCAAATAAAGGGAGCACAATTACTCAAACCTATTTGTAAGGAACCTCGTGGGATTGGACGAAAGTCCCTACTCCGTACTCGAGCCTATTTGTATGGAACCTCGTGGGATTGGACGAAGGTCCCTACTCCGTACTCAAACCTATTTGTATGAAGCCTCATTGGACTGGACGAAGGTCCCCACTCCGAAGTGGGCTCTCTCTCTCCACTCTATGATGGGCCGAGCTAAGGGATCAGTCTTGGCCCACTCCCCACTCCGAAGAGGGGAAGACCATGGGCCTGGCCCTAGCACCACTCCCCACTCCGAAAAAGGGAAGACCATGGGCCTGGCCCTAGTACAACTCCCCACTCCGAAGTGGGTAAGTCCATAACATGGGATCCAAGGCTCCCACTCAACGACACATGAGTGCTAACAAATCAATCAATATCATGTAAAGTAAAAGGCACGTGGTGTCCGCAAATGACGAAACTTGCTCCCCTCTATCAAGGGATGTGCTATAATTGTAACAACCCTCACCACTGCTTACCGATTAATTACTGATTACTGCTAAACTGAGACTGATTATGATAAGTAATCAAATCAACTGAAATACTGAACAGACTGACTGAAATCTGGAACCGAATTGACTGAGTATATCTATTTAATTGTATATCTATCTATTGCCTGTTTGATTATCTGTTTGTGTTTTATGTTTAAACTGCGAATTAAAGGCCTTATCGGCGGCGCCGAATCTGAAATTGATTGAATGATATGTGTTAATCATAATTTATATGATTTTTTTTGGCATATTCATTTAAGATGTGATTTGGTATGATTAAATTAGATTAAAATAAGCTAAATTACATAGTTTGACTTAATTACCTTAATGCCATTGTGAGTGGCCACTATCTAAACATTTTGAGCTTCATTATACGCTTGACCAAAACAATTTCATCAGCCATACTTCTTGTTCTAACCGACCATAGAGAGAGAGAAAGTGAGAGAATTGAGCTCAACTTGTAGATTTGCTTGGGACTTGAAGGAATTGAAGTATAGATTTCATATTTGAGCTTCTAGTCTTGTGATTGAAGACCTAAGGTAGAGTGACTACCTTCTTAATTATGAATTCAAGTTAGTTTGTGCATGGTTCATGGTAGATGAGAGCCTAAGGCCATAAATTGGAGTTAAATTGTTGCCATGAAGCTTAATTGTTGCATGCATGTATATATATTGAAGTTTTGAGGTGGTAGTTCATAGTTCCTCACATGCATGTCTATGTTTTGAGAATAGACCATGATTTCATCATGTCTTTGTAAGAGTTAGCTCATTTGAGCTTGTATTTAAAGCTTTGAAATGGTTTAAATTCATGCATGTCACTTTGTAGCATGTTCATGAAATTGGGTGTGAAATTGGATTTAATTAAACTACCCTTGGGCCTTGATTTTACAAATTGAGTTTTGAAACATGTTATTCTATGTGTTTGCAAATGTTTTCCAGAAATTTAGCCCAAGAGGATCGAATTTAGTGCATTAAAACTTGGTTTTGAGCTTGAGGTTCAAATTTGGAATTTCCAGATTTTGGACCCACGCTCGAGCGTACACTCTGTGATCATGCCTTCCGCTCGAGCGAGTAAAGTAACGCTCGAGCGTGAAATGCGTGCATCCAGTACTTTGCATGGGCTTACAGTCCGCTTGAGCGAGAGAATTCACGCTCGAGCGAGGACTTGTGTCTTACGCTCGAGCAAGGGTCGAGCGCCAGTCGAGCGTGGATTTTGAGCATCCAGTATTTTCACTGTAGCTTACAGTCCGCTCGATACTGATTACAAGAAAGCCAGGAAGTTTGAAGGCGGCCTTAATGTTGCAATCCTTGACAGAATAAATGTTTTAAAGCTACCGAACTATGTGAATGTTCTTGACCGAGCTTTAATGGCTGAGTCAAACATTGAGGCGCTGAAACAAATTGAAACACCAGTATCAGAATGGCGTGGTAAAAGGCAGGGTTTTAAATTCAAGAAAGGCAAAAACAACCCATTGAACAAAAAGTAAAATACGGGGTCAACGACTACGTCTAGTCAAGGGAACCGGTCTATACCGCCCTGTTCCGAATGTGGTAAGAACCATAAAGGAGTTTGTTATAAAATCTCTGGTGCTTGTTACAGGTGTGGCAAGGTGGGCCATATGGTTAAAGATTGTCCTTCCACTGCTCAGGGCAATAGTAAAGCTGCACCAAGCGCAGCAGCATCAACTGTTGCACCAAAACCGAACCCCAAGGCTACCAGGAAAGAGCCCATGAGGCAGGGCCGAGTGTTCGCCCTAGTACCGGGAGATATACAAAATACTGAGACCGTTGTGTCAGGTATCCTCTCTATTTGTACTCAAAATGCATATGTACTGATTGATTCGGGGTCACACATTCATATGTATCGCATGCTTTTTCGCAAAAATTGAATAGACCCTTAGAATCCATGAATTATCTGTTAGCTATATCATCACCCGTTGGGGGATCCATGACTTGTGCATATATGTACCCTGCTTGTGAAATTATTGTTGGAGATGCACATCTGTACATTGATTTACTGCCTCTGAATATAGATCATTTTGATGTAATATTGGGGATGGATTGGTTACAAAAATATCATGCTACCATAGACTGTGTAACGAAACAAGTAGTTTCCCATCCACCTGGTTTGCCTGAATTTGTGTTTAATGGGAGTGGAGTAGTACCTCCTCCGTATTTGATTTCATCTGTGAAAGCTGTTAAATTGATTAGAAAGGGGTGTAAAGGATATCTGTGTTCTGTGTTAACTGTGTCTACTAATGTTAAAACTGATGTGAACTGTATTCCTATAGTCAGAGAATTCCCAGATGTTTTCCCAGATGATCTGCCGGGGGATTTGATTGATAGGGAGATTGAGTTCATCGTTGATGTGATTCCGGGTACACAGCCAATATCTAAAGCTCCTTACCGAATGGCTCCGACTGAAGTGAAAGAATTGAAAGCGCAACTGCAAGAACTGTTAGATAAGAAGTTCATCCGGCCTAGTACTTCGCCATGGGGCGCTCCTGTTTTATTTGTGAAGAAGAAAGACGGCTCATTGAGACTTTGTATCGACTACCGTGAACTGAATAAGGTAACTGTGAAAAATAAATACCCATTGCCTCGTATTGATGACCTATTTGATCAGTTACAGGGTGCTCAAGTTTTCTCTAAGATTGATCTCAGATCTGGATATCATTAGTTGAAAGTTAAACCAGAGGACATTGACAAGACTGCTTTTCGAATGAGGTATGGACATTACGAATTCTTAGTTATGCCTTTCGGAGTTACTAATGCACCTGCTGCATTTATGGACCTCATGAAAAAAATATTTAAACCATTCCTCGATGACTTTATTGTTGTATTCATTGATGACATTCTGATTTATTCAAAGAGTAGAGAAGAACATGAACATCATCTGAGACTTGCCCTACAGACCCTAAGAGAATAGAAACTGTTTGCTAAACTGTCTACATGTGAATTTTGGCTTGATCATGTTATGTTTTTGGGACATGTTATTAGCAAGGATGGAATTTCAGTTGATCCACAGAAGATCGAAGCGGTAGTAAACTAGCCTAGACCAACAAATGTGACAGAAGTCCGAAGCTTTTTGGGTTTGGCTGGGTATTACAGAAGATTTGTCAAACATTTCTCCAAAATTGCCTTACCGTTGACTCAGTTAACTCAGAAGGGGATATCATTTGACTGGACTGACCAAAGAGAATCAGCTTTCCAAGAGTTGAAAACTCGACTAGTGACTGCACCTGTTCTTACCCTACCTTCAGGTACGGATGGTTTTACCATTTTTAGTGATGCTTCTCATAAGGGTTTGGGATGTGTTTTAATGCAGAATGGGAGAGTTATTGCTTATGCTTCCCGACAACTGAGACCGCACGAAAAGAACTACCCAACCCATGACTTGGAACTTGCTGCAGTAGTATTTGCATTGAAAATCTGGCGTCACTACCTATATGGGGCGACATGTGAAGTATATACCGACCACAAGAGTTTGAAATATTTCTTTACACAGAAGGAACTGAACATGAGACAGCGGAGGTGGCTAGAATTGATTAAAGATTATGACCTGCAGATTCTGTACCATCCGGGAAAAGCCAACACCGTTGCCGATGCACTGAGCCGGAAATCGATTGGGAACTTAGCCTGTTTACTCACTGGACAGAAAGAGTTGCTTTGTGACCTTGAGAGATCTGAAATTGAGATTGTGTTGCGAGAACAAGGTGGAACAATAGCTGCTATTTCTGCTCAACCGGCACTGATTGAAGAAATTAAAGAGAAACAGCAACTGGATGACTTCTTGAAGAAGATCATCGAAGAAAGGGAATCTAAACCGAGACCGGGTTTCAAATTTGAAAACAATGTACTGAAATTTCAAGAAAGGCTGTGTGTACCGAATGATACTGAACTGAAGAGAAGAGTACTGCAAGAGGGCCACAATTCAAAATTTTCTATCCATCCAAGGAATACGAAAATGTACCAAGACCTGAAACTGAATTTCTGGTGGCCGGGAATGAAGAAAGAAATTGCTGATTTTGTATCGAAATGTCTTCATTGCCAACAAGTCAAAGCCGAACATCAACGACCCGCAGGCTTATTGCAGCCTTTACCAATACCGGAGTGGAAATGGGAACATATTACCATGGATTTCATTGTTGGTTTACCTCGCTCCAGTAAAGGTATGGACTCGATTTGGGTTATTATTGATAGGCTGACTAAATCTGCTCACTTCTTACCTGTCAAAACAATTTATAATGCGGACAAATTGGCTATACTCTATATTGATGAAATTGTTAGACTGCATGGAGTGCCTGTGTCCATTGTTTCTGACAGAGATTCGAAGTTTACATCGAGATTCTGGCAAAGCTTACAGACTGCATTGGGTACTGAACTGAGACTGAATAGTGCCTATCATCCTCAGACAGATGGCCAGTCAGAAAGAACCATCCAGACTTTGGAGGATTTACTGAGAATGTGTGTCCTTGATTTTCAGGGAAACTGGGAAAGCCATTTGCCTTTAGCTGAATTCGCCTACAACAACAGTTATCATTCGAGTATTGGTATGGCGCATTTCGAGGCATTGTATGGCAGAAAATGTAGATCTCCGATTTGCTGGGCAGAAGTTGGAGATAGGCCTTTGCTTGGGCCCGAGATTGTATATGAAATGACTGAGAAAGTAAAACTAATACAACAGAGACTGACAACCGCACAGAGCCGACAGAAAAGTTATGAGGATGTCAGAAAACGAGACAGAGAGTACGAAGTGGGTGATCATGTTTTTATGAAAGTGACACCGATGAAAGGCCAGACTCGTTTTGGAGTCAAAGGCAAGCTAGCGCCGAGATATGTCGGACCGTACAAGATTATTGAGAAAATCAATCCGGTGGCGTATCAAGTTGCGCTTCCTCCTGAAATGGAGCATATGCATAATGTGTTCCACATTTCTATGTTGAGGGACTACCTCCGGGATCCTTTTCATGTGATAGAGCCGACCCATGTAGTGCTAAGTGATGACTACACTTATGAAGAACGGCCTATCCAGATTGTGAACAGACGAATTAAGAAGTTGAGAAATAAAGAGATCCCGTTAGTGAAAGTTGACTAGCAAAACCATGGGGGCGTGTATGCCACTTGGGAAAGGGAAGATGACATGGCCAAGAGATATCCTGAACTGTTTCCACTGAATCCTGTTTTCTTCCAAAACGAAGGTAACTCGAGTTTAGAGGACTAAACTCTTTTTAAGGAGAGGAGACTATAACAACCCTCACCGCTGCTTACCGATTAATTACTGATTACTGCTAAACTGAGACTGATTATGATAAGTAATCGAATTAACTGAAATACTGAACAGACTGACTGAAATCTGGAATCGAATTGACTGAGTATATCTATTTAATTGTATATCTATCTGTTGCCTGTTTGATTATCTATTTGTGTTTTATGTTTAAACTGCGAATTGAAGGCCTTATCGGCGGCCGAATCTGAAATTGATTAATGATATGTGTTAATCATAATTTATATGATTTTTTTTTGGCATATTCATTTAAGATGTGATTTGGTATGATTAAATTAGATTAAAATAAGCTAAATTACATAGTTTGACTTAATTACCTTAATGCCATTGTGAGTGGCCACTATCTAAACATTTTGAGCTTCATTATACGCTTGACCAAAACAATTTCATCAGCCATACTTCTTGTTCTAACCGACCATAGAGAGAGAGAAAGTGAGAGAGAATTGAGCTCAACTTGTAGATTTGCTTGGGACTTGAAGGAATTGAAGTATAGATTTCATATTTGAGCTTCTAGTCTTGTGATTGAAGACCTAAGTAGAGTGACTACCTTCTTAATATGAATTCAAGTTAGTTTGTGCATGGTTCATGGTAGATGAGAGCCTAAGGCCATAAATTGGAGTTAAATTGTTGCCATGAAGCTTAATTGTTGCATGCATGTATATATATTGAAGTTTTGAGGTGGTAGTTCATAGTTCCTCACATGCATGTCTATGTTTTGAGAATAGACCATGATTTCATCATGTCTTTGTAAGAGTTAGCTCATTTGAGCTTGTATTTAAAGCTTTGAAATGGTTTAAATTCATGCATGTCACTTTGTAGCATGTTCATGAAATTGGGTGTGAAATTGGATTTAATTAAACTACCCTTGGGCCTTGATTTTACAAATTGAGTTTTGAAACATGTTATTCTATGTGTTTGCAAATGTTTTCCAGAAATTTAGCCCAAGAGGATCGAATTTAGTGCATTAAAACTTGGTTTTGAGCTTGAGGTTCAAATTTGGAATTTCCAGATTTTGGACCCACGCTCGAGCGTACACTCTGTGATCATGCCTTCCGCTCGAGCGAGTAAAGTGACGCTCGAGCGTGAAATGCGTGCATCCAGTACTTTGCATGGGCTTACAGTCCGCTCGAGCGAGGACTTGTGTCTCACGCTCGAGCGAGGGTCGAGTGCCCGTCGAGCGTGGATTTTGAGCATCCAGTATTTTCACTGTAGTTTACAGTCCGCTCGAGCGACGGAAGTCACGCTCGAGCGGAGATCCTTTGTCTGCATGTCCGCTCGAGCATAGAAAGCCACGCTCGAGCGAGACCCCTGTTTTCTGAAAATTCTGAAAAATGCTTTAAAGTGCATCTTTGCATCCTCATTCCATCCTAGGCATTCTTAGGCCTAGTTTAAGGCATCTTAATGAGGGTATTGATTTAGAACCACACCGAGGCAAATTAGGGATTAAGTTATTGTTTCCCAACTGTATAACTTAGTGTGTGTTCATCCTGTAAACTGTGTAGGGTTGGCATCTAGGGACGCGCTCTAGCCTAATTGTAGCCCAGAACTCTATGAGTAACAATTGTGTAAGGATATGTTCAACTGTGAATATTTCTGACTGTTTAACTGAACTGTTTTCTGAACTAATACTGCCAATTGAACGAATGTATGTCCTATATTTTGAACTGTATTGTGGCATCCTTAGCAACTACTGTTTACTGTTACTGTTACAGAGATCTCTGTCGGTTCCCTTGTTGGAACCACTACTGTTTACTGATTGATGGCCATCATTGACTGTTCGGTCTTTCTAGACCTACTGTACTGTTCGGTCTTTCAAGACCTACTGTTTACTGTACTGCTATGCTAATAGATGTACCACATATGACTGAATGACTGATATATTGAATCAATGAACTGTTTTCATTACTGTAAGGACATTCATTCTAAACCCCTTTACGCATTATGTTATTCACTGGGCTTTAGCTCACTGTTTATATATATATAGGTGTTCAGGCACCAGACCGGAGCTAGGAGCGTGGGTTAGACTCCCATTTTTATCAAGCCAACTACCGTGCCTCACTGCGAGGTTCCGAGCCTGCCAAGCCATGGCTTAGGGGTGTTTTATTTCCCCTGTCTGTCTCTGTATCTGTTTTGTATAACTGTATAGACATAGCACTATACTGTACTGTTTCATAGGGATTTGGTCCCTGTTCTGAACGATTGTAAATATTGTGCATACTGTTCTGTACTGAGTATATATATGTATGAAAAGTCTTTTTACATTCAGACTGTCACAGCTTATTGGACATTGTTTATTTACTGTTTTGGCTTCCGCCATGCCCTGTACTCTATTTTATTGTATTACTGTTAAGCAGGCCTTCGGTAATCTCGGATTACTGGCCGGTTACGATGCTAAACCCATAGGGGCGGGTTTGGGTCGTGACAATAATCACGGCTGAAGACCAGGCGGAGAACGAGGGAACTTGATGAATAAGTCATACGATTCTTATAAAAGGTAACTTGACTCTCCTTGAAAGAGGCGATCTCTTAACCTCGAAACACACGGGTCTTTCTATCTTGTCTCTACCAAACTCCAGTACTGACTCGACCGTCGGAGGGGTTTCCGACCAACCCTCGATCGGGCAGCCTAACTATTTGTTCCTTGTACAGGCCTTCACCCATCGGTGCATCAGGGTTCGTCCACGAAGTTCCATCTTACTCTATTGCGGAAACTGGTCCGCACAAATATCATGAGACTTTTGTTGTTGGATTTACTTACCAAGTTTAGGTAAGTTTTCTCAAGATCATCTGGGTCATTGATAACTGTCCTGTTTCTCAAGATCATCTGGGTCATTGATAACTGTCCTGTCATAGAATAGAGTCAATTCAGGGGTTAATGTTGAGTCTCCCCCGCGTTGGCAAATGGAAGCCCAAGACTGCATAAACATAGTTGCAGTTTTCCCGTCAAGTACTGCATGGTGTGTGGCGTAACCAACAGAAAACCAGTGTTTGGAAACATAGTGATTTGCAATACCATCGCGGGTACTCGTGTGTCAGAGGCTGGTAAGTTGGGTAAAAAGGGTTGAATTTCTTTGATTTCACGAAAGCTATTGCTCGAGAGATGGTAGAAATTAGCTTCAGACTCGGCTATGGTAAGTGAAACTGCGTCATCGCCTTCAACGTATTGGATAATGGGTTTATCAGAATCTGGAGGCCAGGTCAGACTGCTGGCGAGAGGAAGGTAGTGGTGGAGTGTGAGAGAGAGGGAGTGCTTGAGTTTAGGAAGAACAATCTCTGAGAATGTAGTGCTTGAATAGGAGGCTTCGTAGAAGAAAAGGCGTTTAACGGGAGGCATATTCAACCAAAACACATCAAAGAGTGTAATAGGAAGAGAGGTCTGGGCGGCCAAGTAAGGAGGTGAGTTAGGCGTTGGAGCCACTCTGCAAACCTCAATCACCTTCACCGAATTGGGTGCTGCCATGAGATCAGAGAAACCAAGGAAAAGGACGAACGGGTGGTGTGTATAGAAACTCTACTACTTTATTAATTATATTTATAGTATGAAAAATATTATTTAAATTAATAAATTTAACATATTTTTTTCTTTATTCATTATCATGATCGGGACACAATAATAAAATTTTAAAATATAAAATAAATGTCATTATACTTTCTTTTTTTTTTTATTCATAAAAGTCATTATACTGATATGGTTGAGTTGAACAAAAAGGGATTCGGTTTCTTCCTGCCAACCAACTAGGTGGGGTATGGAGTTATTGATCTGATCTTGAAAAATGTGAGTGAGGCTATAAATAAAGACATATTTCTTGTGGGATGGCGTGTTGGAAAGAATGCCATATCCTTAATCAGTTCTGCTACAGACCTTGAATCACTCGAGCCCCAAAACAACGTCATTTTGGGACAAAATTTCAGTTAAAAAAAAAAAAAACAGCAGCAGCAGAACTGAAGCTATCATAGTCGACCGGCCAAGAGAAAGAAGAAGAGGAGGAGGAGAGCCAGTGATGGCCTTGGTGTTAACCCTGTCAATCCATTCAAGAATAGAGAGAGAGAGAGAGAGAGAGAGAGAGAGAACCACAAAGAATTGCTTGAAGGCAATCAGAATGACCATAGCAAGCAACATAGTGCAAGTAGGTTCTTCCATAAATTGAATCAAAGTTCAAAATCTGAAATTAAAAATAAAATAAAATCAAGATAATCAAGATCAGCAAATCATCAAATTTGACTACATAGTACAACAAAGATTCATACATAGACATATGGATAAATAAACAAAACAAAAAACGAGAGAGAGAGAGAGAGAGAGAGAGAGAGATGGGAATTTTTCCTCTGAGCAAATTAGCAGACAAGTCAATGTGGGTAAGGTTCAAATGACAGTGTTTTGGTAAAAACCCAATTAGATTTGCTTGAGAAAGAGGGGGGGGGAAGCGGAAATGGGCAGTGGGGCAGTTGACGAATTGGAAGGAGGTGAAGGAGGAGAGAGAAGAGAGGGGGGTGATGGAGAGAAGAGGGAAGGGTTTGCCGGCGTCACAGATAGTGGTGCTGTGGAGAGAGGGTGGTTGAGAGCAGAGGTCGGTGGAGGTGGGGTTGTTGAGGGATTGGGGGACTCTAAGTTGTTTTGGGTCAAGGATTGAGGAGGATGAGGGGGTGGAGGGTGGGTATAGAGATGAGGAGGGGGATTGGGTTGGGTAGATGGTGGTGGTGGTGCTGTTGGGAGGAGAGAGAGAGAAGGTGGAAGAGGAGAGAAGGAGGAGGAGGAAGAGAGAGTAGGGGGGCCATGGTGCCATTGGTGAGCTAGAGAGAAAGAGAGAGAGGGATGAGTAGAGAGAGAGTACGATTTGAGCCATTCGCGCCTCAAATTTTTGAGGCTTGAAGCATTTTTCATCCTTAATTTTGTCATTACCTCTAATGACGTGACCTACTATGTGAATCGTTTTGTACTACTATTTTTATTATCTTTAGTCTTTCTAACTTCACATTATTAAAGATGTAATTAAAGGAATAAAATTAAGAGATTAATCAATATTAGAAATGAGCGTAGCAAATGAGGTGGTAGAGCCCACATGATAGAAATTTTGCCCACGCGTTTGTGAGAAAACTCTATAGTAATACGATAAATTCAGATTTAGGGGTGGTTTCATCTAGGGGTGGGCAGCGGATATACCGATCCGCCAAAACCGACCGAACCAAACCGATCCGCTGCATTTTGGACGGATGCGTGATTACGAGCGGACGGTTACAGATTGATTTTCTCCAATCCGCCAATTTGGCGGACAGATGGCGGATTTAAGGTTCTTTTGGCCGCAACCGAACCGCCAAACCGCGAGCACCCCTAGTAATTTATAAGACTTTGTGTTTTCAATTTGTTTAAATATTCTGTTTGTGTTTTCAATTGAAAAAGAGTTTAAATATTCTGTTGAAAAAAAGTTTTCAACTTGAATATATTTTTGAATTGAAAAAAATAAACGTATTATTTATCTATATTTTTTTGGTTTTTAAATCTATTCTAAAAATAATAAATAGAAAATATGATTATATGCTGGTTGGTTTTTGTTTTCAAAAATATATATAGATGTTAACAATACAGAGACATACAATGCCCTACTACTGCTTTGTTCATTGGTTTGGTGGTTTGAATTATTTTTCATATTTTTAAGAACCACAGATTGTAATACTCTATGTGGATGAAATATGCTCTGATTGTAACATGTGAATGAGGCATGTAGTTGATTGTGATATTCTAAAGTTTCAAACTTCTTTTCTTGGATGAGGCATGCAGTAATTGTAATACTTTTTTAAGTCATTGACTGTAATTTTTTTTTTTTTTAAGGAAGTGCACAAGTTGAATTATGGTAGAAAATTTATAAAATTTTAAACCGCCAAACCGATTTCGCATCCATCCGCCAAACCGCCAATCCGCTCAATCCGCATCCGCCGGATTGGCGGACGGATGTGGATTGATTTTCTCCAATCCGCCAATCTGGCGGGAGCGGATGGCGATTGGAGGTTTTGTGGCCGCAACCGACCCGCGCTCCATCCCAAAATAAGCCCACATTTTTTATCTTTTTATTTTTTTAGGTCATATCAATCAACATCTACTCTTTATTTTTCTACACATTTTTTTATAAAAAATTAAAAAGTGCATTTATTTAAAACATCACAAACCACCCCTTAACTATTTAAAAATTATCATTTAATAGTTCAGATTTATTTTATGCATTGATTCTATACTATACAAATTCAATTTCAACTACACAATTACCTTTTTAGATAATTTCGGACCATAAGTTTAGATCCCAAACTTATTCAAAAACTTAAACTCATATCCCTCTTCTCTCTCCTTTCAGGAGATAAAACTTAGAAGAGAGAGTTTGGTAGTGTTTGGTAGAGTTTAGAATATGATTTGAGTGTGAAATTGTATTTTGAGTTTGTGAGTTTTTGAATTATGATTTGAAAAAATAAAATTTGTTTGGTTATGAGTTTTAAATTTTTAGAAATGAATTTTTAAATTAGAAAGGTTGTTTGATTAAAAAACTTATGACTCATAACCAAACACACAATTCACAATTCTATTTAAAATTCATAATCAAACTCTTTTTAAAATTCAATTCAAAAAATAATTATTGATAAAAATAATTTTTTTATTTAAAAATTCTAAAAATATTTTTTTATGCAAAATATAAAAAAAATATGTATTATTTTTTGTTAAAAAAAATCAAAAGCAAATTCCCATTTTTTTTTTTCAACTAATAGATGAAAATTGCCCACCAAAAAAAAAAAACTGTTTCAGTCACTAGACTGGACGACCAGCTGGATGCTCGGAAAGATGATTGGGTAGACCCAATTCGCTCTTTTCAAAATTCAAAATTAAAAAACTCTCTACTCTCCAAACATGATCTGAAATGAGTTTTGGAATGTGACATTGGAATCAATTTTAAAAAAACTTAAAGCAAACAAATCCTTAAAAACTATACTAGAATTATGTTTCCAGAGAGCAGGCTGCTCTAAACACAGCCTTTGGTTTTTTAGGAATGGAGAGATACGAGAGTTTTGTTGTATGTGAAACACGCACATGTAGTAACTGGTATAAAATTTGAATCTTGCTTTGTTACGTCATTCAGGAGTTTGGGTAAGAAAATTATGTTCGTTGTTGCGAGGAGTGTGTTCAAACCATACAAAAAGTAGAAAAAATTATTTAAAAAATTCTAGAATTTGACCTCATGATAAAATAAATTTTTATTAATTTAAAATCTAATCTTTTAATTTATTTTTAATTTTTAATTTGTCTATTTTTACTAAATAAAATGAATGAAAAATAGTAATCTACAAAGGAAGGGAAAATTTAATAGCAAATAACTGTGGGTTCTTAGTTTTCACCATGAAAGCTGGCACACAAAAGTGGTGTTCGCACACAAAAATGGATAACACCAGAAAACACCCAATTCACCATGTAGAAGCAAACTCTTGAAGCAAGCAAAGTGATAACCCGAGAGATTAGACTCCAAAGCATGGAGGAGATATCTCAAAAACGCAAATCTCTCCCAAATAACAAAAAAAAAAAGTATAGCCCAAGGGAAGCATCAGAGTTCTCCGAGGAGAAGATGGAAATGGTATAACAACCCTCTTTCCGTCTTTCCATAGCTGTGAAAAGTCATAAAAACTGTCCTAGGGAGAGAAAATCTCGACCACACAAATATATTTGTGATAAACTATGAATTGATTAGGATTCTTAACATTTTTGTTATTTCACATGAAACTGACATATATACCCAAGTAAAACACACACTACCAGAAAGATTCAAACATCAAGTCAAACATATACATTAACAATTGATGGTGATTTCCGGGCTATAGGTTGCAAGTAACATTATAGCCTAACAAGTAATTGCAAATTTTATGGACTTAACAAGCTTCGAGACCACTAGCAAACAGAGAAGCAAAAGCTTCAGTTTCATGTTTCTTTAACACTATCCCAATCTCAAGCCCACCATTACCATCTCTGCAATCTGAAAGAGAGAAAGCTCCACTTTTATCAATTGATGTCATCTCCACCTTCCTTGGTCTCCCCCAGCCGAAATCAGTGTTGTACAACTCAAAGCGAGGTGAGCCTCCGATGGTAAATGACCTATCCTTGTCTATAGAAAACAATTTAGACACTTGAAACTCTTTTACAGCTTCTTCTTTCAAACTTTCTATAGCTTCACCAATTGCTTTAACTGCTGTGGCCACCCATCTTCTCCTATTAAATCGTTTGAATCTGCATTTATTTGTTGACCCGAAAGGCAATTCCAAAATAAGTTGAAGGGAGAGGGGGTTCCAAGCGAGCCCTGCAATCAACACTGAATCCGAGATGAACTTTCCCTGTGCTTATTTTTTGGCTTTACTAGGCAAACCCATACATAGGCACTTGTTATTGTAAAGCTTGATACATGAATTGCTGGTTCTTGTTTTTGCTTCTCTTGCCACTGGTTCTTAACCCTCTTTTTCATATTCTCTATGTTTGCCCGTGTCAATTGGAATGTGCCGAGCATTGTATCAGTTTGGAGCATTCATTCCCATATCATGAGGCTTTTGTTGTTGGGTCCATTAAGCTCAAACAAGAAGTCTATGTAAGTTTTCTCATGATCACCCGGGTCTTTAATCGAAGTCCTGTCATAGAATGGAGTTTCTTCCTCCTGTTAAAGTTAAGTCTCCGCCGTGCCTACAAATGGAAGCCCATGAATGCATAAACAGAGCTGTGGTTTTTTCCGTCAAGTACTGCATGGTGTGTGGCGTAACCGATTGAAAACCCTTTGTTTGGAAACAAAGTAATTTGCAATGTCATCAACGGCGCTTGTGTGTCAGAAGATATGAATTGGGGTAAAAAAGGATGGATTTCTTTAACTTTGCGAAAGCTGTTGCTGGAGAGATGGTTTGAAATCAGCTTCAGACTCGGCTATGGTAAGAGAAACTGCATCATCACCTTCAATGTATTGGATGATTGGTTTATAGGAATTTGGGGGCCATGTCAGATTTCCGGCGAGCACAAGGTAGTGTTGGAGTGTGAGGGAGAGGGAATGCTTCAATTTAGGAAGAACAGAGTCCAAAAATGTAGTAGTTGGATGGAGGCTTCGAAGAAGAATATGCGCTGAACGGGAGGGCATTTCACCCAGAAGAGGTCGAAGAATATAAGAGGAAGAGAGGTCGGGACGGCGGAGTCAGGTGAGATAGGCGGTGGAGCCACCCTGCAAACCTCAAGCACCTTCACTGGATTTGGCGTCGCTTCCATGAGGGGTAAAACAGAGTGCAAGGAAAGCTAGGGAATGAGTGGTGTTTTGTGGATACTTTCAATAGCTGATTGATTATATTTCTAGTGTTGCCAATTTTTTATTCTAAGAAAAGCTACAACTACAGAATTATTTCACAAAATTGTTCAATGATGAGATACATACTCACCATTTGTGTCTCCTTTATAAATAATTCTGTGAAAGTGTTTTTGTAGCACAATTCCTTATTTATATCATTTTTTATAAGTGACTTTCATCAATACGGTTATCTTATAGCCCTGTTTGATTGAAAAGCTTAATAATGGGAGGATTAATATTTATGTAAATTAGCATAGAATTGTGAATACTACACATCCCTCAATATTTATTTGTCATAATTTAAAAAAGTTAAAAAATTAAAAAGTCAACTATCCTATTTAAGTCACATTATCTTATTTAAGTCACATCACATATCTACCACATCACTTCAAACCCAACTCATAACTAACTCATATTTCATAAAAAGTTAAAAAGTATACTTATTTAGATTATTCTAATCACCCGATGTTTTTGGAATTAATTATTCATTAAATATCTAATTTCAATAAAAAAAATTACAATCAAACTGTAACATCCTATATATTAAAATTAACCTTAATTCTGTATTAGAGTTAATTAACCATAATTTAAAATGGAATTATGTGTATGCTTTTTTATTTTATTTTTTGTGTGTATAATATGATAAATATATAAAAAATAATAATTTAGTATAAAAAATAAAATCATAATAGAGTAGGTGGCAATATGTGCCGCGTGGTGCATGTGTGCCGCGTGTGTGTGTGTGGGGGGTTGTGTGAAATTAATGGATTTGTTGTATAAATTGGCATTGAGGGAAAAGAGCAATATTAGGTATCATGAAAAGTCTTTTATGAAAATAATCATGAAAAATTTGTGACCTTTGGATTATACTTAAAATAAGAGAAAAGTTAGGGATTATGAATATTTTTTCATGAAAATGATCATGAAAGAGTTATGATCCTTGGATTACGTTGATTAGTATGTGATGCTTTATTCTAAGTGTAATCTAAGGGTCACAAAGCTTTCATGATTATTTTCATGACAAATTTTTCATGATACCTAATATTGCTGTTAGAATAAAATACTACACACTAATCAAGATAATATAAAAATTATAAATTTTTCATGATTATTTTCATAAAAATATTTTTATGATTCCTAACATTTCTCAAATGAAAATGACAAATGAAGTGATAGAGTTTCTTCTTATCTTCATGTTCTCATCCTAACGCTCTTGCTACGCTTTACAACAAATCGGACCCCTATCCCTTGCTGTTTGCTGGCTCAATTGCTTAATGTGCTACAAAAAAACGAAAGCGATGGCTCGGTCCTCTTCACTCGGACCAAAAAACTTACGTGTCGTTTCTTAATTATTAGGGATATTCTAGATGTAAATGATTTATTGTCTCTATGTACATCAATGGCGTAAGTATGTTAAATTTGATAAAATATAATTAATTTGATAAAAATAAATATTAAAAAAATATTTTTAATTTTTAAAAATTATTTTTACCCACTAAAGATAAAATTATATAAAATTAATAAATATTTTTTACATTTATTTATTTTTTTATCAAATTAATTTTTATTTTGTGTTTTGATTATGATCATATAATATGGTTTTTTTATTTATTTCATTAAATAAGTTTTTGTTTTTTCAAAAGTCAAATATGACGACAACTTTGAAATCATTATTAAACCAATCCATTAAATTAAATATATCGATTACACATTAAAAACTTAACAACTACCCATTACATGATCATTATTCAAACACAGAACAAAAATTAATTTGGTAAAAAAATAGATAAATGTATAAAAGATTTATCAATTTTATATAGTTATATCTTTGATGGGTAGAAATAATTTTAAAAAATTCAAAATATTTTTTTGACATTTATTTTAGGGTAAACCAATAGGTCTTACTTTGGAGACTTATTACCCAATAGGTCTACTTTGGAGACTTATTACCCATTAAGTCCTATTGATAAATTTATTAAGTGATAAAGATAAATTTATCAGTCTTTTATTTTTATGAATAAATTTATAGTGATAAATTTATCAGTCTCTTTGTTTTTATGAATAAATTTTTAGTGATAAATTTATCACTCTCTTATTTTTATAATGTTAAATTTATTAGTTAGGACCTGTAGGTAAATAAGTCTAGTTAATAGGACTAATTGGTAAGTACCCCCTATTTTTATCAAATTAGTTTATATTTTATCAAATTGACGACTTTGTGCTTAAAATTGAGCAATAGTATATTCAATTGTCCTTATTTGGAATAAGATTCAAAATTCACTGTCAAATGTGTCACAATTAAAAAATTAAGTGTTAGGTCCCTTTATTGTCAAATCCGCGTACAAACTTTATGTTACAAAGTTGTAATTTTTTCATGTGTTTTTGTCTTTCCCGCTCGAGCGGGGTCATTGGCGCTCGAGCGGAATATGAGGTCTCTTAGTAGTTGGTCAGGTCTGTAAAAATACTGGAGTGTGTAATTTCGCGCTCGAGCGGGTTCTCAAGCGCTCGAGCGATCTCTATTTTGTCACACGCATGTTTTGCTGAAGCCGCTCGAGCGGGATGATTGGCGCTCGAGCGGAGATCGCAGACTCAGTTGCCTATTTATATCTGTTTAGGATTTTTTAGGATTACTTTTCCTAGATCTTATTCAAGAGTCCTAGGGTTTTGTTTGAAGTTTTCTTCTGAGGTTTTGTGAGTTTTCCTTGATGTTTTGAGAGAGTTCTACTTATGATTAAGATTCATACATCAAGGAGTTTGATACTTTAAATTCAAGAGAGTTCTCTTCGGTGGATTCCGAAGATTCAAACGTAGAGTTTCAAAAGGCGTTTGATTCTGTACGTAGTCGTTAATTCGACAAGTGAAGTTGTGGATTCAACTTCAGATTGATCAGTTCCGACGAAGGCGTGGTGAAAGAGTTACAGAAGATTCGAAGACAAATTGACTGAGTTGGGTAATTTGTGTATTATCTTTGTAATCTTTCTTTCTTCAGTAGTGGATTGATTAGTGGCGGTTCGCCCGTGGTTTTTTATTACAATTGAAGGTTCTTCAATTGTGGTTTTTTCCACGTAAAAATCGTTTGTGTCGATTTATTGTTTATTCCGAAAAACAAACAATCTAAATCACTTCGTAAGTGCTTGTTGATTTAGATTGTGTGTTTTGTATTGGGATTTGGAATATTTTAATCTTGATCTAATCACGAATCACTTAGGATTTTCAATTGGTATCAGAGCAGGTCACTCTTTGTTTTTATCAAAACTATAGGAGTGTGATTTTGTGTGACTAGTATTATGGATTCTATTCGTGAAGGTAACTCGACTCATAGACCCCTTTACTCGACGGTACAAACTATTCTTATTGGAAAGCTCGTATGAGAGCATTTTTAAAATCCATCGATGAGAAAGTTTGGCACTGCGTAATCTTGGGTGGAGTGAACCTATTGTCACCATTGATGGTGTGATATTCCTAAACCCCTTGATAAATGGGACACAACTGATTACCAAACTCGAGTTGGAACAGTAAGGCTCTCAATCCTTTTTGCTCCGTCACACCTGAAGAATTTCGTCGAATTTGCACGTGTGAGGTAGCAAAAGAGGCTGGGATATTCTTGAAACGATTCACGAAGGTACTACCTCTGTCAAAAGGTCAAAACTTCAACGTCTCACCTCCGCCTTTGAAACCCTTTTTATGCGCGACGATGAGACGTTTGATGATTTCTATGCAAAACTCAGTGATATCGTGAATTCCTGTTTCACACTCGGTGAAAAAATCCCGGAAGCTAAAGTTGTTGGAAAAATTTTGAGGTCCCTTCCCGAGAGGTTCCAATCAAAGTGACAGCCATTGAGGAGGCTCAGAATGTTGATACCCTCAAGCTTGATCAATTGGTTGGAAATTTGCAGACTTATGAAGCCCACCAAATTTCAAAGAAAAAACAAAAAGAAATGTGGCTTTCACTAGTGCTCATGAGACTGCAAAACTCCGGAGACTGAATTTGATTTAGAGTCTGAGATGACGGCTATGCTTACAAAACAGTTTAAAAAATTTTGAAAAAAGAAGCCTAATTTCAGAGACCCTATTTCAAAAGACAAGAGTAATGAAAACCCAAAACTTTTCCACCAAAATTTGCTCAAAACTGAAAAGAAGATTGTAAGGGGCAGGGGTCAAGTGCTATGAATGTCAAGGGTTTGGCATATTCCCTTGAATGCCCTTCGAAAAAGAATCGAAAGAAAGTTACACTGTGACTTGGGATGATGAAAGCGGGTCGGAGCAAGAACCCGAAGAACCTGAATCCGGTGAAGACGGGGATAGTGCTTTCATGGCATTTTGGACCACTTTTCTCAACCTCTTCCAAAGCCATCGGAATCAGCTCGTGGTCAGAACTTGCATCATGCTCCCACCTTTGATGGGACTAACTACCTGTATTGGAAAATCAGAATGAGGGCTTTTCTGAGAGCTTTTGAACCAGAAGGTTGGCAAGCCATTGAAGAAGATACAGAAAGTGCAGATAATCCGGGCAATCAGAGAGCCCTGATCACTATTCGTGGAGCAATTTCCTAATGAAGAACAGCAACGGTTGTTCACTGCACAAAGGCTAAAGATGCATGGGAAATTCTGAGCCAATTCCATGAAAGAGGAGATTCACCTCACCACCATCCAGCAACTTCTGCCTTGGTTGCTAGATGGATGAGGTCAAGGAGAATGAAGAGAGCAAAGAGGATGATGAAACATCTGAAGACAATGATGAGATCAATGGCGATGAACTACAACAAGCTTACGAAAGCTGTACGAGGAATCTCTGAATTTGTCCAAAACAACGACAAACTCTCTCTCAAGCTCAAAACATGTGAGAGTGAGAATGTCCGGCTAAAGGAGAACTTGTAGCAGCAAAACAGAATGTCATCAAGATCTCAAGTGACAGGCAAGACTTATGTGGAAAACTTCTATCCTGTGAAACTGAAAGGAATGAACTTCTGAAGTGTATTCCACATATGAAGAAAAGCTTGAAAGTCTTGAGTTGTCACAAGCTGCATTGGAAGAGATAGTCTGTCAGAAAGATGAAGAACTCCGTATTGCTAGAGCAACAATTGCCATGTGGAACAAAGGTTCCAGATCTCTAGAAGACATACTCGGGTCTCAACAAATGGGTTCTGACAAAAGTGGGCTAGGCTATGGTGCGACAGCTCACAAGGGACAGGCCTCTACCTCACATAACCTGAAGACTCAAGCAAAGGGAAAATTGAAGGTAGACCAGGATGATTCCTCTCTTCATCTACCGAAAGCAGGTAAGATCAACAAAAGGGAGGTAAAACCTGTTTTTATTTGTCATCACTATGGTAGGTATGGCCACATTCGTCCTTACTGTTTTGAATGTTTGGTAAGGTGTCTCAAAAGGGTAGAAATTCGAATACTTTTTGGGTTAGGAGACAACCTTATATGTCTAGGCGGAACCAAGACTAAAAAGATTTGGGTGAGAAAAGATGATTTGACTTGTTTAGTTGTTCACACTGCTCTAAAAGCACGTGACTCACACATGTGGTATCTTGATAGTGGGTGCTCTCGTCATATGTCCGGTAACAAATCCTACTTCACCTCTCTTGAAAAATATGAAGGAGGAATTGTTACCTTTGGAGATGGCGGCACTTCTAGAGTCATTGGTAAGGGCTCTATAAGTGTTGCTGGTCTTCCCAAGCTGGATAATGCTTACTTGTTGATGGCTTAAAGCAAATCTTTTGAGCATTAGTCAAATGTGTGATTCCCATCATGAAGTATTGTTTTCAAAAATAAATGTGAAATTTTGGATAAAAAGGGAAATACTGTCTTACATGGGGTTCGCACATCTGATAACTGCTATGGGATTGTTACTACTAATGATCTCACTTGTCACTGCCATCATAAGTAACATTGATTGTGGCATCAAAGATTAGGTCACATGAATTTCAAAGACCTAACTAAGATAGCCAACAAAGAGCTTGTGAGAGGAGTACCTAAACTGGGTAAGAATTTGAGCCATGTGTGTGGACCATGTCAACTTGGAAAGCAAACCCGTGCCCCTCATAAAAAGGTGAACAGCTTTACAACCAAACGTCCTCTTGAATTGGTTCACATGGATTTAATGGGTCCTACTCGCACTGAAAGCATTGGAGGTAAAAGATACATTTTTTAACTGTTGATGATTTTACTCGATTTTCATGGGTAAATTTTTAAGGGAAAAATCTGATACGTTTGATGCTTTCCAGGCTTTAGTCCTTAAAATCCAAAATGAACAGGGTGTTTCCATTGGGCGTATCATAAGAATCCGAACTGATCATGGTCGTGAATTTGAAAATAGTTCGTTTTCGGATTTTTGTGATATGCATGGAATTAAGCATGAATTTTCTGCACCTATTACTCCACAACAAAATGGAGTGGTTGAGAGGAAGAACAGAGTTGTTCAAGAAATGGCTAGGGTCATGCTCCTTAGTAAGAGTCTTCCTCCAAAGTTTTGGGCCGAAGCCCTAAATACTGCTGTTTATGTCATAAATCGCGTGTATTTAAGGCCCGGCACTTTACAAACTCCATATGAATTGTGGAAGGGTTTGAAACCTAATGTAAAATACTTCAAAACTTTTGGGGTAAGTGTTACATCTTCAAAGATAGAGAGCCCTTGGGCAAATTTGACTCCCGAAGTGATGAAGGTATTTTTCTAGGGTATTCAACCAACAGTAGGGCTTTTCGAGTCTATAACCTGCGAACTTCATCATTAATGGAATCTATCAATGTGGTTATAGATGACACAGGTTCACCTACTCCAGCAACAAATGAGGATGACAATGGTGAGTCTCCAATCTTGGATACTGAACCACAAAATCAAGGAGAAGCTGCGGTCAATCACAAGAAATTGTTACAGCACCATCCTCACAGGTAAGTTCAAGTCCAAAGAGTGCTCAAAGGGACATCACTCCTGTTGCTTCTGTCACCGCAAGTCCTGAGCTTAAACCATCAGCAAGGGTGAAACTGAATCATCCAGCTCAACAGGTGATTGGAAGTGTTCGGATCGAATGAAAACCCGAAGACAGATTCGGGATGAGGTATCACATATGTGTTATGTTTCATTAATTGAACCTAAGAATTTTAAAGAGGCCTTGCTAGATGATAGTTGGGTCAATGCTATGCATGAAGAATTAGGTCAATTTGAACGTAACAAAGTTTGGACTCTTGTTCCCAGACCTAGAGACATGAATGTGATAGGTACCAAGTGGATCTTTAAAAATAAATCTGATGAGAATGGTACTGTTGTTAGGAATAAAGCTAGGTTGGTTGCTCAAGGCTACACACAAGTAGAGGGTATTGACTATGATGAGACGTTTGCCCCAGTTGCACGTCTCGAATCTATTCGTATTTTGCTTGGTGTTGCATGTTTTCTTGGCTTTAAATTGTTTCAAATGGATGTGAAAAGTGCTTTTGAATGGGTACTTAAAGAAGAGGCATATGTTGAGCAACCAAAAGGGTTTGAGGACCCTAAATGTCCTAATCATGTCTACAAGTTAGACAAGGCTTTGTATGGGTTGAAACAAGCCCCTCGGGCTTGGTATGATAGACTTACTACCTTTCTTCTTGATAATGATTTTCAAAGGGGTAGTGTGGATAAGACTTTATTTGTGAAACATACTAAGTCTCATATTCTTGTTGCTCAGATATATGTTGATGATATTGTGTTTGGTTCCACTGCTGATCATCTTGTGAAATATTTTTCGGATTGCATGACACATGAGTTTGAGATGAGCATGATGGGAGAGTTGTCTTATTTTTGGGTCTCAAATTAAACAGTCTCCTTCGGGTATGTTTGTTTCTCAGTCTAAGTATGCTAAAAATCTTGTGTCAAAGTTTGGTCTTGAGTCTGCCAAACATGCACGCACTCCCATGAGCACCAGTCTTCACCTCTCCAAAGATTCCTCTGGTATTGATGTTGATCCTACCCTTTATAGGAGTATGATAGGGAGTCTTTTGTATCTCACAGCCAGTCGTCCTGATATTTCTTTCAGTGTCGGTGTTTGTGCCCGTTACCAAGCCAGTCCTAAAGAGTCTCACCTTCTTGCGGTAAAACGCATCATCAAATGTTAATGGGACCTTGGGGTATGGGGTTTGGTTTTCCACTGATACTACAGCTGAAATTACTGGTTTTTCTGATGCCGACTGGGCAGGGTGTGCTGATGATAGGAAAAGTACATCCGGGGGGTGTTTTTACCTTGGGAATAATCTGGTTTCTGGCATAGTAAAAAGCAAAATGCCATCTCTCTTTCCACTGCTGAGGCTGAGTACATTGCTGCAGGGAGTTGTTGTGCACAAATGTTGTGGATGAAGCAAATGCTTCATGATTATGGATAGAACAGAACACTCTCACTCTTTTTGTGATAACACAAGTGCCATAAACATTTCAAAAAATCCTGTCCAACACTCTCGCACCAAACACATTGACATTCGTCATCATTTTATTCGAGAGTTAGTGGAAAGGCCTTGTTGTTCTTGAGCATGTTCCACTGAGCATCAAAAAGCTGATATTTTTACAAAACCCCTTGATCTTCTTCGGTTTGAGTTCCTTAGAAAGACCTTGGGTGTCATGCTCGATCACTAGAGTGTTACTTGTTCTTGAGTGGTGTGAGTGTTTGGCTTTTTTGCTTGGATGTATAATCTCATTCATTGATTTCTGTTTTCTTGCAAACTTTTTATATGACACTACTCATGCTGCTTACAAGATCTCATTTCATTGTTCATAGCTCATTTTGAATGCCCATGCTCATTAACCTCATGATCTCATTCTGTACACATCCTTGAGATAAATTTTGCAGGGGTTTCCGCACAAGTGATCAAAGTTCTCTATGGACCACTAACAGTGTTTCTTGTATCTTTTACAGTGGAATTGACCGATACTAGTACATCATGGGTGATGTTGAGTCTCTTAACCATCTACCATCTGTTTTCACTTCCACGGTTTCTCCCTCAGTTCTTTGAAGTCCGGGCATTAGGAAAAGGCTACCTCAGAGGCACCAACCAGGCCATCATTATTGATTTCATTCTTCTCTGGTTTGGTTTCCATACTCTTGAGCGTGAATGCCACCAGTGAGTGCCCACAAGAAAGAAAAAGTTAAAAAAAAAAAAAAAAAAGGGACTAATTGATTGAGGGGGAGCCTCCGCATTTACTCAACAAATACCCCGTGATTCCTAGTGGTTTGACTTTTCTCTGTGTTGTTAAGTTACTCTTGGTGGAGGTCCAGCCATCCGATCACTACGAGGATTAACTCTAGCTCAGTGGACTCTCATGGATTGCACACACACACTTTATTTTGTGAGATCTCATGTTGGATTTTGAGTTGTACATTCTCATGTAGCTTATGATCACTGATTATCTTTTATCTGCTTGCACATGATTTTGAGTGTCATTTTTTTCTAACTGTAAGTTATACAGAATTCATGTTATGCAGATTATTTCACCTTAGTATCACCTTTGGCCCAATGTGATCTTCTACTTGAGTTCCTGGTCTCACTTCATGGCATTAAGCCATTTAAAAAAAAAAAAAAAAATCAATCTCTGCTCGAGTTGATTGTTTCACGCTCGAGCGTATTTTTTGGACCTGCAGCACTTTGTTCTTGGTTTTACAGTTCTGGGAGAGGTATTACTTACGCTGGAGCGGAATTCTTTTATATAAAACTCCCGCTCTCGACTCTTCAGGTCATTTTTTTCCCTCTTCTTCAGTTTCTCCTCCCTAGGGTTTGGTTCGCAATGTAGTTGGCTCGTTTTTGCCTTCCTTCTTCCTCTTCCTTGCCGATTTCACCTTTGGTAAGTTTTTCCCTCTCTTCTTCTCTATTTTTTTTTTGTAATTTCGGCTACAATGGGGTTGTATTTCGAGTTTTTGGGTGTTTTGTGTTTCATTTTGCTTTCCCCTTTCTCTCACACACTTTCACTGAGTCATACTGTCTTTCTCATGATGCATTTCATGTTTGTGTTTATGGAGTTTGTGATGTCTATTCGACCTAGGGTTTTCGTACCATATGCTTTAGGAATTTTGTTTGTGATGCAATTTTGAGCAGTTGTTTTGACCAAAAGATGGCGTATTGTTGAAATTGGAGTCCTCTTGGTTCTTATATCATTGATTTCTTGTCATCTTTAGGTCATTGATATTCTGCCCTTACCTTTGTGCATATTTATGCATTCTGCATTTCATTGATATTAGTTCTCCACGTTTTTCTATCATTGATATTTGTCATCCATGCTTATGCATTATGCATTTCATTCTTGTCCCTCTCACTTGTTACTAATGTTACTAATGTTCTTTGTGTTGTGATTGTTTTGCTCTTTGGGTTTGTTTATTTTTGGGTTTTAGTTGTGTCTCACATCATCATGTCTGCCCCTAAACGCCGAAAGGCCACCGTGTCTCGTCCTGCTTTTAATACTGCTAGGTTTCAGACTGCTAAACAAGCCAAATTGTTCCATAAATCTTTTGAGGCTCGAACTGTTCACCTAGAACGGAATGTCCAGCCTAACACTTTCGAGTCTATTCACATCCGTCCATTATTTGAACCCCTAGGTAGTGATTTGGTGTTGTCTTTTTCTGGTCGTCAAAATCTCGACTGGGTTCGAGAATTTTACTGCAATATTCAGCAAATTAGTGACATTGAGCCGTCTTTCACTACCTGGGTCAGGTCTCACTCTATTTCTGTCACACCTGATCTCATTCGCAAGCTTCTTAAGATTGAGAGAGTCTCTCCTGTGTTCTATCATTTTCCAGTCCGTCCCACCTGTGATTTCAATAATGTGGCTGAGGTGTTATGTGGTGCTTCCCGTACTTGGCCTATGGGTGCATTGATTAAACAGTTTGAACTTCTTCCGGAGTTTAGACTGCTTAATCTTATTGTTTGTGCCAACATCCTTGTGACCACTCACTCATCCGAAATTAATCAAGACCAAGGATTTGTTTTGTTCTGTATCGCCCATCACATGTCTATTGATCTAGCCACACTGATTATTAAGAAGATGATAGGTGTTTCTGGGAATAAACAGTTAGGACTTCCTTATGGTTGTATGATCAACCGTCTTTTGTCCTCACTTGAGGTTCCGGTGTTTGAGGATGATGAGTCTGCCTTCCCCTCCAGACCATTCACTAAAAAGACTGTTTCCCAGAGTAGAGCTCATGTCAAGGGGGAGTCTTCTCGGGCTGGTACTTCTGCAGGTACCGTAGCTGGACTAGCTGAGGAGGCAGAGTTTGATGCTGCTGCAGCTGGTGGTGAGGAGGATACTGTTCCACCTCGAGCTCTTCATGATCAGCTTCAGCATTTTGAGGAGGCTATGACCCGGCGGTTGGACTTTCTGGATGCCCGCTTTGATGCTTTTGATGGTCGCCTTGGTCAGTTGGAGCAGACTACCTTCCAAACTACTACTCAACTGGCACACATCATTTCCTTACTTCAGCTTCAGTAGCCTCAGCCTCCCCCTGATGCCTGATCTTTGTGTTTTCTTCCTTGATTCCCAGCCAAAAAGGAGGAGAGTTTTTGGTGATATACATTGGTGATACATTGATATACATTGGTGATACATTGGACATTACATTGGTGGACATTGGTGGTACATGTTTTGTTGTTTTGATATTATGGATATTTTGATATTTGGATACATGTCTTGTTGATAGTTTGGTTTGGACATCTGTTGGCTCTTTTATCTGTTGGACATCTGTTGGATATTCCGGTTGTTTTTCATTATTATGGATATCATTTTATCTTTGTATCTCTACTTATGCCATTCCACAGTTTTTGTTTTTTTTTTGGTGTGTTGGTTGTTGTTTCACAGGTGGGTGTTGGATGGATAGATTGTTCGAATAGCAGGATTGTTTGATTACAAAGTTGTTTAGTGTTTATTCTTTTTTTGGTTATTAAAATGTTTAGTGAGTGTGTTTAAGGAACATTGTTTAGAAAAGTTTTGTCCAGGAATTGACAAAGGGGGAGATTGTTAGGTCCCTTTATTGTCAAATCCGCGTACAAACTTTATGTTACAAAAGTTGTAATTTTTTCCTGTGTTTTTGTCTTTCCCGCTCGAGCGGGGTCATTGGCGCTCGAGCGGAATATGAGGTCTCTCAGTATTTGGTCAGGTTTGTAAAAATACTGGAGTGTGTAATTTCGCGCTCGAGCGGGTTCTCAAGCGCTCGAGCGGATCTCTATTTTGTCACACGCATATTTTGCTGAAGCCGCTCGAGCGGGATGATTAGCGCTCGAGCGGAGATCGCGGACTCAGTTGCCTATTTATATCTGTTTAGGATGTTTTTAGGAGTTACTTTTCCTAGATCTTATTCAAGAGTCCTAGGGTTTTGTTTGAAATTTTCTTCTGAGGGTTTTGTGAGTTTTCCTTGATGTTTTGAGAAGAGTTCTCACTCATGATCTAAGATACATACATCAAGGAGTTTGATACTTTAAATTCAAGAGAGAGTTATCTTCGGTGGATTCCGAAGATTCAAACGTAGAGTTTCAAAAGGCGTTTGATTCTGTACGTAGTCGTTAATTCGACAAGTGAAGATTGTGGATTCAACTTCAGAATTGATCAGTTCCAAGACGAAGGCGTGGTGAAAGAGTTATAGAAGATTCGAAGACAAATTGACTGAGTTGGGTAATTTGTGTATTATCTTTGTAATCTTTCTTTATTCAGTAGTGGATTGATTAATGGCGTTTCGCCCTTGGTTTTTTATTACAATTGAAGGTTCTTCAATTATGGTTTTTTCTACGTAAAAAATCGTTTGTGTCGTTTTATTGTTTATTCCGAAAAACAAACATTCTAAATCACTTTCGTAAGTGCTTGTTGATTTAGATTGTGTGTTTTGGGTTATTGGGATTTGGAATATTTTAATCTTGATCTAATCACGAATCACTTAGGATTTTCATTAAGGATCAAAGTGACATAAATCCCAAACTATAGGGATTGTTAGTGTAATTCGCCATTTTTTTTTCCTTTGTGTTACCCCTCTCTTCACTATCTTCCTCATGGTTATGTCTAATTTTACCCATTTTCTTGGATTGAGCTCCCCTTCAGTTTATGATTTGGATTTGAGTGTTGTTTAGGCCGTGTGATCCAGCATGTGTTCTATTTTAATAATTTAAATAATTCATTTTATAAGAATTTATCTACATTAGTTACAAAAAAATTAGGTCAACTCCAATAATTCTAAACTATTCAATTATGTAATAAATAATACTTTTCATCTACCTTAGTTTTTTTTATGTAACATTTTCTAATAACATGTGAATGCAGCAACTACTTAATTTGTACAATTTATGAATATGTTCAAGGGGTTTCATTCATTGTACAAGGGTAACGAAATTGATTTATTTTTATTATATTTTGTACACAGTAAAATTAGTTAGGTTGACAAAACTGAACAATCAGCACTATACAAGTTCAAATCTTTGAAAACCTTTTCTACGCTCTACTCCTTTTGGTTGCGTACAAAGCAGAAGTGATTGAGACCCCCTCAATCACCAATCCCCACCACTCTCACACACATGTGGGGTTGGTGATTGGAAGAGAAGAAAAAAAAAAAAAAATTTGGCCAATCACAAATCAAAGGGGGTCGTAGGGGTCACCCCTGGAGGGGGTCCGGATCATTTTTCGCGAACAAAGTCATAAAAGATCAGCTAATTTTTCTGGTCTTATTTGGAAAGAGAGTTGGGTTAAAATAACTTATTAAAAGATAAAATAGATTAAAATAATTAATAAAATAAATGTCACATTTAATAAATAATTATTTTACTTTTTCTCTAGTAATCATCAAATCAACTACAATAAAAAATCAACCAACTTCCTAAATATAACTTTTTTAATTAGACTAAAATAATTAAAAGGTCAAATAGTCAATTAAAATAGTTAAAAAGTCAAATAACTAATTAAAATAATCAACTTTCCAAACAAAACCTGGCATCAACTCGGATTTGCTCTCTTGTCATCCGAGAACTAACATAGTAACTTCTTGAATTTTTTTTAGATTGGAACTTTTTGATTTAAAGACACCAAATTCAGATCCCAAAGATAGCATACTATATTCTTACAATGGGTTTGAAACAACAATCTGTGGGCTATATTTATTTTAAATGTGGATCAATTCTCATTAAAAAATAATTTTGAATTTACACCATAAATTGCAGTTTATGGACAATATTATTATTATTATTATTATTATTATTATTATTATTTAGGCAAGGGGGAATGAGGTCCTTTTGTCCCACCAAATTCATCTTTTCGTATCCTAAAACATTACAATGGTGTTACATGCACCAATTAGTATATTAATTAGTGTACTAATATATGCTATAATATTGTCACTTCAAAACTATAGACCTCACTCATTATACAAACTACAAATATTTAAAGCCGCTAAGATTATGTTACATCATCTGTTAGTACACTAATTGGTATATCAATTGATGCGTATAGCTTTATTCAAAACCCTAACAGTTAATGGCTATACGTATTTTGGAAGAAATGATAAAAAGATTGGAGAAT